>OZ025299.1:285592953-286192953 GCA_964019185.1 Maratus speculifer
ATATGACTCGGATAAGATGGATAAGATTTTTTAAGAGCTGTGTTTTGTTTGTTATGACTTCTTGCAAATTCTCAAGACCAGTATAAAGAGGTTTGCAAAATAGGTTTATTCTACAGCTAAAATGATGGTTTTCAAATGAAGAACCTTTTGTATTTTTGCAAGATAAAGTTTCTTGTTACATAGCACGATCTGTCAAGGCCTACTTTCAATAAAATTTTCCCTGTGCTGAACTGTTTCCGGTAATTCATCAGACATGAATGCCAGTGAAAATGTTTGGGAGCTTATGAAGAAAAAATTGGCCAAAGATCTCAAAACGAATAGAACATAGCTCATAGAAAAAACTTATCCTTAGCTGGAAACATTACTCACACATGCAAGAAACATTTCAATTTTGTATTAACAGCATGTCTCGAAGAATAGAGGCACTGATTGCCGCCAAAGGAGGTTCCAAAAATATTGACATTTTTTTAAGTTTCTTGTTTTAAGTTTTACAATTTCAGCAATTGCTAGTTTAATTTACAAAAATAAATAATTTAAAAGTCATTGGCATGCTTTTAATTTATTATAATCCTACAAATGATGAATGTAATCAATTGTAACTATTGACACAGTAATATTTCTATGAAGCTAGTAATATGATTCGACACAAGAAAATATGAGTGAGTCTAATAATTTGGCCAGGGACTGTATATATATATATATATATATATATTATTGGCAGCGGTTTTCCACCACCTCTGATAGTATATTACATACAAAAACTTTTTTTTACGTTTGCAATTCTTGTAACACAGTTAATAGATTTTTCTCTTTTGGTATAAGTACTAAACTTATAAAGGTTCAAAATATCTTTTCGGGGGCAATTTGACTTTTAACAGCAGTTCAAACAATCAACGTTTATCTGAATAGTCATTTTATTATTATTATTATTATTTTCTGTCTGCTTTATCACCCAAACCAATTTTAGAATTTCTTTATAAAATTCTAAATTTACATTTCTGTTTGAAGAGTTTTACGATTTTACAAAAACTAAGAAACTGTATAAACAAAACAATAAAAAAAATGTTGCAGGTGTAGTAAAAAAATAAAAACAATGCGTAATAAAATCATTAAAAGTTGTAAAGATTTGAAAAATTTAAATAAATGAAATAATTTATTTGCATTGTAAAAATCAGAATTATAAATTATTTTTTTAAAATAACAAAATTTATCATTTGTTTTGTGAATAGAGGAGTCATTTTCTATTTCCAAAGCATTTAACTATAGAATTACACAGTGCCCTGTTTACACGATACAAAGAGCTGCAATTCATTTCTCTTCCCTAAAAACTGGTTTTTCTCTACCAACGAAAGTGCCAAAAGCTGCCAACTCCAAGCCACCAAAGGGGCTCAAGTGTTTCTGGATTGTAATGTAGCTACCCGGATCCGATGAAGACAAAAAATTTCCATGAACAATGAACATGAATCCAATCCAAGCTTTAAAAAATTCTTTGAAAAAATCTCAAAATCTGAACTAAACTAAATCTGAACCTGACAAAAATATTCCAGAGAAGCATATCCTTATTCGAACAATACAGAATAATTTCCGTGGATGCGCAACCCAAACTGAACCTAAAAATTCCATTAAAAAATTCCGAAATCTAAACCCGACAAAAATATATCAACGATCCAAAACCGGATCCAAGCAAGACAAAATAATTTCCCTGGACATGAATCCGACCCGAACCTTAAAAATTTATTTGAAAAAATACCTGAAATCTGAATCGAACCAAATCTGAATCCGACGAAAATATTCCAAAGAACTATAACCAGAACCGAACAAGACAATATAATTTCCATGGACATAAACCCAATCCGAACCAAAAAATTTGTTAAAAAAAAATCCCGAAATTTGAACCAAACCTAATTTGACTCTGACAAAAATATTCCAGTGAAGTATAACCCCATTCGAACAAGGTAAATTTAATTTCCATGGAAGTACAACCCGACCCGAATCTAAAAATCCCATTTTGAAAAAAAAAAAAACACGAAATCTGAATTGAACCGAAACTAAACTCAACAAAAATATTCCAAACAACCATAACTGGATCCGAAGAAGACAAAATAATTTCCATGCACACGAATCCAACCCGAACCTAAAATTCGGATGTTCTACAAAACATAATGCGCCCCGTGGTGGTGGAAAGTGAAACTACGTACTTTGTAGTGCGTGATGGTTAAGATATTTTGTTTATAGTTAGTGTTAAGTTAGAGCTTGGTTACGGTTAGGTAAGTTAGGTTGCAATTACGTTCCGGTGAGTATTAGGTTATATTTAATTTCCGGTTAGGTTACAGTTAGGTGACGGTTAAGTTACAGTTAGGTTAAGGTTAAGTTGCGGTTAGGTTATGGTTAGATTATGGGTAGGTTATGATAAGGTGACGGCCAGGTTACATTTATGGTATATTTAAGTTACAGTTAGGTTTAGGTTACAGCAAATTATGATAACGTTACAATTAGGTTACGGTTAGGATTTTGTTCACAGAATGAACATTACACATGTTTGATTAAAAATATACACTTATTTTTGTAAAATGGCTCTGAAATTAATATACTATGTACTAACCCTTTAGCTAATCATCGAGTATAGATTTCATTCACGGTATAGTCGGATTTAAGAGTGATATAATTAGTTTGAAATTCAAAATATTTCACTTGGGATATTTATGTGGAAAAAAGTATTTAGTTAAGTGACTTAAGGTTGTTCTCAACTGCTCCGCTCAACAAGCGCAAAACGTTTTGACACATTTACAAATTCATTTTTTAACAGAAAGTTACAAAATTTGGATGCCTGACTATGGAAGCGATTTCGAGTTGAACTTAATTTTCCATTTTATGATAATTAAATAACCTATCGAGTTATAAGCCATTTCGACCACGCGATCACCCGTTTTTCCCCTGCTTTTCGACCGGTTTTTCTGCTTTCGTCGGGAAATGTGCTCAAAAGTGTGAACTTTGGAGGCTTGTTATGAAAAATCTATTGTGTTTTTAAAAAAACAAAACATTGAGTGCAATTGGCCAGTTTTTGAATAACAACCCCTGCTAGTTTCATGCATTTCCGAACAAAAATAAATGAAAGCATGTGTCACAAAGTTGCCCTTTTTCATTTAAGAATACAATTAACGGTAATTTTTAAGGATAAATATCAACACGCAATCGTTGGATACATATTCCCTCCCGCGTTTCCGAATGCAGTCATTTTGTATTTTTGCAGCTAAATATTAGTTTTTTTTTTTTTTTTTTTTTTTTTTTTACCGATATTTAACACAGTCAGGGGCCACGTATTTAATATAATGTATTTACACATATTTTGAGTTAAAGCTAAAATCATAGAAATTTCAAGTTCGTTTAACATCATTATTACGGACCCGGGCAACGCCGGGCGGATCAACAAGTATCATATATTTCAAAACTCATATTTTGAATTTGTGAGAGATGTGTGTGAAAAAGAATCAGTTAATAAAGTTTTATGCATCTTTTATGTTGACGATAATTTTTGCACGTGCTATTATAAATAGAACAAAAATAAGGAGATGAAATAAATAATACAAAAATGCATTTTTTATTTTATAGCATGGAGTCACTCAAAGTTTGATATCGTTATTATTAAAATTCATATTTAAAATTCTTAGAGCCATAAGATAAACAGCTGCATCAAAACCTTTTAACCCTGTTAACGGTTTTTTTGTATTGATACCACTGCTTTTTTAAGGTTAGTGATCAAAGGATTAAAAAAATATATGCTTATGAGATTTGATGCAGAATTTAAGAAGAAAAAAATATGAAAAACAGGTTTTTTTTTTTTTTTTTTTTTTTTTTTTTTTTCACTATTTTGAATAAGAAATATCCTGCATTTTATAGGTTTTAATCCCAAAACAGATAAAATTAAAGAATGTCACTTTGAACAATTGCGACAAAAAGTTTCCTATTTATGAATCTAAATGCAAGTTTATTTTTAAGTCAATTTTCAAGTCCTAAACTACCAACTTTCTGACACAATTTTTAAATCATTTTATTTGCAAAAATTTTCAAGTCCTTTTAGACAGAAATTGTGTAATTGAAAAATTTCTTCCGTTATTTGGTAAAAGCAGAAGATTTTCCAGATAATAATATAAAAGTTAGTGTTTTGAACCACATTTCCTGTCGGCGAATGTACTAATGTAATGAATTTAATAAGTTTCTTATTTTTTAATTTATTTTTAAATAACACATGAGTTATATTTTCTTTAGAAACACAGATATGTGCACAAATTCGAGACTTAAAAAAATATATGTATATATTCTGAAAATATATATTGATACTGATGCTAAAATTCGTAGTTTCTGATTTATATCGATGAAGTGCAGTTGTTAATAATGTAATTATTTTTAAATTTGCAATTGATTTATGATCTAAATGCATTAAAATTGATCATTTAAACTATGAAAAATACTTGTTTATTTCAATTCTTTTTTTTTTTTTTTTTTTTTTTTTAGTTATGTATTTTAGTTAATTTTAATATTTGCTTTACAGATATGTAAAATAATGTTTTTTTTTTTTTTTTTTTTTTCAGAAAACCTATATAACATTCTTTATATAAAATTATTAGAAACAATTGTATCACAAACATATTAAAATATTCTTAGAAATATATTAATAAGTGGAATATTCTTTCTATCTCAAAATACAGCATGCACCCCCACCCCCCAAATGAAAAAAAAAAAATCCCTGTCGGCTGGGACTATAGGCGGAGGTAGATTTCGAAGAATGCTCATTTCAAAATATATATACAGGGTGATTCATAAAAGATGGGCAGAACTTTAAGGGGTTATAGTACACTTAAAGACAAATAATATTAAATAGGAGACTAAGGGTCCCAGACGTATTCCCAAGGAGATAGGGGGCATTAAAGTTTAGGGTCCGAAATTTCAAATGGTTATAAAAAATGGAAAAATTGGTCGATTCGTTTGCGGTTTTTGCAAAAAATTTTCTTTATGCCAGCATTTTCTTGAAATAAAATTTTAAAGTTCAATTTCAAAAAATGCCGATAGGGGGCGCTTTAGAATTTGGAGTAACAAACAACTATTTTTTAACGTTATTTTTTGTATTTCTTTAAATGATTTCGAAAGCCTAGATTTAAACTTAAATTTTGATCTAAAAATCTGAGTCCTAACGAGTAGTTAAGTAGCGTAAACTGAAATTTGAAATTTGAAACCCTTCTCCCCCAGAACAAAAATCAGTTATTCCCGATCTTTGTGTCGTAGATTAGGCTCTAACTACTGCCGCGTTTTGCTAAAATTATTCTTTATGTCAGTATTTTCTTGAAAATAAATTTTAAAGAAAATTTTCAAAAAATTCCGATAGAGGGCGCTTTAGACTTTGGAGTAACGAACAACTATTTTATACCGTTATTTTTTGTGTCTCATTAAATGCTTTCTAAAGCTTAGACTTAAATTTTCAGCCCAAAATCTGAATCGTTAGACGTGGTTAAGTTTCTGGGAAGAGGGGTTTGAAATTTCTACTCCTGAGCACAGTTCAGTTTACCATGTCCACACATTGTGTGCTGTGATACGAGGTAAAAAGACACAAATTAGGGTTATGTTACCAAAGCATATTTATTAACATGTAATTACAATAAATGTTCAAAATTGTGACCACCAGAGGTTATGCACGCAGAACAACGGCGAAGAATGGAACGGCGAACATTCGCGAAAACATCAGGCTTTTCGAGCACTTCCCCTAGAGCGGCGGAAAGTCTGGCGACCAGTTCCTCGGGGGATTCAATGGGTGTCTCATACATAAGAGCCTTCAATTGTCCCCAAAAAAAGAAATCGAGGGGTGAAAGATCTGGCGAGCGAGCAGGCCAAGCAACAGGACCACCTCGACCAATCCATCTGTTCGGAAATGTGATGTCCAGATAGTTGCGGACGTCTCGTACGTAATGGGCTGGCGCTCCATCGTGCTGGAACCACATGACCCGCCGGATGCGTGGAGGAACAACGTTTAACAGGTCTGGCAGCACATGTTGCAGAAATGTGAGGTATGTTTTACCGTTGAGGCGTTCAGGAAGAAGGTACGGTCCGATTAGGTGGTCTCCGAGGATTCCTGCCCAAACATTGATGGAAAAGCGTCTCTGATGAGCATGTGGATACGTAGCATGTGGATTGACATCCGCCCATACATGTGCATTGTGTGTGTTAAATGTACCTTCATGTGTGAAGGTACATTCATCGGTGAAAAGCACAGTTCGTCCAAAATGTGGATTTAGCGCGTTCTGCTGCAGAAACCAGCGGGCGAATTCAATACGATTTGGATAATCCCCTGGAGACAGTTTCTGGACTCGTTGCACATGAAACGGGAGCAAATGTTCATCCTTCAGTACCCTCCAAGTCATGGACTGTGAGGTATCCACCTGCGCCGCTACTACATCCAGAATGGCTTCTGGAACAACTACTGATTCGTCCTTTTTTGCACGACCTGCATTCGACCGGGAAGCGAGAAATGATCCCGTCTCACACAACTGTCTGTGCAAGCGCTCGAAAGTTTTGCGGTTAGGCAACCGCCTGTTGGGAAATCGCTCTCCGTACATTCGTTGTGCCTCTGCACCATTTCCATCTGCCGCTCCGTAAATTAAATGCATCTCAGCCTTTTCCTTATTCGTGAAGGGCACCATCTTCCGATTCGTTACTACAGCGACTTACACTTGACTCGTATCACAGCACAGAATCGTTGGGCATGGTTAAGTAGTGCAAACTGAACTATGTTCAGAAGTTGAAATTTGAACCCCCTCCCCTCGCTACTGAACCACGCTCAGCGATTCAGATTTTGAGCTGAAAATTTAAGTTTAAGTCTAAGTTTTAGAAAGCATTTAATGAGACACATAAAATAACGGTATAAAATAGTTGTTCGTTACTCCAAAGTCTAAAGCGCCCTCTATCGGAATTTTTTGAAAATTTTCTTTAAAATTTATTTTCAAGAAAATACTGACATAAAGAATAATTTTAGCAAAACGCGGCAGTAGTTAGAGCCTAATCTACGACACAAAGATCGGGAATAACTGATTTTTCTTCTGGGGGGGAGAAGGGTTTCAAATTTCAAATTTCAGTTTACGCTACTTAACTACTCGTTAGGACTCAGATTTTTAGATCAAAATTTAAGTTTAAGTCTAAGCTTTCGAAATCATTTAAAGAAATACAAAAAATAACGTTAAAAAATAGTTGTTTGTTACTCCAAAGTCTAAAGCGCCCCCTATCGGCATTTTTTGAAATTGAACTTTAAAATTTTATTACAAGAAAATACTGGCATAAAGAAAATTTTTTGCAAAAACCGCAAACGAATCGACCAATTTTTCCATTTTTTATAATCATTTGAAATTTCGGACCCTAAACTTTAATGCCCCCTATCTCCTTGGGAATACGTCTGGGACCCTTAGTCTCCTATTTAATATTATTTGTCTTTAAGTGTACTATAACCCCTTAAAGTTCTGCCCATCTTTTATGAATCACCCTGTATATATATATATACACTGGTGTCCAAAAGTTAAGCATAATTGGTAATTAAGTAATTATTTTTAAGTAATGAAAGAAATATGAATCGGAATGTGCTGAAACTCCAGGTGTGTAAACAAAATAGTACGCGTCACGTATTTTCGCGAGCAGTTTTCCCCGAAATCGAACAGGGGACCGTCAACAAATTGAAAAACAACGAAGATCTTTTGGATAACCCTGTCAAAACTAATGTAGCAAAAGCGTTCAAACTGCAAATTATGATTAATTGGCTTATTGTAATGTACTGTGTTAATTTTTACAAGGATAGCATGTATACTCGTAGAGAAATTAAGGTTTTTATAAAAACAGTCCTAAATTTTTCCTAGTTTTTTGCTTATAATTTGCAGAGTTCTTATTATAAAATAATGTTCTTTTCTGAAAATATGACAAACATCATTGTACACAATACCCTGTCATCAGAATTTTAAAATAATAAAAATTGTATGAAAAATGAGTATGTTTAGTAAATAATTTTTCATTGCGCATGCGTCAAAGATATCAAAATGTCATTTGCATATTGTGTTAGATAAATGTATAGAGCAACTTCTGTAAAAGTTTCAAAAGTATAGCTTGAAAATTCTGAAAATGGGAGCCTATAGAATCAACTCAAAATTCTTTATTCCCTAAATGAAGCAAAAAGATGAGGGGCTGTATCCATATTCCATTGTTTAGTGCCTACACAATATTGCACGTACAACTATATTTAGGTAAAACCCCTGATTTTTTTGCTTTCTTTAGAAATAACGGATTTTGAGTTGATTCTATAGGGCTCCCATTTTCAGAATTTTCAAGCTATGTTTTTGAAACTTTTACAGAAGTTGCTCTATACATTTAGCTAACACAATATGCAAATGACATTTTGATATCGTTGACGCATGCGCAATGAAAAATTATTTACTAAACATACTCATTTTTCATGCAATTTTTATTATTTTTAAATTCTGATGACAGGGTATTGTGTACAATGATGTTTGTCATTTTTTCAGTAAAGAACATTATTTTATAATAAGAACTCTGCAAATTATAAGCAAAAAACTTGGAAAAATTTAGGACTGTTTTTATAAAAACCTTAATTTCTCTACGAGTATACATGCTATCTTTGTAAAAATTAACACAGTACATTACAATAAGCCAAATAATCATAATTTGCAGTTTTAACGCTTTTGCTACATTAGTTTTGACAGGGTTATCCAAAAGATCTTCGTTGTTTTTCAATTTGTTGACGGTCCCCTGTTCGATTTCGGGGAAAACTCCTCGCGAAAATACGTGACGCCTACTATTTTGTTTACACACCTGGAGTTTCAGCACATTCCGATTCATATTTCTTTCATAACTTAAAAATAATTACTTAATTACCAATTATGCTTAACTTTTGGACACCAGTGTATATGATTAGAGATAAACCCAGTTTAATAACTTCATTTGGCCGTTTATGAAAAAATTTTAATTTCATTTTTCTGCAAAAACTGGTTTTATCAGAATCATCTTAAGAAAAATTCAGATCAAATGCCCATTTTGACAACATATTTTGAAATAAATTCTGAATTTATTAAAAAATTGATCAAAACAGTACATTATACAGTTCCTAAATAACAAAACACTGTCAGTTGAATGCATTTGAGAAAAAAATTGAATTTAAAAATGAGTCATAAAATAACCGATTTGTTGTTTGAATACATCCTTAATTCTTTAATCATGATTGCTACGGAAAATTTTGTGCGAAATACTCACTTTGACAGCATTTTTAAAAATATATTATATCTTTATCAAAAAACTGGCCAATGAGTCGCAGTATATAGTTCCTAAATAAGAGAATCTGTAAATTGGATGCGTTTGAGAGCGAAAATGGATTTTAAAACGAGTCATAAAAAACGCAATTTCTTATTTGAACACTTCCTTAAATTTTCAGTCACGATGATTTCGGAAAATTCTGTTCAAAATACCTTTTTTTGGAGCCTTTTTTTAAATATATTCCGTCTTTATCAAAAAACTGACCAATACATCACATTATATAGTTCCTAAATAAGAGGATCTGTAAATTGGATGCGTTTGAGAACAAAAATGGATTTAAAAACGAGTCAGAAAAAAACGCAATTTCTCATTTGAATACTTCTTTAAATTTTCAGTCCCGATGACTTTGGGATATTCTGTTCAAAATACCCTTTTTGGTAGCCTTTTTTGAAATATATTCTGTCTTTATCAGAAAATTGACCAATGCGTCACTTTATACAGTTTCTAAATAAGAGGGTCTACCATTTGGATGCGTTTAAAATCAAAAATGAATTTAAATATGAGTCAGAATATAAGCAGTTTGGATTTGAGGTTTTTTTCTCCAACTCCTATTTTTGTTTAATTTATTTTTGCTATACGAATTGGTCCTATGAAAAACTTGTCAAAATAAAAGTTGTAGATATTTTTGAGAAGATGAAAAATAAATTTAATCAGATTTGATATCTTAAAAATTGACGGAGTTATGGATTTTTCTCTTTTTTCACCGCCCTTTTTCTTTTCGTTTTTAATTTTTTTTCATCGGTAAAAGTTAGTCCTATCAAAAACTTGTAAATACAAAAGTTTTAGATAATTTTAAGAACATTTACAAAAAATTTAGTTGGACTTGATATCTTGAAAATTGACGAAGTTATGAATTTTTTTTATCTCAAAACCCCTGTTTTTTTCACCCATTGAGCCCACTTCTAAATTTATCAAAAATCTGTCATGTATATACATTTGGCCCATTTTTAAGAAGTAATATAAACTTTAAACCGATTCGATATCTACTTTAATTAAAAAGTTATGGCGTTTTTTCGGTTTTAACAAAAACGCCCCCTATTCCGACCCCCTTGGTCCGATTTTGCCCATTAACGAACTTAGCCGAGATTTTATCCCCTTTGATTTTATGTACCAGTTTGGTGGAGATTGGTGAAGAATTATAGAAGTTATCCATAAAAAAGTGAGATATACACTGCTCAAAACAATTAAAGGATATTTGAGGTTTTATATAAAATAAAGATATAAACGAAATTTTTTTTGCCGAAAATAGAGGAAGAAAATCACAAATGCAAATTTTTCTGGTTTTCAAACTGTGGAGTATGCAAATTTTGAGTCCGACGTCAAAAACGTCGCTTCAGCGGCAGCGAATGAAATTTGACTTTACCTGGATAAAAGAGAATGAAGACAAGGATGATCGGCATTCAGTGATTGCTTTGTTTCGATGAGTAAGATGTCTCAGCGGAGTCATTTGACAGATTCAGAAGCTTGGAGAATTGTTGGTAGGTTAGAAGGGGGCCAAACTCAAGCCGAAGTAGCGCAAGCCATTGGAGTGTCACAAAGTGTCATTTCCAGGATCTGAAACCGTTTTTTGGAGTGTGGATGTGCAGGCCGAAGACCAGGGCAAGGTCGTAGACGGGCAACAATGCCCAATGAAGATCGGTATTTAGCGTTAACAGCTCAGAGACACCGAAACATGAACGCTACTCTTCTCCAACAACACCTTCGCTCGGCTACAGGCACCACGATTTTAACTCAGACTGTCCGAAACCGGCTCTATGCTATAGGTCTGTATGCTCGCCGTCCGATGGTATGTGTTAGATTAACATCAAGGCATCGTCGCGACCGCAGGGAGTGGGCAACCGAGCATGTCAACTGGAGGAGAAATGAATGGAGCAATATTCTGTTTTCTGACGAGTCCCGAAGGCGTGTTTGGAAAATTTTAAGAAGACTAAGAGAAACCAGAACGAAACTCATGTATTGTTTGTATCGCGTTTAATAGCGACATGGGAAAATTATTGTAAGATTAGAGGTTCTGACTCTTATGAAAAGGTCAACCAGTTTATAGTTACTGATAAGTTAGTAAGTACATTAGATGAGGATACTGCGTCATATATTGGGTTAACTCACCAAAGTAAATGGTTAGAAGCTTCTAAAATTGCTAAAGAATGTGACCACTATTTTGACCATAAAAATAAATCTTATGCAGATACATATAAAAGTTTTAAAGGTAAAGATAGGTATGTAAACAATGAAAAAATGAGACCGAGGGAGGATAGTAAAGTTAGTGGTAACTGGAGGCAAAACGGGAGTAATGAGACTAATTCTTTTTCGGATAGGAAAATAGATTTTAAGAAACCTAGTGATGCTTCAGCGCCTAAATGCTTTAAATATGGTTTGAGAGGTCATTACCAACGTTTTTGTAATAAAGTGAGTAATGAGGGAAATAATAATGGTAATAAAGGGCGAGATCAGAAGGCGGGCGTACATAAGATTGTGGTAAAAGAAAACAAAGAGTTACCTAATGCAGCTATTGTGGCGAGAATATCGGCAAAGGCCGAACAGAGAACTAATGTTATTGGTGAGAAATTAAATAAACTTGAGAAAATTGAAGTTGGTGTAAATGGGCAAAAAGCAAAGGGGTTGGTTGATTCTGGATGTGAAATTAGTGTTGTTCATAAAGATTTGGTACCGGAAGAGAAATTAAAAGGAGCGGGTAGTATTTATTTACAAGGGTTATTCGGTGAAGCAGTTAAATCGCCGTTGGTTAAACTACCGTTAGCTCGTTAGCCATTCCGCAATTCGGACAAACTAATATAATTCATCAGGAAGTACTTTGCGCAGTGACTGATAATATTAATGAGCAAGTAATTTTACATCCCGAAGTGATTAATGAGTTGTCAGGTGTCAACCGCGAGGAGCCATTGCTAGAGGCCCAAGAATTAGAAAGTTCAGAAATTATTATTGATAATTCGAGTGAAAAGGAAGATATGAGTAGCGATAGTTGTAATGTTTACGCAATAGAAGCGCGGTCGGAAAATGTACAAACTCAGAATACGGAAAAAACGGAAGTGGAAAAAGATAATAAAGCTATTGTTAGCAATTCAGATATGTTTAAGAAATCCCAATTAGAATGTAAAGAGTTAGAGAAAGCTTGGGAATTAGCTAAAGTGGATAAGGGGGATTATTATATTGTAAATGGCTTATTATATCATAAAGAGAAATTGGTAGGCGAAACTATAGCGCAAATAGTACTAGCCAAAGTAAGAAGGGAAGAAATCTTAAAATTAGCGCATAGTTCGGTATATGGAGGGCATCATGCGGCCAAGAAAACTTTACAGAGAATCAGGTATTCATTTTATTGGGATGGGATGGCGAAAGAAACTAAACAATTTTGTGAGTCATGTTTAGAGTGCCAATTGACTAGAGGGGTTAAAGCGAATGATAGAGCTCCTATCTCCCCAGTATCGCGGCCGGAACTTCCATTTCAGATAGTTAATGTTGATTTAATTGGGCCTATTGATCCTAAAAGTTCACAAGGGCATCAGTATATACTAACCTTAATTGATTAGCATACCAGGTGGGCGGATGCGATCCCTCTAAAAAATTTAACGGCTAAAACACGTGTGATGCGTTACTTCAAATATTTATGAGGACAAGAATTCCAAATATACTATCCAAATATTCCGCCTGTGATAATGGAACCAATTTCACCGCCGACTTAACGAAAGAATGTGAAAAAAGGTTAGGCGCTAGTCCACGATTTTCGACCCCACAGTATCCACAGTCTAACGGGCTTGTGAAACGATTTAATCAGACCCTTAAACGTATGTTACATCATACTATTAGAGAAGAACGAAAAAGATGGCATGAACAAATACCATTTGTATTATGGGCGTATAGGGAAGTCCCAAATTCTACGACGGGAATCGCACCTTTCCAGTTATTATATGGTAGAGCGCCGGAGGGTCCTTTATCGATTCTCAAGTCATCCTGGGCAGGAGAAAATAAGGGGGCGCAGTTAGATACTACGCCGATTCATGAGTATTTGGATAAACTTAGGGGACGCTTAGAAAGAGCCGCAAATGAGGCCAAATTATCGTCCGAGGTGCAACAAAATAGAATGGCGTATCATTATAATTTAAAGTCAAAGGAAAAAACGTTTGAAGTAGGTGATAAAGTAATACTGTTAATCCCCGATTCAACTAATAAATTATATTCTAGGTGGAAAGGGCCGGCAACTATCGTCGAAAAACGAAACCAACATTCGTTTGTAGTTGAGTTAGCCGACGGGAGTAGGAAGCACGTACATCAAAATAAAATACGAGAATTTATTGCTAAATGTAATATAGTTAATATTGTTTTCGAGGGTGATGAGGAATTTGGAGAAGTTGGGGAAATTCCTATTTTGAACCGGGATCAAGAGGTAGAACAAGATATAGAGAGGTTCGAAATAAAAGGGTTATCTAACAGTCAAGTCAAAGATATAAAATCCATTTTGAGGGAGAATAAAGAGGTGTTTATGGGTCCTGTACGACCAGCTGAAGTAGGGGAGCATCGTATTGATCTTAAACCGGGGGTGGCAAGGAAAAAGCCAAAGTTATATAGTGTACCGGTAGCTTATAAAGAGGAAGTAGATAGGCAGATCCAGGAGTTATTAGAATTAAATCTAATCGAAGAGTCAAATGCTGAAATTAGTCATCCAATTGTTTGCGTGGCGAAAAAAGACGCAACTGTTAGACTTCGTATAGACTATAGAGCCTTAAATTCGGTAACTCAGGTTCCAAACTTTCCGATGAAAGATTCACAAGAAATCATGTATACCGCAGGTGCGGCTAAACATTTATCATCGATTGATTTATTGAGGGGTTATTGGCAGATTAAAATGGCTGAGGAGTGTAAACATTTGACAGCTTTTACAACGCATAATGGAACTTATCAGTGGCGTACTATGCCTTTTGGATTATCAGGGGCGGCTGCTACGTTTCAGAAAGATATGAATGAGGTTCTTCAAGGTCATCGGAGGTATGTGGAAGCATATATTGATGATGTCATCATTTTCTCCGACACCTGGGAAGAGCATTGTGAGCATGTTAGGGCCGTCATTGAAGAACTTAAAAATAGAAATTTTACGATTAGGTTGGATAAATATAAATTTGGAGAGAAATTGACTAAGTTTTTTGTCATGTAATTGGTGGTGGAACGCATGCACCTGATGAGGAGAAAATAGGAGCAATAAGAGATTTAAAAAGACCAAAAACAAAAAAGGAATTAGATCTGTTTTGGGATTAATGGGATTTTACCGATCTTATATTCCAAATTATGCCGAAATTGCTATACCTTTAACCGAATTAACCAAAGGGAAGGTTAAAAATACTGTACCATGGGATGAAAGGGCAGAAAAAGCATTTAATACTCTTAAAGATGAGTTATATAAAGTGACGAGTTTGGCTACACCTATCGTAGGCCGGGAATATCAGCTCCACGCAGATGCTTCCGACCTGGCAGTAGGATGTTGTCTTACTCAAAAAGATGAAAAGGGTCAGTTTAAACCGATAGCTTTTGCCAGTCAGAAATTTTCAGGGGCTCAGCGTGCTTGGCCGAGTATAGAGAAAGAGGCTTGGAGTGTTCTCTTCGGGTTGCGGAAGTTTGAAAAGTGGACCTATGGATCTCAAATTGAGATCATTACAGATCACAATCCATTAAAATTTCTCACTGAAACAACCCCAAGGTCCCCCAAACTCATTAGATGGGCTCTTGCCTTGCAACGCTGGAACCTGAGTATTTCTCATCGTCCAGGAGCTCAACATTTGAAAGCTGACGCAATTTCTAGGCTACATAGAAAGAGCTGGGAAGACCAACCAGTTGCTAGCACATCAGCATCAATGAACAAGTAGTGGACAACCTTAAAGGGATGTCATCACATGTTTAATTTTTTTTGTGTATGTGTAAATATTTTTGAATTTTGTGTTTATAATAGTGTATTAGTATGTGTATTGCACTGGTCAACAGCTGTTTTGGTGCCGGGGTATTTTTAGCTGATTTTATATGAATTTGATGTCCTGAATTCAAATATGGCATTAGTTTTTCTCTATCAGCTCAGTTTTTTAAGATAAACAACTTTTTGTGAAATATATGTTTCATTATTTTAAGGTAAATCCATGTATTAAAAAATGTATGTAAAAATAAAATAAATACAGGATTTTTATTTTTTATAATACACAAATTTTAGTTTTTATTATTATGATACACACATATTGAAATAATAATTTTTTAATTATATTGTACAAATATTTTTACTCACAAAAATAGAGAAAAACGTCACTGATGAAACTGATACTCATTGAATGCTTCGGAAGCTTCTTTTCCGTGACATTCTGGAATATATTTTAGAACAGTGTCTTTTTAAACTCAAACTGTAATCTGAAACCCTTTGCATATCTCATCTTTTTTGGTAGCGGTCCTCCATAGTCTTAATATTGTGGTGAAATCTTTCGGGATGTTTATCACTTGTGCCTTCTTTATTTTCAAGAAAATGCTCTAAGTGGCAATGTAAATAGTGCACTTTAATGCTTCTAGTACACCCAAGAGATAAAACTATTATGCTTTTCATTTACCAGTTCTACATAGATTTCTCCTTTGCATTTGCCCGGAATGTTTTTGTGAACTGCCACAAAAAATGTCCAGGCTTTTTATTCAGCCTCATTCGTTGAATTTACGAAAGCAGGATCCTTAATCAGTTGTCTTATTTGTTGTCCGTTAAACATTACTGCTTTAATATCTTCATAACTCAATTCGGGTGTTTTTACCTTATATATGCAAATCATAACCCGTTCTTATGGAGAATTTACACAAACTGATTCATAGGACAGAGCTTGATATGCAGTGCAGAAAGTATGATTTTCTTTCGCCCAACTAAAGTGTTATTAATGACATTCCTTTCTCCAACATCCATGTTTTCTTTCTTAGGCCTCTCTTTTCTAATCTAGTGGTGTGTTTTATCCCTGCTATCCCAAAAATAGAAAAACAATAGTATTTTGTGTAACTTCTTTGCTGTCCAAGGACAATCATCTGGAGAATATTTAGGAAGAACCAATTTTTCTAACAGTCCTCTAAATTCACGACAAAATACAAGATTGTTTTTTTAAGAGAAGTAGGGTAGTAGACAATTTTGTCTTGTGTGATAAAATGTAAGTTTGGCTCTTTGTTCTAATAAATTTTTGTCTTTTAATCTCGAAACCAACCAGTAAGTCAGAAGCTTCTTTTAAAACATTGAAATCTCTTTTGAAATCATTTAAATCAACCTGGTTGAAAAATTTAGGCATTGATGACGTCTCCTCATAATCACTGTTACCTTCACAGCTATCTAAAAGATGATCAGAAGGACAATATTCATCCTCACTAAGCTCTGGTAGCTGATGAAACGTTGGGATCGGTAGTTCCTCTGAGTGAAGAAGTGGGGGTCTTGAAGACACTAAATCAGGATAAGTTTTCTTATTACAATTGTTTCGATTAATTCAAATAGTACTCCAGTGCTAGGTAGAAATAATAGTCATAGAAATGGTTTTGGAGTTCTCTCCAAACCATTGGTAAACCGAATTTGAGATTTATTCTCTTCCGTCAGTTCACTGTCATAAATGCTCTGTACAAGTTTTACAGACCTGTTGCGGTGCGCAGATTTTATCCTGATCACCAAGTCTAACCCCAAAGTATCCAAGATAAGTTCTCTTTACAAAGTCAGTAACATATTTTCTGTGTTCTTTCAACTTTTATTCTCCGCATATGTAGCAAAACTTATCTGGATGATTTATACAACTTTTTCTACTTGAACTCATTTAAATTCCATTCTACAACACAAACACAACAATCTACAACACTACGAGTTTTACGTTAAATTGATACGAATTCTACCTTAAACACAAATATCATGGAAGTTCAAAAACTTTAGAAAGTCAAAGAAAGCCAGTTTTGTTTCCATGGAGCGAACTCTGAAACTAACCTTATCTCTTGGAGGCTTTTACATTTGGCTTTATGGATGAGCTGCGCGAAATCATAAGGATGCGCAGATCTTCAGTTTTTGTCAACTAACTCTAAGTTAGTGACTTAAAAGTGAACTTAAATAAAACAGAGATGGGCACAGTGAAAGCTGGTCTGGCCAAGGAGTGTAGAATGTGTTAAAATTAAAACAATTCAAGTTGACATCAAGACTTCCTTTATTTATGACTTCAGATGAAAACAGCATGAAAGTGAACTTACACACTTTGATAACTTCATGACAGCAGGAAAACTAGCAGCGTTTTTAACAGAGATGATATCAGTAAAAGATTCGGAAAAACACAATTAAAATAGATTAAAATCATTCATACTAATTAAACTCAAACTCCATGAACAACGGTAACTTTTCGTGCGTTCAAGTTTCTTGAAACATCGAGTCCTTCAAAGCGAAGGAACGAAGAAAGGCGAAACTGTCTTAACATCGCAAAGCATATATACTCTGGCCGAAACGGCACGTGCTAACGTTAGCCAATGAACGGCCGATATCGTTTTTGATATGCAAATATCAAAAACGATAAATCGATTATGTTCGATTAAAAGAGACGTATGTTGCCATCTGGCGGGAAAAAGACTGCCGATCGATTAAGATAATCGTATCGTCCGATGTTACAAGAAAGCAAAGTACGGTGAAATTAACGAAGTTTACTTTGGATAAAACGTAAATTAAAAGATATTCAACAAGTGGAAATAAATTAGAAAGAGGTAAGTAGTTATTATATTTAAGTAATTTAATAAAAGAAAAAGTGAATTTTGAATACTGTTGTAATAAATATTATGTAAACAAAGGAACTAGGGAACTATTAATTTAGGTTGAAATGAAGTATGCAAAAGGTAAGTTTATGGAGGCAATGAGAACAAGTTTGATGTTCCCATCAATGCCCCCCCTCTCATTGCTTTATATAATAAGAGCTATCTGTATACAGAATAAAGCTCTTTAATAAAAGAAATCCCGAAGCCAAAAAAAAATTTTATGTTACTATAAATAAAAACATTAAAAATTTAAAAACACGAATAACTAATTTTTAAAATTTAATTTTATCAAAATTTAACGATAAACAATTTAACTATCAAATTCTCAAAAAGATTCTAAAAGAATCAAAACTTTTAAATTTTCCTAACAAGATCAAAAAAAATGATCCAAAAAATTTAAATTTAAATTTTAAGAAGATCTCCTCGTCTCCACAATCACTCACAACTCTTTTCTTTCACACAGTATAAATTTTACAATACAATGTGAAATACATTTTAGAATTACAAAAGTTTTAGTATTTAAATACGTACCAAAAATACATTGCAATTTCCAATTTGGAAAATTACATAACAAATCTTCCTCCATCGATGAGTACCCTTGATCATCAAAAAAAAAAAAAAAAAAAAAAAAAAAAAATTAAACTTTATTAAAAAAAAATTTATTAAGTCCATGAAAGCTTTGAAGACTATAACTTATGGCGAGAACACTTCCACTACGGCATCCAGAATTTGGAAATGACAAAAAGACGACGGCACATTCAAACTTTGTGATTACACCATATCTTGCTTCCATCACCTGTCTTACATATCCATCAAAAATGAATATAGATCTCAGTTATCCATCATCACTCAGTCTTCTGCCCGGAACAGAAAACAAGCATACACAAAAATTGGGGATTCTAGATGCCTGGAAGTAAGAAAAATATGTTAATAAAATGAAAATTAAAGATTTTAAATAAACTACATTAAATTTAATACCATCCGCAGGATGAACAAACCGTAGGTACCATAGGCTGAACAAGACTACGGAAATGGTTACCACAAAAACTGATGATCAAGGATAAGGAGGGAAAATATATACTGTTGGTTATGAAAAATTGAAAACATGCACATGCACATATGTATGCCATTTACAAAGTACAATTTTTTAAAACAATGTATGATCAAAATTTAGCTAAAACAATGTGCAAGCAAATTTAGCTAAAACAATGTGCATTCAATAGTGACATAACAGTTAAAACAATGTGCAGTAATTTCAGAAAATACCAACAGTACAAAGAGATTAACAAAGAAAAAAAAATGGTACGCATAAAAAGTTTACATGAAAAAAAATGTAACTTAAGTTACAAAAATTGAATTTACAAACTTTAACAATTCGTATTTGGTCAAGGGTTTAGTGAAAACATCTGCAAGATTGGACTTACTGCGAACATGCCTCAAAATAAATTCCCCTTTATAAAACAGGTCCCTAATGAAAAATAATTTGACGTCTATATGCTTAGATTTATAATTTTCTACAGGAGATTTTACGAAATCAATTGCAGCCTGGTTATCAACCAACATAATTGCTTTATTATCATTATCAGGAAAAATATTGAATTTCTGACATTCGCGGCGTATTCGATCGAACCAGACCAAGTTCTTGACGGCCTCAGTCATTGCGACAAATTCCGACTCCATGGTCGATAAGCTGACGCACTTTTCTTTAAAAGTGCGCCAGTCGACGGGAGCTTTGTCTATCATGACTATTTGGCCGCCGATCGAGGTCCGATCGTCACGATTAGCCGCGAAGTCAGCATCTGAAAAAATAGAAAGAAAATTGGAACTGCAAGAAAGTTTTAATTTATAATGACTGGTATCTTTAACATAACCCAAAAGTCTTAAAAGGCCATCCCAATGAACAAGGCCAGGATTGGACTGAAATTGTGATAAAATATTTACTGTATAACATATGTCTGGTCGAGTCCGGTTAGCAATAAAAGAAAGACATCCTAAAATACTCCTGTAGGAAAGATGAGACATAAATTCTTTTTTCGGAATCTGAAGTAGGACAATTGGATCGAGAAAAGACAACACCCTTGCTAATTGGTAAAGAAGCATGCGGAATTTTAAAATTACAGAACCTTTGACAAACTTCAGTAATATAATTACTTTGATGTAGAAATAGACCTTGATTGGTCTCCTCAAATTCTACTCCTAAAAGTTTACGAGTTCTGCCCAAAACTTTAATGTCAAACTCCTTCTTTAGCAAGGATAAAGCCCTATCAATAAGATGCTGACGTTTTCCAAAAATCAGTATATCGTCAACATACAAAAGCAAAACTACCTCAGATCCAAAAATATATACACAGTTACAAGACGACAATTTTCTGAAACCCAACTTTAAAAGAACCTCATGTATCTCATTAAATCATTCTCTTCCGCTTTGATGCAGGCCATAAAGAGCCCGATCTAGCTTGCAAACTTGGTGCTCTTTTCCAGGGATTACGAAACCGGGAGGTTGAAGCATATACACGTCTTCTCTCAAAGGTGCGTACAAGTAGGCGCAGGTTACGTCACACTGAGTGTGTGACCACCCGCTACACGAGACAAGAAGGGAGAAAAAGAACCGGATTACCCCGAAATTGACCACAGGGCTGAAGGTGTCTTCATAAGAGACTACCTTCACTTGTTTAAAGCCCTGGGCAACAAGCCGTGCTTTATAACGGGCAATCCTTCCAAATTCATCCCTTTTTGCTGTGTAAACCCACCGGCAACCTACTGGAGTAACGTGGACAGGTAAATCAGTCAAATGCCACACCTTCCTGTTTCTCATCATCTGGATTTCCTGCTCCATTGCTTTCCGCCAGATCGCACTCTTTTCGGACCTACAAGCTTGCTTATACGTTCTGGGAATATCATCCACAACGCCTAGTCATGCGGAAGGGCATGCATAATTTGAGGTTACTGAATCAGATTCTGAGTCAGAATTATCAGAAAAACTATCAGAATTAGATGAAACGGATGGAACAGGGACTAAACCAGCATATTTATTAGAAGCAGAAAAATCAAAAAGTTCAGGTATAAAAACAATATTATTATTTTTACAGTACAGCTCAACTTCGTTGTGAGACCTGAGACGCTGGGTGCTACCTTCTTCAAAATAATAGATGTCAGTCCTATTCCCAGTTTTACGAGCAATAGGCCTCCTTTCCCATCTAACCTCTCTAAGTTGGGGGTTAGTGGAAGGCTGATCTAACACACTGGACTCCGATTCCATGTCCTCCTCTTCCTCACGAGGTAGTTCACTGGGAGGATCTGGAGTCAAACCAGATGCTACTCCACCAGTGCTTTCTGGATTTACTCCACCATCGTGAGAAAAGAGGGCATAATCCTCGGTGCCCAGTGCAGCTCCACTGCGCCCCAAGCCACAACGCGATTCATCAAAAGTTACGTTAGATGTTTCTATGATTTCATTAGTATCGGGAAGCCAGATCCTATATCCTCTGGTCCTGAAGGCATAGCCTACCATGTAGCCGCGCCTAGCCTTAGGATGTAGTTTAAGTCTTTTCTGACTAGGCACGCCCACATACGACACAATACCAAAAGGCCTGAGGTGTCGGACTGACGGCTTCCTTCCACCGTATAATTCAAAGGGAGTTTTATTTAAAAGTTTAGGACATACCCTGTTCCAATTGTAGACAAAATATTTTAAAGCCTCTGGCCAAAAACTTGGATCTAATTGGCTTTCTATTAATAAAGTTCTGATGCCATCTGCAGCGGTTGCCATAAAACGTTCCGCGACGCCGTTCTGCTGGGGGGTATAAACGTTAGTAAATTCATGGTGAATGCCTTTACTCTCAAAAAAATTTTCAAATTCATAATTTTTAAATTCAGAACCGTTATCAGACCTAAAATTTTTAACTTTAAGATTAAGGGAATTTTCTGCTCTTAGAATGTGATTTTTAGTAATATTAAAAACTTCTGACTTTAATTTAATTGGGTATACGGAGACACGTCTAGAAAAATCATCAATGATTGAGAGAAAATAGCGTTCACCATTTCGACCCACCGAATGACACGGACCCCAGAGATCAGCGTATAAAAGCTCTAAAGGCCTCGTGGAACGAATGGTCTTAAATGATTTGTGGGACACGCTGCGAAATTTGCCAAGTTTACAAGGCTCACAGACCAAAGATGTCTCTTTTAAATTAGGCATACCCCTAACACCTTGCAGGCGGCTGGTATTAGTTAGGATTGACTGGCTTATATGACCACAGCGGCGGTGCCACTGAACCATAGGGTCAATTTTATTGGCTGCAGAAATTTCAAAACTTACGGAATTAGATTTGGGAATTTTAGGAAAAAGTTTATACACCCTATTTTTAAGCGAGGCTCTAAATAAAAAGTCGTCCCCCCTGCAGATGTTCACCCCCTTTCTACCTCCATGAAAAGATAAACCACATAAGTCCAATTGGGGCCCAGATATCAAATTTCTACGTAATTGAGGAGAATACATTACATTCGTTAAAGTAAAAATTCTTTGACCAAATCTCAGCTTAATTTCACCCTTTCCAATTATCGGGAACAAGACATCTTTAACAGCTACTGACAATTTATCATTTAAAGGTTCAAATTTAGTGAACAAACTTCTGTCATGACTAAAATGGTGGCTTGCACCAGTATCGAAGACCCAAGTTTTACTGTTAACACAAGTACTAATACTAGCTTGGGAAATGAAAAATGACTTACGTGAAGAGTCACTATAATTTGCATCATCAAGGTAGCTGTCGGGTGACTGAGCAGGTCTGGAACGATGGTGATTCTGAAACCTCCTTCTGGACTTGCTGGACGAGGACTCTCTTCGGTTCGGGTTTGGAACTTCACTGCTGCCGCTGCTACTCCGCCGTCGGTAGGAACCATCAGGGCTAGTTGATCTTGAAGATGTGCTACTGGAACGACGAGAAGGAAATCTATCTCTGGACGATGAGGCACGACGAAAATGTGACTTCTTCCTCTCAAAACATTTTGCATATAAGTGACCTGAACGGCCACAGAACCAGCATTTTTTACTTTTAAATTTACGTAATGACTGCTTTTTAGACGTAGAAGAGGAAACAGGAACTTCAGATTGAATATTTAATGCAGCTATTTTCTTACTATTGTCCAAATCACGCAACTTCAATCTTGCCTCTTCAGCCACTACTTCTGTTACGATCAAGTCAAACATAAAAGACTTATCTTCCCTTCTCAAGAGATGCTGGACACAACTGTCGAAATAGAAAGGCAAATACCTTAAAAATTGATAAGATAAATAATTTTCAGAAAAGTTCTTATCAATTGCTTTGACATTCAAAAAAATTTTCTTCAATCGTGTCGCAAAGAGATTTATACTCTCGCCGTTCTTGATTCTACTCTCCATTAACTCAGAAAACAAAGCCATATGATGTGCTCTTGTATCCGGGTGAAAATTATCTTTTAACCGCTTCCAAGCTGTTATCGGATCTGTGCAATCATCAATTATTCGCTTAAACTCTGGTTCTATATTCAAGTAGATAAGGGACAGGACTTGGTTATGTTTAGCTTTAACCGCATTCACAGTGTCAATTGTGACAGTCGTGCTAACTTCTGGAATTGGAGTTTCGTTTTCAATTATCTCCCAAATTCCTTTTTCCAGTAACAAATATTTAATGTCACAAGACCAAGTTCCATAATTACTGGAATTCAACTTTTCAATTGCAATTGACGTTGTAGCCATTTTTCTTCAAAAGAAAAAAAAATTTCAAGAAAACACCAATTTTACACTTTTCTTCACCTGCCCCCCCTACTTTTTCAAAAAAACGATCTTAATTGACTAACCTCATTTCTTATTCAAAAATCATAAAAATATGGCTTGATAAAGTTCAAAAGTAAAAAGTTCAAAAGTATAAAGTTCAAAAATAAAAGTTCAAAAACGTAAATTAAATTCTTCATAAAGTCAAAATATATAGTCCAGCAACTCAAAAAGTTCAAATAAAATATGCAGAGAAAACTAATTATGTTCTGTAAATAACGTCATAATTCAAATCATAAAAATAAATCAAAGTCCAACTTAAACTAAATCTTCAAAGAAAAATAAAACTTGAAATGAAGCACATCAATTACTATCTTCAGTTATGGACACTCCTCTTTCAGCCCATAACCCATAATTTGTCAACTAACTCTAAGTTAGTGACTTAAAAGTGAACTTAAATAAAACAGAGATGGGCACAGTGAAAGCTGGTCTGGCCAAGGAGTGTAGAATGTGTTAAAATTAAAACAATTCAAGTTGACATCAAGACTTCCTTTATTTATGACTTCAGATGAAAACAGCATGAAAGTGAACTTACACACTTTGATAACTTCATGACAGCAGGAAAACTAGCAGCGTTTTTAACAGAGATGATATCAGTAAAAGATTCGGAAAAACACAATTAAAATAGATTAAAATCATTCATACTAATTAAACTCAAACTCCATGAACGACGGTAACTTTTCGTGCGTTCAAGTTTCTTGAAACATCGCGTCCTTCAAAGCGAAGGAACGAAGAAAGGCGAAACTGTCTTAACATCGCAAAGCATATATACTCTGGCCGAAACGGCACGTGCTAACGTTAGCCAATGAACGGCCGATATCGTTTTTGATATGCAAATATCAAAAACGATAAATCGATTATGTTCGATTAAAAGAGACGTATGTTGCCATCTGGCGGGGAAAAGACTGCCGATCGATTAAGATAATCGTATCGTCCGATGTTACAAGAAAGCAAAGTACGGTGAAATTAACGAAGTTTACTTTGGATAAAACGTAAATTAAAAGATATTCAACAAGTGGAAATAAATTAGAAAGAGGTAAGTAGTTATTATATTTAAGTAATTTAATAAAAGAAAAAGTGAATTTTGAATACTGTTGTAATAAATATTATGTAAACAAAGGAACTAGGGAACTATTAATTTAGGTTGAAATGAAGTATGCAAAAGGTAAGTTTATGGAGGCAATGAGAACAAGTTTGATGTTCCCATCAGTTTTGCTAGCACATTTCTTTTTTTTCAAGATCTTGTGGTATTTCAACGTCCATCTAATCGCCTTGAGAGTCGTTACAGGGCTATGTATCATAAGGTCAGTTTAAGTGTTCAAGGTCACTTTAGTTCTAAAAAATCTTTAGTTCGCTTTGCATATCTAAAAAAATAGAGCTGATAGAGAAAAACTGATTGCATATTTGGAATCAGCGTCCCAAAAATATCCAAAATCAGTTGTAAAATCTCAGGCACCAAAAAAAAAAATTTTTTTTTGTAGGCCTGTGTTGTTTATGTAATATTAATATTAATACAAAGTTCAGTAGAGATGTCAGTAGATGATGTTCAGACACCTGGAAATATCTATGTAATAAGCATAATGAAGAAAACTGTAAAAAGACTATTGAACTCTTCTGCGATATTGTAATATGTTTGGGGAAAATTAGCCCCTAAAAGGCATATTTTCCGCTAAGGTGGGGGGTGTCAGGTTCTGAAACCACCTCTGCTAAAGATTGGAATTTTCGCTATTTCTCTATCTTAATATTTTGTATTGTCCTGGCTGTGTACTAGAATTTTCAAGGTGACATTCTTTGTGGAAGGGAGAATTGACGGGTAATCCTGTGCAGGTGGTGAATAAGAGAAAGAGGAGATTGCTGAGAGGCGTGTTCATCTGTCAGTGATGTAGGTGAATGTTGAGCAACAAGCAACATGTCACTAATCAAGAAAGGAATGTGGACAATGAATGAGCTCCAAAGGGGATTGACATTGGGAAAACGCAGTGATTTGAGAAGAGCAAGTCTCGTCTCAGATTAGTTCAGTTCGTAGCTGGGTTTCGTACCTAGAAGGTGTGCAGGATAGAGGTCCTGATAGAGTGTGCTCTGTGTTGTAGAGCGGAAGCAGTGAGTGCGTATCTGGAGAGCAAAGGACACAGACGTCCTGGTGTTTAGTGCTCTGGGCCGAGAAGTGCAGGCCGAGTATACATGTATTGGGAGATTCGAGATCGATCTCCAATAAAGTGAATCTAACGTGCATTGAGTGTGAGAGAGAAGGTGTAATTTGAATAGTACACAGCCAACCTTTACTGTATCTAATTTAATGTTGAACCGGATCACCTATATCCGAGTTGTAATTGTATATAATTGTAAATAGCGTATTTAGTGTGTACATATATTCTAAATAAACTGTTAATTCAGTTAACTGACAGTGTCAGTGTTCATTTACACAATCCTCACAGTGGGTGACCGATATCACCTAATAATATCGGTGGTGGTAGCTATAACTACCACGGACTTTCTTCAAAGTTGTGCGGGCTGAGAGGAACGCCCGACACCATTGTTCAATTTTGTGCTACGTGAAATTTCATATAGGTATCTCTAATTCTATATTTAGAAACAAAGTGAAGAAAATCAAAAACATTAAAACTTTATTTATACTACAAATCTACAGTCTCGATGTTATCCTCATGTCGATTATCTTTAATGATATAAGTTTGTGGTGGATAACTATCAATGTCAACAAACAGATATCTGTAAGTGTATTTCTGTCCTGGACTCTGAAAGAGAAAATAAACCAATGATCATGTTTACATTTGCAGATAAAACACAGTTAGCATAAAAATGATATGGAAAACAAAGTTTAAACAAAAACAAAAGACATAGAAAATTATTTAGTAGTAAAATGGGGAGATAGCATCTTCTAATCCCAGGCATATAGAGACAATTTAAATCTTCTTGCAATTTAAATCTCCTTTAATTTGATACCTCATTCATCCCTGTACGATGTTTCTTTTGTATTTTACCTTTCCCGTAGCATATTTCCGTATTTACCATAATTTCCGGTGTATAATCCGCAGGTCAAATAATTCTTTTTGGACCCAGAAATCCTATTTCCTGATTGAAGACCAATATTTACGGCGATATAATAAGTTACATTTCTCTTTAAAATATTTCTGGGAAGAAAAATGATTGTTTTATCTGCGGATTATACGCCGGAAATTACGGTACTTTTTTTCTGTTCGCTTACCTGTGTTTTTAAAAAAGCTCCCTTAGCCATCTTGAAAAAGTCATTTCATGCCTCCATTTCTCACTCTCTTGTTGGTGGTAGTTAGGCACACGATTGCTGCTGGAGTTCGTTATCGCTCTTCGGCATTGGCGCGTACCTCGCCTCATATTCATTGCTCCGTGGTGGTCACCCAGAGTTTGTTCTGTGCGTGTTTTTTTTAAGTGATCTACGGCAGTTTATGTCTTGCCCACATACTGTATAGGTCGTTCCTGTTAGCCATATACCCATATTCCTCATCAATTGCATTCCTTTTATATTTACTTTATTCAATCAAATATAATATGAATTAAGTTTTTATTTATTACTTACCTTTTTCCATCAATGCAAATATTTTTATTCCATTTGATTTACAGACAAGGGTAATGTTTAAAAACCACCTTATTTCACTCCCATAGTTTGTTGCATCTAAGATGTTTTTCTGGCCAAGATTCACTGTACTAAGCAGCAGAGGTGTTTTCTTCTCCTCCGAGCACGGTTTTCTCTTCACATGAGTAGCGGGTAGGGGAGGTTTCTCTTCCATTTTCTCAATGCGGTCAGCTGTCTGCCAGGAAGGATAAATAGTTGTCCACAGCTGTTGTGTTGGAGAAGGAATTACTATACTAAGTGTTGTCATTTTCAGCTTCAGCAGTCGTCAAGCTTGTTCCAATGTATCGCATGTTGGATGTTTTAATATCATTTGTGATGGTGGTGAAATATTTTTATCATTTATAAATTTTTGAGGACATGTGTTTTTCAAGATTCCATTTTTCAAGAAGCAGGCATTTATTACAGGTGACATTTTATTTACAGTTGAAATTAAATATGAGCACTGGAGGGAAATATTTAATTTTTTTATTTGTCATGCTAAGTATTATTTCAATTAGTGATAAAATTATGTTGATTAAAATAAAAATATACTTCAAATAATAAGTAAACATCGTTTTTAAATATGAAAGATTTTAAATTAAAGTTTAGTTTTATTTTATTCTATCTGGTTATCATTTTTAGTCAATTTTATAATAACTGCCTAAGCACATATTTTTAAACATTACTTCTTTTTGAACACTATATGGTCTTTTATATTTTTCTAACTAATGCTTCTACTGTCACAATTACCTCTGCTCCATTATAGGAAGTATTAGTAAAGTGCTTTAAACACTTTTAAATTCAGTCTGGCGCTGGATCTATGAGTAGATTCATATAACAAATTTGGTTATGGGCACTTAAGATAAATATAGTTTTATTTTGACAAATGCATTTAATGCAGTAAAGTGTTTTTTTTTATGGCCCAAAGAGAATTGTGAGATAGTTTTATTAGGGAGTTCTGTTAGTTTTGAATAATGAGACCGAATTTAAGTGATTTTTATAATAGAAAGGCAATTTTATAAGAATTTTCAATGAAAATGTTTTAATTACATAAAAAATTTTAGCTGACTCTTTTTTTTTTTTGTATTTAAATTATCAAAAATGGTGCAGAATCAGATTCAGAAATTAAATTTTAGCAATTATGCTAACTGGCAGGCTAACATGAGATGAAGTACCTGTTAATGGAACAAAATGTGTGAGATATAGTAGCAGAAATCGAAAAAATTCCAGTGCTCAATGTCGATAGCAGTTCTGTGAGTGGGGAAAGTGATAAAAATATGAAAACAACTGACGGTGCACTGAGAAAGATGTTAAAGAGTTTCAGATTAGAGAAAAATTGGCTCTATCGATGATTTATTTAAATGTTGAGCCGGATTTTCATAGAATAATAGAAAACTGTACTGATCCTGTTACTGCCTGGTGTAATCTGCATACACATTTTTATCCAGATACAACACATATCTAATCTGAAACTCTTTAACATCTTTCTCAGTGACACTGTCAGTTGTTTTCATATTTTTATCACTTTCCCCACTCACAGAACTGCTATTGACATTGAGCACTGGAATTTTTTCGATTTCTGCTACTATATCTCACACATTTTGTTCCATATGTAATTCCATAGTCATCATATGCAAACGTTCAGAGAATTATGTGAATGTAAAATGGCCAGTGATGAAAATATCAATTTGTATGCTGCAAGGTTATTAAGAGTGGCTCACCAGCTTAAAATTATTAACAAAAAGTTTGATGATGTATATGTAACATATCAGTTGCTACGGTTTCTTCCTTTCAAGTTTGACTCCATAAGTGCAAACAATTTTGAGATGGAAAGATGAAGAATTTATTTTTAAAAACGTGGTTACCTCACTAGTCACTGAAGAGACAAGAATTCAACTTAGAGAGTGTGATCACAGAAAAGTGTAATCCAGAAGCTCAAACACTCCAGTACCAAAGGAAGCCCAAAATGAGGATAATAGCCACTTTTGAAAAAAGCAGAGTCATGTCAACAGTTAGTGTCGCCTTTTCCTGAGAACAGTACCTTCTCATAACAGACAGTTTGCCATCCATTGAATTTTCATCTTGTCTAAGTTCTTTACCTGTAAGATCTTCTAGCCCCTATGACAAAAGAATTCCACGCCGAAATCCCAAATCCCCAGCCAAACATCAACAAGTTGATTCCTGTAGACCTGATGATAGACGGAAAGGAGGCAGATCCAGAGACACTTGTGCAAGAAGGCCAGACTATAAGACCTCTTCATTATTCAGTCCTGAACATAAGTCTTTTACATAATTTTTTCTGTCACAAGCTAACTTAGTTCATGGGGAGGCTGACTGGGTCTTTGACACAGTGGCTTCTCACCATTTTTGTAAAGATAGAGATAATTTTGTTGATTATACTCTGTTAAATGATGAACATATGGCTGTAGCCATAGAAAGTGTAACTTTTCCTATGGATGGTTGTGGAACCATTGAAATTTGGGCAAAGAATTTTGATGTTTAAAGATGTTATGTTTTCACCTAAATTAAGATGCAACTTAATATCTGGGCCTCGATTGGATGTAAATGGGGCATGTTTTTCTGGTGGGAATGGTGAGGTGAAGATATCATGCAATGGACAACCCCCTTTTAAAGCCACAATTAAAAATGGTGTTTACTATTTGTACCCCAAAGTTCCTAGCAAGATCAGTAAGAAAGTCAGTTTTGAAGCATCTTCTGTTGGTAAAATGATGACATGTACATTTGGCATAGAAAGCTGGCTCATGTTAGTACTCATTTGATAGCACATACATGTAGGAATGCAAAAGCAAGGGGTCTACCAAATTTAAAGGGAGGGGAATTTAAACATGAGCTTTGTAAAAACAATAAATTCAGGAGAAAATCTTTTAAACCTAGAAACTTCACAAGGTCAAATTTCCTTTAGAACTTTTATATACAGATGTCTGAGGTCCAAGTCAGGTTGAAGGCAGAAAAGGAGAAATGTATTTTCTTTCTATCATTGACGATTATTCCTGTTAAGTTTCCTTATACCCCATGAGAGAAAAGTCAGAAATGTTTGAAATTTTAAGAAAAATATATGGTCTGAAAGATTTTTAGGTACACAGGTGAAAGCCATTAGATCTGACAATAGGGGGGGAATATGAAAATAATAAGGTAGAAGAATTTTGTATTGAAAGGGGAATTAATCATGAGCTAACGAATACCTTTACTCCGGAACAAAACAGTACTGTTGAAGTTTATAATCAGACAGTTGTGGATGGGGCAAGAACCATGTTGAAAGAAAGCGGTCTGGATTTAAATTTTTGGCCAGAGGCTGTTCTTTGTTTTACCTACACATGGAACTGCATTTGTCATAGAAATCAAACAAAGACTCACTTTGAATTGTTTGAAGGTACCAAAACCTCTATTAGACATCTGAAACCGTTTGGATGCGTAGTGTATGTTGAAATTCCTCTTCAAAAATGGTCTAAACTGGATTCTAAGGCTAACAGAGGATTCCTAGTTGGTTATGCTTTTCAAACTAAGCGATATAGGGTGTATTTGCTTGATAATGACAGAATAGATGAGACCATAAATGTGTCATTTGATGAACATACCAGTTATAGAGCTGCGCATAAAGGAGCAGTACTGGGCAACATACCAGGGGATTATCAGTGGGCTCCTGCTACCGGGAGTGATACAGAGAAAGAAGACATTGTTGAGGAAGTCAGAGCCACCATTGACAGCTCCGACTCTCTCGGATCACCTTCTGGTGCAGAGAGTGCACACAAGTAGTGATTCACCTAATACACCCCACACCACATTACAAGTTACTCACTGGAGAAGAAAGGTTGTCCCCAGAAAGACTGGTTTCATCGTTGAGACAACATTAGTTATTTTGATATAGATATTAGTTCTGATTGTTTAAGGTCTGATAGATAGGTGGAGAGTTATTGTAGAGAAAATGACTATTTTAAAACCCAATCTGTTTGATTTTACGAGAAGCAATACTTATGAAAAATTAGTTTCTGACCCTAACAATACTGATCCTAGTGCAGACATCTGTCAAACTCAATGCTGACTATATGATTTGATATTCTTAAAACTTATAAATAAATCTTCCAACGTAATGAGTGGCATAGAGCAATGAGGGAAGAAATAGATATTATGCACGAAAGAGGTGTGTGACATCTGGAGGATTTACCCTCAGGTGTTAGTCCTGTAGGTTGCAGATGCATGTACACTGTAAAAAAGGATGACAAAGGGAATATAGCTAGATATAAAGCCCATTTGGTAGCCCAAGGGTTTAAACAAACCAAAGGAGAGTCGTATGAGGAGACTTTCAGTCCCATAGTAAATTTTAGTGTCATCCGCTTTTTCATTTCTCTATTAGTGTCCCTTAAAGTTTGGCTACACACCCAGTGAGATGTAAAATGTGCTTACCTCTATGCTCCTCTCACAGAGAATGTTTTCATGTCACAAAGGCTATTTATGGGTTGCATCAGTCTGGTGCAGTTTGATTCACTGAGATAAACAGGGAATTTTTGGAAATAGGTTTTGTAAAATTAGAATGGCGGAACTGCGTGTACATTTTAGATTCGGATTTAGTTTTATTATTATATGTAGATGACATTGTTTTATTTGGAAAACTCCAAAGGATTATAGATAGAGCTTTAGAACTTTTAAGTAAGCATTTCGATTTAAAAGTCTTGGGAAAAGCTGCTTGGTGTAGAGTTTGAAGAAAGTGAGGAGGGCCTACAAATTCACCAACAGTCTTACATTAAAGATGTTTGCATCATACAGGTTTCCAATCTCCTACCTACTAATAAGTAAAGACTCTGACTATTCCAAATGAGACAGCCTTAAATCTGATGAAGAACACAGAGAAATGTCACAGTTACCCTATAGAAGTATATTCGGTTGTTTAAATTTTATTGCAAATAGAACATGTTGAGATATTTCATAAGCAGTGAGTATACTCAGTCAGTTTAAATCAGATCCTGGAATGACACATTTGTATGGCTTGCTCAGATTGTTGGGATATGTAAAACATACTATTTATATGACTCTTAATTTGTCTTGTGAAAAACCCCAGTTGATAACATTTTCTGACACAGACTTTGCTGCAAACTGAGATGATAAGACCCAACATATTCCAACTTGAACCCGAAATTTATGAATTTTAATGCTAATTTTAATATATTTATTGAATATTAATTTTAATTATATATTTAATATCAATTTCATCTTTTTCATAAATGATTTATATATATTTATTTCCCGTTTTATTGACATGTATTGTTTTACAATCAATTTTCTCATTAATATTCACGAATGCAGTATTTTAGCTTTTAACTGAAATTGGCTTTTAAATTAACATTAATCCGACCAGAACTTAGTGTCAGATCTGGTTTGGATAAAATCAGGTTATGAGACACGATGCTAAAAGTCTCTAATTTTTAACATGTAGATTATGAAATCAGTGGAATTGAACTGTAATCGTAATCGTTCGGCAATTGTAATCCAACTAAAAAATATTAATCGTAATCTAAACATAATCGTAATCCATCAAAAAAATATTAATCGTAATCTAAACCTAATCATCATCTAACTTGCATAAATAGACATAATCATAACCTGGTTTTTGAAATTGAAAATAATCGTAATCAATTACAGCCCTCCGTAATCGACTCGAAGTCTAGATAAGACCTAGCTGGGCAGCCAGATTGTTTTTCTAGGCAACTTTTCTATTTCTTGGTGAACATTTAAGGATAAAAGTGTAACTTTGTCTACAATGGAGGCTGAGTTTATAGCCATGACTGAGGCCACGAAAGAACTTCTTTAGTTTGACAGGATTTTGGATGAATGTTACAGTAAGAAAATTGTCACAGGGGGGGGGGGGGGAGAGAATAAAATCTGTTTTGTATGTTGATAATAGAGCTACTATAGATTTTGTAAGATCACCCATAGAAGATCACAGGAGTCACCATATCGATATTAAATTGTTCTTTGTGAGAGATTTAGTTGATAAGAATACTTTTGACTTAATTTTTGTCCAAAGCAAGGATAACCTTGCTTCACCAAGACACTCACAAAATTAGAATTTGAAAAGTTTATTGAATATATATTTCAATAATTTTTGAAAAATGTATTTTTGTATTACTATTGGAATGTAATATTGTATTAGTATCATATATGTATATTTATTAAAGTCAATTTATGTGGAAATGTTTGTGAGAAAGTTTAAGATTTTTTTTAATGGTTTTTGCTTGGTAGATATTAAAAATCCTGCCTGAATGTGGTGATACTTTTCAATGTCCATTTCTAGATGTCTGAAAGGCCCCAGGAAGCGGCTCACAGGGGTGCCAAAGTAATCTGTCAGAGTGTCATCTGGGAATGGATTTTCGAGTTGATCATTGCCACAGGAGGGTTTTATCGCAGACAGGTTATTTTTCATTCTGTAAGTCCTATTTTATCATGTTAGTATATGGAACTGCCACTTAATTTCCTTCTACCTTGCAAATGACCTATTGTTATATTCTAATTTATTGTTATATCTTTTTGTTAGGTTGCAACCTATGTATTTCTTTGAATTTTTCTTATTTAATATAATTAAAGTTTATTAGAAAAAGTATAAGGAAATTTGAATTTTGAATTTGAAATTTTTTTTGCTTGGGTGTCCTAGGAACCTAGGTAGAAAAGTAAAGGTTTTTGTATTAGAAACAGGTCTTTTTTTTTTTTGGGGGGGGGGGGACATTTAAAATGGTTTATTTGAAGTATAAAGATTTGGTCAAAATTTGAATATTCTGAATCTAAATTTACTATATTGTTACAAGTTCCTTGTCTTTATATGAGAATCATGGTGCCACATAAAGTTGTATGGAAGGTTGAATGTTTGATTATGAATATGTGATGTGTATTGTATTGTCTAACTAACTTCATTTATGTAGGTATCTTGTAATATTGTAAATTTACGAAATGTCTTGCAGATATGTGGAAGATAAAGATGTGTTAAATTATCACTACAATTGTTTCCCCTATTGTATTATAGCTCACGAAGTGTCGTACGGAAATGTAATAAAAGAATATTCTGTTTTGAAAATGTTGCAACTTCTTTCAAATTTTATTGCAATGTATTTTAATTTGTTTTTGGATTGAATATTTTTGTAAATGTAATTTTTTTTTTAATTGGACTGATGGTCATGTTCATGATGTTTTTGACCTTGTTACTGAAAAATTGAAATTACTGCCATGAGGCAAAGCTGGAATGTATTGAATGTGCAAGATGTTAGATGTAAATTTTTGGAAAAAAAAAATCAGATTCTGAAAGTTTGGTGTTTGAATTTTTCATGAGTTGAAATGTTAATTGTTTTAAAGTTTGAAATTCTATGATTGTTATTGAATTGCACACTTAAATGAATTTACTTTTGCAAATTATAATATTTGATGAATGTTTGAACTACTTTTGTGAATTGTATTACTGAATGATGTAGAATTTTTGTTTTAGAGTATAGCTGGTTATGAAGATTTTTAAGTTGCTCTGGTGCTCGTGTTATTTAGATTTAGGCAGTTTTTGTGAGTAATCTTTAATTTCATTTTTGCTGGTTTTCTTTTGGTAAATTTTCTTTTTATATTTTTTAACTTTACCTTTTTAGCATTTACAACAATTGATAAGAGTGGAGGCATCTGTTAGCCATATATCCATATTTCTTATCTTCTTTATCTATTTACTTTATTCAATAGAATATAATATCCATTAAGTTTTATTTACTACTTACCTTTTTCAATCAGTGCAGATATTTTTATTCCATTTGATTTACAGACAAGGGAAATATTTTATAACCATCTTATTTTGCTCCCATAGTTTGTTGCTTTTATGATGTTTTTGCGGCCAAGCTTCACCATATGTTCATTCGAACTAAGCAGTAGTGGTGATAGTCAGTAGGCAGTGTTGTTGTTCTCCTCCGAGTGCAGTTTTTGCCTTCGGCACATGCTTATGCAAATTTCTCTATGCACATGTAGTGGATAGGGGAGACTTCGCTTCGACTAACTTTATATGGTCCTGTCAGCTGTTTGCCAGAAATAGTCCTGCCACAGTTGTTACGTTGGGGAAGGAATTACTATAACTAAGTGTTGTCATTTTCAGGAGTCGTCAAGCTTGTTCCAGTGTATCACATGTTAATATTTTAATATAATTTGTGATGGTGGTGAAATATTTTTATCATCTATAAATTTTTGTGGACATGTGTTTTTCAAGATTCCATTTTTCAAGAAGCAGGCATTTATCACAGGTGACATTTTATTTATAGTTGAAATTAAATATGAGCACTGGAGGGAAATATTTAATTGTTTGTTTGTCATGCCAAGTATTATTTCAATTAGCGATAAAATTATGTTGATTAATTATTATTTGAAGTATATTTTTATTTTAAACATAGTTTTTAAATATGAAAGATTTTAAATTAAAGTTGAGTTTTATTTTAATCTATCTGGTTATCATTTTTAGTCAATTTTACACTTACTGCCTAAGCACATATTTTTAAACATTACTTCTTTTTGAACACTATAGGATCTTTTATATTTTTCTAGCTAATGCTTCTACTGTAACAGTTACCTCTGCTCCATTATAGGATGTATTAGTACAGTGCTTTAAATACTTTTAAATTCAGTCTAACACTGGTTATATGAGTAGACTCGTATAACAGTTCCCTCATCTTGATATGCAAGTCAGCATCTCCCTAGGAAGCATGTTCTGCCAAAGGGATTTCACCTCCAAACAAATAACAATAATAAAGCAGAATGCCATATTTACCTGTTTTTTCTAAGAAAATCATGTGTTCCTCTTTAACCGACTTCCAAAAAGGAGAGGAGGTTATGAATTCGACGCGTATGTATTTTTTTTTTATGCATGTTCACCGATTGCTCCAAAACTATGCAACCAATTAATTTGGTTTTGGTGTTAAATGAAAGAGCTTGTTCTCGAATTGGTACCACTTAAGTTTCATAGAAATTGGTTCAGTACTTTTTTAGTAATTAGGCAAAAACTGATATAATTAGTGATTTTTCGCTAATTAAAAGTCTTGAATAAGTTTGCTGAATGGAGCGCAGAGGAAATGGCCGAGCCGTCTAAGGCTCCCGATTTAAGCTCTAGTTCTCAAAAGAGAGAGAGTGGGTTCGAAACCAACTCCTGACATACAAGTATACAATAGCCTTCTCCATAATTTAATTATTACATCTATATTTTACAAATTAAATACTAATTTTGCTATTAAGAATATTTTGTATTTAACCGTTAGCACAGAGTATCAGAAATTTTTTATCGATTCAATACTTTATCAGTGAAAGAGTACTAAAATAATAGACTTGGGAAAAGTAATATGACCGTGAATAAGCTCACCGAATTGATTGCAGTCAAAATAGCCTAGTGATCTAAGGTGGCTAATTTAAGCTTTGGTTCTCGAAAGAGAGCGTGGGTTTGAACCCCACTCTTGACGTACTTAAGTCAAGAGTGGGGTATAATATACCATGTTTTTTTCCGTATCATAATTTTTTTAACCAACTTAAAAGAAAGATAGGAGGTTATCACAGATTTGATGCGTATTTTTTTTTTAATGCATGTCAAGGTTACACCGAAACTATCCAACCGATTAAGCTAATATTTTTGTTAAGAGGTTACACTCGCATTGGTACCACTTCCATTTCATCAAAATTGTTTAAGTACTTTTTTAGTAATTAGGCAAAAAATAATAAAATTAGTGATTTCTCGCGAATTAAAAGTAACATGGATGTTGAATAAGTTCGCAGAACGGAATACAGTGAGGGTGGCCAAGCGGTCTAAGGTGCCTGATTTAAATTCTGGTTCTAGAATGAAAGCGTGGCTTCGAGTCTTACTCCTGACATTCGTGTGTACAGTAATCTTTTCCGTATTATAATTTTTAACCGACTTCAAAAAAGTAGGATGAGGTTATCAATTTGACACATATGTAATTTTTTGTTCTGTGTATGTTCACTGATTACTCTGAAACTATTCAAACGAATAATTTGGTTTTTCTGTTAAATGAAAGAGGTTACTCTCGAATTGGTACCACTTCCATTTCGTCAAAATTAGTTCAATGCTTTTTCAGTAATTAGGCAAAAATTAATAAAATTAGCGATTTCTCATAAATTAAAAGTAACATGCACGTTGAATAAACTCACAGTGTGGAGTACAGTCAGGATGGTCGAGCGGTCTAATGCGTCAGATTTAAGCTCTGGTTCTCGAAAGAGAGCGTGGGTCAGCCCGACTGCTGACATAGGTTATAATTTGTGATTTTTTTAAAAAACTATATTTTTTATTAACCAACTTCAAAAAAGGAGGAGGTTATCAATTCGACAAGTATATTTTTTTCTATGTATGTTCACCGAATACTGCGAAACTATCCAACCGATTAATTTCATTTTTGTGTTAAATGAAAGAAGTTACTCTCGAATTGATACCACTTCATCGAAATTGGTTCAGTACATTTTCAGTAATTAGGAAAAAACTAATAAAATTAGTGATTTCTTGCAAATTAAAAGTAACACAGCCGTTAAATAAGCTCGCCGAATGGAGCACAGTCAGGAAGGCCGTGTGGTCTAAGGTGTCAGTTTTAAGCTTTTGATCTCAAAAGGGGACGTGGGTTCGAACCCCACTCCAGACATAATTTACTTCTATGAACAATTTAAAATAATTTTTTCCGTATTATAATTTTTATTAACCAACTTCAAAAAAGAAAGAGGAGGATATCAATTTGACATGTATGTATTTTTTTTTCTATGTATGTTCACCGATTACTCCGAAACTATCCAACCGATTAATTTGGTTTTTGTGTTAAATTAAAGAGGTTACTCGAATTGGTACCACTTCCCTTTGATCGAAATCAGTTCAGTACTTTTCTAATAATTAGACAAAAACTAATAAAATTAGGAATTTTTTGCTAATTAAAAGTTACATGGACGTTGAATAAGCTCGCTGAGTGGAGTGCAGTCAGGATGGTATACATGCAATCTGATAGCCGTGCGGTGTAACGCTCAAGATTTAACCTCAGGTTCTCAAAAGAGAGCATGGGTTCAAACCCCCTCCTGACATACGTGTATAATTAACAATTTTTTTCCGTATTATAATTTGTATTAACAGACTTCAAAAAATCGTTAACTTTTAACTAAAAAGAGTAAAATAAACTTTTCTACTAAAAATTGAACCGACTTCAAAAACTACTGCAAAGTGAAATTTTTTTAGATAATATTAATAAGAAATTAAATTAAGAGCATAATATTTACCATGCGCATTATTATATTTATGTACATTAATTTGATTTTTTGGAGTCTGTGCCAGCCAAGCCAATTTCAAAGTTAAAATTAAGTATCTAATGCAAATCGTAAAAGAATAAGGTTAAATTTTTTAACTAAATATTAAATCGCAAAAAAAACTCGTAGCTACTTGGATGTGTGGCTATTGAAAATTACATGTAACTTGTCTTGGCTGGCACTGACTCCAAAAAATCAAATTAATGTACATAAATATAATAATGCACATGGTAAATACTACGCTCTTAATTTAATTTCTTATTAATATTATCTAAAAGAAATTATTTTTCACTTTGCAGTAGTTTTTGAAGTCGGTTCAATTTTTGGTAGAAAAGTTTATTTTTTCTTGGTGTCCGTGTAATAAGCTTCTGCCCGTGCCATAAGTCAGAATGTAGCTTACTCTTATCAAGATACTGGTAAGAACTTTCTGATTTCTTTATATCTGTGTGCGCTTGTAAATATGTTATTCTGGATAAAGGGCAGTGAGACATAGTTCCTGCTGGTTTTGTTTGTTTTAGAAAAAGTAGACTTTTTGTAAATATTTTTTTATTGTAGTATCCTCAGAAGTAGTTACCTCAATATAAGTTCGCTAAGACTACTTGTATACCACGTGGTCGACCTACGATAACACAACACAAACTAAAACTTAATACACCCCATCCACTCTGTGACATATGGTGCCTTAGTAACCAGCTCCCATCTTTTCCAGAAATAATAAAGATCGGCACTGGTTTTTTTTTCTCCATAATTTATGATGCAATTTTTTTAATTAAGTTTACAATATATCCATAGCAAGAGAACATATAATTTTTAAGAAGATTGATGTTGTAGTCCTTTTACAACTATGAGAAGTGGGAAGCAGATGTATACCTTCAATTACATGTATTTTTTTTTTTTTTAAGAAGCTTAAAGTTTATGGTATTATTGCAAGATATTTTATGATGCAAGTTTAAACAAAGTGAGCTTCTGGAGCACACTTAACATCAGCAGTGGACCGGCGTAACTCGCCAATCAAAAGTTTTTTTGTTTTTGTATTGTCTGCATTTTTCTTACCTTTTAATTGCTTCATCATGTCAGAGTTAGATGAAAATCTGTGTCAACAGACACAATTACTTCACCATTTTAGTAAGCTAATATCAGATTTCAACAACTCCCTTACAGAAGAGATAAATTATATAGTTAAAGATTACTGCAGTAAAAACAATCCTGAATTTTCAAGTATGATATATGATATAGATAGAACTGTAAAGTTTAAAATAAATTCAATCAGCAACTTTTATCCCCATGTGAAAAATGGTTGTGCTGATATACTTAAGAAAAAAAATAACCTCCAGGAAGTTAACCATAAATTAGTTTCTAGACTAAAAGATAACAAAATTACCACTGAATCAACTATTTGTGTTGCTACACTAACAGAAGATTCACTTACAGAACTGGTCAGTCCCCCACATAGCCATAATTCAAGTTTTGTCAATGATAAAATTTATGAAACCTGCAATAGTTTACACAATAGTCCAATTCAAGCCAATTCTACCATCCTGGATGCCTCCAGTGGCGCAGCCAGAATTAAATTCTAGGGGGGGTTTTGAGTTTCTGATAAAGGCGTTTGCCAGTTATTTGAAACGCCAGTTAATATAATAGATACTAATTAAAATATTCGCTGTATAATACTTAAACTCAAAGAGTATCTACGTGCAGGAAATCATCATTCTTTTAGCCATAATACGTCTCAGAAAAGTGATTTAGTTCAAATAATCAATTTTTACCTAATTAATCCATGTAATATGCAGTTTCACAGTTTTAAGTAGAATTTTTGCCATTAAATTGAACCCCTTTATTAAATGAAATCTGATTCAACAAAGCGGCAGATTCCGAAATACAGTAGACTCCCTCAAATCCGCACAGCTTGGGACCAGAGGTTGTGCGGATTTTAGAATTTTGCGGATTTCTGGTCATTGCTTTGTTTACGTTTTTTAAACAGTAATTTGAGTGCAATTAATAGTGCATTCAGGACTATAATGAATACTTACAATATAATAAAATGTTAAAATAAGTAATAAATTAAAATAATAAAAATTTAGATAATTTTCAAAATGATTAAAATATTAAAAGCAAAGATCAAGTTAATGATCAATAGTGTATGATTAAATATTCATTATAAAAATTAAATATATTTTTCCAAAATTATTCAACAAAACTTGCCTCATAAAAGTACATTACTAATTCACATCAAAATCATAAAATAAGGATTTTTTTTTTAAAAGTTTAGCCAGGCTTAGTAACCAAAAAATCTTGATTAATGCATAAATATATTTGGTAAGAAAATTGTGATTACCAGTGATATCAGCAATATCTTGATTTTTTTTTTTTAATTTTTCTTCCTTCATGAAAAAAAAACCATGAATAGAGTATTATTGAGAAATTTAAAAATTAAAAAATATATGGAATTGATACAAAATTAAAAAAATCACATTTTGTCCAAATATCCAATCTGAAAGTTTCATTGTTTACATCCATAAAGTATGTGCGGATTTTAGAGAGTTGCGGATTTCTGGTTTGCAGATTTGAGGGAGTCTACTGTATACCAAAATGTTTAAATACTAAGTTTGGTTTTGATTCATATAAGCAGCAATTATAGCAATCTGTCTCAGCTCTGGGAGGGGTTTTAACCCCAAAACCACTCCCTTGGCTATGCCACTGGATGCCTCCATTTCAACATTAAGTACAAGATTGTGCAGTCATTCTATATGATGAATAAGAACATTGGCAATGATTGAACATTGATGGAACATTGATTAACAAGAACAATGGCATTCCAGACATCATGTTAGCTATTTCTGAAAAAAAAATCATGACGAAATTCCAGCTATTAACTTTCTAAAGTGCATTGAACACAAATCTTCAAACAAGCACAGTTACATAATAGAATTGCTGCGAGGCATAGCTTTTCAATTAATTCCAGAAACATAATTATCAATGACTGTGTGTGTCATGTCAAGAAATTTGTTAAAATAACACGCTGTTACAAGTGTCATCTGTCTGGTCACCTAGCAAAATCCTGCAAAAATATGAAAATTTGTGGTTGACTTGGCGAGTCTCATGAAAGTGATAAGTGCAATAAACCACCACAGTGCACAAAATGTATCCATAATAATAACACAAAGAATCACAATTTTAGTACAGTAGACTCCCTCAAATCTGCAACCCTAAAATCTGCAACTCTCTAAAATCTACACATAATTTACAGATTTAAACAATGAAATACTCAGTTCAAATATAGGGACAAAATTTGACTTTTTTAGATTTATATCAATTCCATATATATTTTAATTCATAATTTTTGTAATATTACTAAATCCCTGTTTTTACATGAAGAAAGAATAAATTTATTTCTGAAAAAATTCAAAATATTGCTGATATTATTGGTAATCACATCCTTCTTATCAAATATATTTGTGTATTAATCAAGCTTTTTTTGGTTATTAAGTCTGGCTAAACCTGAAAAAAAAAAAAACTTTTTACTTTATGCTTTTGATGTAAATTAGTAATGCATCTTTATGAGGCAAATTTCATTGAATAATTTAGAAAAAATATATTTAATCTTTATAATGAATATTTAATCATTCATTATTAACTTGATGTTTTCTTTTAATATTTTAATAATTTAAAAAATTATCTAAATTTTTAGTATTTTAGTGTATTACTTGTTTTATCATTTTGTTAGCATTTATTCTTATAGTTTCATTTGCATTATTAATTACATACAAATGACTGTTTAAAAATTGTAAACAAAGCAATGTCCAGAAATCCACAAAATTCTAAAATCCGCACATCCTCTGGTCCCAAGCTGTGCAGATTTGAGGGAGTTTACTGTATTAACCATCCAGCCTTCTCCAAATCATGCTCTTCATTCAAATTTTACATGTTAAGAGCACGCCTTAGATCATAATCTAGATCTGCAGAGTTATCTTTTACTCTGTATCAGAGTAATAGTTTTGTGTGTAATATGCAATAGTCTTCCAATTAAAGTGTGCGAATGGTAGGGAACTCAAGGCCCAATGGAGTGGTCTTACAAAATTAAACTTATGGTTTTATTTTGTTTACCTTTCATCTGTCACATGCTTTGCATCATCAACTCTCTTGTGTTAACATACTTACCTGTGACAGCTTCATCTTTGTTTTTCTTCTTAGCAATTCTGAATGTTTCTGCATATATGTCTTTTTAGAGGGACTCTAGTTGAAAACTTTGCTTTCAATTCATGTTCCAGTTTTAGTTAATCAGAGAACTGTTATATGAACTTTAAAATAATTCAGCAGTAATACACAAGTTTAATTATAAGATTAACCTCATTTTATTCATTTTAATTTTTCCCTCTTGATGTGGTTTCAGTTATAAGTCTGTAAATTTGTGGTTAGCATTTAAATTTTACAATATAAATTTAAGCATTTTCACATTTTCATAACGTAATGTATCTAGTTACTACTTGTGTCAAGGATTTGACACAATATAAGTTTTACTTGCAATCTTATGTACAGTAAGTGTACTTACTTTTTTAACCTTTTGATTGGCTAATTTTTAGTTTTTTATTTTATTTTCTGTATTTATGTGATTTTTTGTTAAATATTTCATTTATGTGTATGTTGTTTTTCTTACTTTTCCTAACCCTTTAAAAATACTCATGAGTTGCAACTCTCTTTTTTTTTTTTTTTATCTCCCTCACTTCTTTAGTGAGCTCTGTCCTTTATATGTGCACTTATAAGTTTAATGTATGTATTTCACATCAAGCGCTTACCAAATATTGATGCATCATTTACAGTTCACGTAAAATATAAGTCCTGCATTTTTGTTTGTTTGTTTACCTGTACTAAAATTATTTACACATGTGCTTAATTTTGATTTGGGTACCCAATGTTGACTTCTGCTTTTTAACAAAATGTGTACGCTTTTTTTTCCCTTAGAATACTTGAGTATGGTAAAAGTGTTGACACGTCATCTTTTTAATATATTGTGTTACAGTGATCTCAACTTATGTTCATGAGATCACATCATGGTAAAAATAAGGTTCTTAAATATCTTTGCAATTTTTTTTTTCTCAAATTTATTTTTACTTACAACATTTTTTTGGTTATTGTTATTGTCAACTTTTACTCCTAATTACTTACATTAATTTCTTTTCAGCACCTTGTTTACATTAAAACTTTGTTGACACTTCAATTTATTATATTCACTACTAAGTTTCTTTTTTCATTCATTGTATTCCTGTATTAAGTTATTGAACTCTGTTTTTTAACCCTGAACATAGTTTTTTTTTTAACCATAACAACAGTTCAGTTGTACATCTTTAAGTTTTTTAAAATTCGATGTTATTCCTGTGTTTATTTACTGAACTTAGTTTGTTTTCATAACAATAGTTCAGTTATACATCTTTAAGTTACTTAAACTTCCTTTAAGGTTTAATAGTTTATTTCATTGGCAATTTCATTTACTCCTTTTCATATACGGTACCTTGAGATCACTCAGGTGATTTTATGCAATATTCAATGGGTTGTGCTTTGTGTCATATTTATACTTATGTATAATTAATTTTCCCTGATGTAGTCTTGTATAACACAAAAGTTTAACAACTTTTTTTTAAACACTTTTTGTCTTTTTCTTTCTCTTCTGTTAGCTTTTTGATGAATTACATTCAATTTACCTTATCACAACTAATTGAAATGTCAGTTGGATTTTAGTTTCGGAATAGTTTGATACATGTTACATGACATTTTTCTACTCTGTTGTTTTTTCATGATTAAGTACTTAATGAGGTAACGTGGTAATAATTGTTACTTTTTTTTTTTTTTCCCAGGTAAAAATGTATATGTGTGTATAAGTAACTAATTAAACAACTTATTTACCATGCGCTTTAATGCGATTAAAAAATTTTGAATCATGTAAGATATCAATAGGTCTTTTTTATATATTATGTATACATAATGGAAAATAGAAAGTTAAGTATGGTATGGTGTAAAAATTTAACTGTGTAATGTACTACAGGAATTGTTGAAGACTACTGTTGTTGCCGAGTATGCTGTTTGTTAAAAATGTAAAATACTTCGCTATAGTTTTTAAAGAATTTTTTTTATGTTTCACTTGTACGACTTGTTGTAAGTCGTTATGTAATCCCCAAGTATTCCCTGATGGCATTACATTCTTTCCTGCTTTTTTTAGCTAGGTCTAGTTTAGTATAGTTTAGTAGTTTACATTTTAGTTTTTTTTTTTTCAATCTCAGTAGTTTGGTGCATAAGTTTTCACTTTGATTTTCTCAGTTCTTTCTTTCATGTAAGGTTTTAAATTTTTTTTCTTCCCTTTCTTGGGGAGTAATGTGGCAAAAGTTTCTAACAGTTTTTTAGTTATTTGCATACCATGTGCTTTGCACGCGTCTACATTACATGTATCTCTTTTAATTTCGATATTTTCCTCTTAAAATTTAACTTTAGTTATTATTCTATTAACTTGCAATTTAAATCGCCTTTAATTTGATATTTCATTCAACTCTGTACGATGTTTCTTTCGTATTTTAACTTTCCCGTAGCATATTTCCATATTTACTTTTTTCTGTTCACTTATCTGCGTTTTTAAGCAAGCGCCATTAGCCATCTTGAAAAAGTCATTTCATATCTCCATTTCTCACTCTCTCGTTGGCGGCAGTTAGGCACACGATTGCCAGTGGAGTTCATTCATCGCTCCATGGTGGTCGCCAAGAGTTCGTTCCGTGCGTGTTTTTTGAAGTGATCTATGGCAGTTAAGTCCTGCCCTTATCTCGATATGTGTGCGGGGTTATGGAGCCCCTTACTTATTACTAAAGGAAGGGTTAAACCTCTAGTTATAATTTAGCAGAGTAATAGGTACTTAGAAATCTTATTTTCCATAAATAAGCAAATTATTTATATCAATCATACGTCTTGCAAAATAAAATAAGTGAAAAATACTCACAGTAAATGATGAATCACAAAAACTCCTCTTCATGTCGTTTATTTAAAAAAAATAAGATACCCTTGGTAACACAACTTGGTTATTGTAATATTAACAGATGAAACTCGTGTACAACCTTAGCCAAAAAGGAACCTTCATTCTTGTAGACTTGGTACTTTCATAAACCTTTTAAACACAGCTACCATAAGTTTCACCAAACTTATAAAACATTGTTAAATATATCTAAACTTATTGGAAAAAAACTTTTAAATAGGGCATCAAATACCAAAAAGACATCTTTGACAAACCACTCGACCTGTTCTTACCACAAAAAATATGAAAACTGTCCCTTTAAATTGGAACGAAAACCTATTAACCAATCACAAGTGACTATGCAATTTGCGTAAGTCAGACGATAATTAGCATTTTACATTAAACATTTTTTTTCCTCTTTACTTAAATTTATTAAATATTAAGATAAATTTAGAAAAATTACTTTAAATATGAAAATTACTTTAAAAATGCTTTTGTTACTTAATTAAATCAAAATAATATTTGTAACTTAAATAAACTTTAATACAAGCGAATGCAATCGCAAGTAATAATTACTGAATATGCTCCATGACTGAGCGCGACACGAAACAACTCAACCGTGCTGATGAAAAAAGTAAACAAACGCCGATACGGCAGGGAATCTGTAAACAAGAACAGCAGGTTCCATGTTGGCTTTACAAATAATATTTAAATTAAATTAAAATAAAATAAAATAAAAATGGATGGGAAAAACTTTTCCCCACAATATGCAAGTCAGCATCTCCCCTGGAAGCATATTCTGCCAAAGGGATGCCACCTCCAAACAAATAATAATAAAGCAGATTATGGTGCTTTCCTGTTTTTTTCTAAGAAAATCATGTGTTAGTTTTTTTTTCTCTTGGTGTCCATGTAATAAGCTTCTACCTGTGCCATAAGTTAGAACATAGCTTACTCTCATTAAGATACCTGAAAGAAATTTCTGATTTCTTTATATCTGTATGCACTTGTAAATATACTATTTTGGATAGAGAACAGTGAGACATCGTTCCTGCTGGGTTTTTTTTTTTTTTTTTTTTTTTTTTTTTTTTTTTTTTTTTAAAGTAGCATTTTGCAAAAAACAATTTTATTTAGTATCACCTCAATATAAGTTTGCTAAGCTTACTTGTATACCACATGGCCAACATAGGATAACAAAACACAAACTAAAACTTAATATAGCCCATCCACTATGTGACACCTTATTTCAATATAATTGTTCAGAGATGGAAAAGCACAAAATAGTAAATATAATGGTAAATTATAACAGTAAATATACAGTAATGTACATTTACAGTATATGTACTTGTTAATTCAAAATATTACATTAACAAACAAAACAGAACACAAAAAGATGACTGAGACAATACCAAGAGTTTTCTAATATAAAGTATAAAAAATTAATTCAATATCTAACAAGAGAGAAAAATGTTATTATCATCTACACAACTTCAAAATAAAGAGTAGTATCTAAAACTGTTCTTATATCATTCTGAACATTATTATTGTAAATATCTAAATATGTTATGGGAATAAAACTAGAGATCATCTCTTTTCTATTTTCAATATTTTATAGCAGTAGCTATAATTCACATAGATGTGTAACAACCAACTATATAGTGAAATAAGTTCACAAAATAGTAGTCAAAATCCAGAAATAAAAGTTACATTTTTTTTGTGCATAATTGAATATCAAGGTCCTTCAAATATATTTAACACACCATAATTGCACAATGTAAAGACATTACAATTTACTTTAGCTCCTATCTTCATGATGTTGAATATCTTGAAAATTAAGAATACTCATTGTTCAAAATGATACACAAAAAAATAATCTTTTTTGTCAATAATGTTTCAACTTTCCAAGTTCTGAAAGCCAAAAATTGAAAGATTTTATTTCAAAAATGAGGCCTTTTTTTTTTTTTTTTTTTTTTTTTTTTGTTGTTGTTGTTGTTGTTGTTAAGTAAAAACTTAATGTAAGCTGTTTAGTACAAGTTTAATTTTAAACATTGCTAAGTTAGTATTAAAGATAAAGAAATACATCATTCTTACTCAAATGAGAAAAATAAGTACTTTTTGCAATAAGTATGGACTTAAGCATGTTAATAGAGAACCTCTTAAATGTCTTAAGCTAAATTAATGAAGATAAACATGTACATATTAGAAGTCAAAGTTTGAAAGATTCATCATTTATATCATTAATTTGAGTGTAGTCTGTTACATAAAATAATATATATCAGTTATACTATGGACAAGTATATTTGTATTGTAGTTTTCATCCTTGAATTGCAGTACATTTGAATATAAAATAACAGAATACTGAAAAAATCAGAAAAATCAGGAGGAACATGCCAAAAATCAGGTGTGAAGAAACACATGTGAAAATCGGGAGATTCGGCAAGTCTGTTTGGTATTTTATGATGGACTATGTTTTAGCAAAGATGTATCATCAGTGCTGTAGTTGGAAAAAAATATTTGTGGGAACTCAAATTTTCATAGATTATGATGCTACTGGATTTTCGATAACCCAAAAGCCAGTTTGAAATTTTTAACCAAAAGCCAACTTTAAAAAAAATTAACAGTTATAATTACTATATTGAAGTTTTTATCATAATGTAATTTGCTTTCTTTCAATAAGAATAGGGCAACTGACATCAGTTCAGAACCTCCGTCCCCTAAATACTAGGCCTCAGCACTGATAAAAAATAGCAGCTGCCAAAGGCGGATTTTTTTCAGAGTGCGTACTGTATTTTCAGTTACCAATATTTTTTTTTAAAGTTTTTTTCGCTTTATTTTTCTGAGATTAAAGAAGTCTAAGAAATCTTTTATAAAATACTAGAGTCAAAAGTTAGGCAACCATGCACACTTTCAAAAAATCAGTCTTCGGCAGCCACCATTTCAGTGCCAGAGCTCAGGCCTAGTATTCAAGGAGTGGTGGCAGCACGATGACTTTGAAGTGTCTGATTGGTCAAAATATCTCCTTTTTTGATAAGTGGAAACGTATTTCCTTAAAACTAGCAAAAACTAATTTTTTGTTTGAAGAAAAAATGAATTGCACATGTACGCAATTTATTTTTTACTATAACAAACCAAATATTTCTGGGAATGGCACTCCCATGCGTTCCCACCCAATTACAGCACTGTGTATCAGTACACATTGAAAAAGACACCGCTGTATGAACAGTATCATATTTCCTTACATATCTTTATGAATAAAGTTTTTAATCTAATCAATTGTTAATTTTAATTTCTACTTAAAGAAAAAATTATGTTTTATTATATAATTATCGTAATCAATAAATGCATGAAATAGTTTGAATTTTAAACTGAGATTCATAGAATTGCAGTATATGGTACACATGAACTCTGTATTTCATAAAATAGAAACAACTAGTTTTTAGTAGCACAGTTTTACATTCTCATTATTAGCTTGTTGTTAAAGATGATTCAGGGCTGCCAGCAACTTTGGTACAAAATAGTAGGGACTTAGGGACCTAATGATTAAAAATTAGGGACCTTTTAGGGACCTGAAAAATAAACAATATTTATACAAATCAAATACAATATTTAACAAATAACAGCCATTTTTTTAAACTTTTATTTAATTAAATATAATATTTACAAATTTCTTAAATTAACATGCCTGTTTGTGTTCCAGGGAATCCCCGGAATTCCGGGGATTTTACTAAAAGTGCCCCGGAAATTCCGGAGTTAATTACAACAAATCGGCATACTTTTTTTTTACTTTTCTATGAAGCTTTCCTTTCATCTGGACGTTAGTAGCTGGGAAGCTTGATTCGAAAGTAACAAATCGCCCTTTAGTTTAAAAATAGCGCCTCTCTTGCTCCTCATTAAAAATCTAGCACCCCTCTTGCCGCTCATTTAAAAAAATAGCGCCCTTCTTTCTCCTCATTTGAAAAAACGCCCTTACTGCTGTTGCGTCCGAACTGAATGCGCGCCTGCTAGTTGTCTTCTCATTCATACATTTAAATTGTCTTGTCTACCGCAATGCGCGCGTTCTCAAAGCGTGCATTGCGGTAGACAACTCTTTGACAGGTCAAGTTTTTTTTATAAGATTTTGTTCCGAAATTTCCAAGTACTAAAAACATTCTGTTCTTTTTTTTTATATCATGGATCAGAAAATTGAGGCATAAAAAGTATCGCGAATTTCAACAAATGATTGCCGAAAATTTTCGTCAACCGTTCACACACACACACAAAAGAAAAGAAAAATGAAAAGAAAGAAAAAAAAACGCGAATTTTATCAAGGAATCGTGGGGGAAAGGGTATTTCGTTTTAGAATTGCGAGAAAAACGCCAACTTCGACAAAGGATCGCCGAAAAAGCATTAATTTCATCAAAATGCAGCAGACAAAAGTGTGAATTTTGAAGAATCGGAAAAAAACTTCGAAGTTCGTCAAGGAGCCATCGAAAGGATGCCAATTTTGTCGGAGTATCGGGTGTAAAATAGAAATTTTGTTAGAGAGCCACGGAAAAATGCGAATTTTGTTAAATGACCGCAGACAAAAGACTAATTTCTTCAAATGACCGCAGAAAAAATGCTATTTTTCAAATGGCCGTTAAAGAAACGCGAATTTTATCTAAGTATAGAGACAAAAAGCACGAATTTCATCAAATTTCCTCGTAAAAATGCAAATTTTATATCAAAGGGCTGTGGAAGAGACTTTTTTTCGCGATCTGCGAAATTCACGTTTTTTTTTATCGTAATCCCTGAACGAAATTCGTATCTTTTCACGATTCTCTGTCAGAATTCGTTTATTTCATGCGATTCTATAACAAAACTTGCAATTCCCCCCCCCCCCCCCACAACAATTCGTCAAAATTTGCGATACGTTTTATATTCGAATTTTCGGAGTTTTGACCAATTTTTTTAATTTCCGAAATGACTGGCTCAATTTTTATTGATTTTGTGGGAAATCTGATTAGAATCACAGAGGTGAAAAAATATGAAATTCACTGCAAATTTTCTGAAAGGTTACAACAGAAGTGGGAGAAAGGGGGGAGCAATTCCATTGCAAAGTTATGTGCTTTTTTTTTTTTTTTTTCGCGCCCCTAATATGAGAATTGCGTCTTTTTGCGATCGTTTGACGAAATTTACTGATTTTTCGCGATCTTTTAACAAAACTTGCCGTTTTTTTACTATCTTTTTACAAAATTTGCCGTTTTTTGCGATCTTTTCATAAAATTTGTCGTTTTTCGTGATTTTTAGAATTTGCCGGGTTTTTTTTTTTTTAACTTTTTTTACAAAATTTGTCTTTTTTTCATGATTTTTTAACAAAATTTTGTTTTTCACGATCTTTTTAAAGAATTTGTCGTTTTTCATGATTTTTTAACAAAATTTGCCTCTTTTTTACGATTTTTTAAACAAAAATTTGCCGTTTTTTCGCGATCTTTTTGCAAAATATGTCGTTTTTCGCCATCTTTTAATAAAATTTGCCGTTTTTTCGTGATCTTTTAACAAAAATTGTCGTTTTTTCACGATCTTTTAACAAAATTCTTTTTTTGGTGGATAGGAATAAATGTGCAAGAGGTGAAAAAAGGTAACATTTTTTGATGATTTTATAGTTTATAAATATTATAGGAGTAAAATCCACAAAAGAATAAAATATTTGAAAGTTAAAAGCAATTCTATGTAATGGCTCATGGGATACTTATGAAGTTAATCGGTGAATATGATTTATATACTATTGTAACTTTTTAAAAAAAATGAAGATTTATTTTTTCAGGGGATTTAAACAAGTGTTACAAACAGGCATGAATTAACCTTCTTTAGGTTTGTTACTCATAAAATTTGTAATTAAATTATTTTTTCTTTTATATTTATATTAGACAAGCTATCAGCTTTATCCTCTTTTACTTTCAGTTCCTTGTTAGCTGTTATACCAGCTGCAATCAAATTTTAACCATTTTAGCTTCAGTTAAATTTCCTTTTTCTAAAGCAATTTTTAACCTTTCATTGCCTTCATCGATCAATCTGTCCAATACAGTTACTTCTACATTCACATTTTTGTTTAAATCTTCCAACTTTTTTTCAAGAACTACATTTGTACTTTTATCTTTTTCAGCTTCTTTTTTTCTGGATTTCTTCCTCTTTTCTAGCTTTTTCCACTTCAAGTTGTACTTTCCTTTTTCTCTCTTTTCATTTTCTAGGTAGCTTTAATAATTTTGATATGCAATATTAACCTTTTTTATCATTTTACTAGTTACTGGTACTAAAACTGCATGGTTTTCATAATGATGTCTTAAAGCACCTGCTATGTTTAGCCTAGCATTTAGCATTCGTTCTTTCATAGAGGCCTGGTCTTCAGAAAGAATTTGATGTGAAAGCGAAAATCCTCGTTCTACATCTGCACTGCCATGGTACAAACTGAAGCTACTCTTCAAAATAAAAAGATATTTATATTTTAATCCTCCATTTTCCTCTTTTGCATTAATAGAAGTAGCCCAAAATGAATCAATCCTATTTACTTTAGATTCTTCTTGACTGAGCTTGCAAATTTTCTATTCATCTAAGAGGACATCAATTTCAATGTTTATAGGCAATTTTTGTGCTAGTTTAGCAACATTTTTAAAACTTTTTGGAGTACTTTTGAATTCTGGGTTTAAGCAACTGAGATATTTCAAACTTTAATTTTGCAATATATCCTTATTGTAAAGATATTTACCAGAAGTTATATAATGACGTTGCACATCACTTAAAACATAACCTTTATCTTTTTCAGATAATTGCAAAAACTCTTTTCGCAATTCTTCATTAAAAACAATATCTCCTGGAGATATTAAATTTTTACTCTCAAAGGGATCTTGACTGACATCATTCTTGAAAGATTTAATGGCTGACTGTTTGCAAATATGCACTGAGACTTTAATGATAAGGCATTTTATTTCATCATGCACTAAGTGGATCAGAGGATCTTTCCTTTGGAAAAATGCAGTAAACTGGGTAAATAGTTTGGCACTAGATACAATAAACAGTAAATGACATTTCATTGTTTTCTCCTTCAAATATTCAACAATTTTTTTTTTTTTTTTTTTGTAGCTGACTGTATTTAGTATCCTTTGTTCTTTTCTATATGGAATATATTTTAAGAAATACTCATGGAGACAATTCCATTGTTCTAACAACCAATTTGCTGCAGGTTCCACAGTTGACCATCTGCTTGGCACATGTTTCATAAATCTATGTGCAGGAACACTTAGTTTTTTTTTCCCTGTATAAAACTAAAATCTTCCCATCTGGATGGCCAGTTATTATAATACTTATATACTAAAATAATAAAATCAGACGCATCACATCCATCAGGTCTAGAAGTGACTTTTTTCAAAAATATAGGAATTTTTTTGACGAAAATATAGGAATTTTATAGGAAATTTCATTTATATGTAAATATATTGACACATGTTTTAATACATTAACATATGTATCAACACAGGCATCAACATTGTAAAAATTATAACATAAGTAAACTATTTAAAGTTCATTCCTGACTATTTCAGAAATTTTTAGCACACTTTAGGTTTAAAATACTGGTTCCAGGAATAGTACACTTTTTTCTTTTTTCCAACAATATTTAACATTTATTACAATTATTTTCAGAATCATCAACACTTATATAATTTGCATTTACAAACACAAACATAATTGAAATAAAGGTTATAAATGATTTTTTTGTAATAAATTTAAATGACCCTGAAATTCACGGCAAATTTTATGAAAAGTTAGATCAAAGAGGGAGAGAGGAAATCCTTCCCTACATTAATTATACATTTTTTCAACGGCATTCCCAGGGTTTTTTTTTTTATTTTTATTTTGTAATGTTTTGATGGAATTTGCATTTTCCCTTTGATACTTAGGGGGAAATACCACCTTTCTCATGATCTTTTAATGTAAAAGTTTTTAAAAACTTTTTATTTTAAATTCTTTGATAAAATTTGAATTTTTTCCTCAAGCTTTGGACAAAAATTGTGTGTGTGGTTTTTTTTTTTTTTCTATCTTTAGAAGAAAATTGGGTTCTTTTCGCAATTTTTAGATAAAAATTGCAGGGTTTTTTTTTGCGATCTATAGACGAAAATCCCATTTTTCTCACGATCTTTTGACAAAATCACCTTTTCCTGGCGATCTTTTGACGAAAATTGCATTTACCTCAAGATCTTTTGGTGAAAGTTGCATTTTCCTCGTAATTTTTTGACAAAAATCGCATTTTCTTGTGATCTTAAGGCGAAAATAGCATTTTTCTAATGATCTTTTGATATAAATCACATTTTTCTCGCGATCTTTTGACAATAAACATGTTTTCTTGAGATTTTTGAACAAAATTGGGTTTTTTTCTTGACATTTTGATGAAAAATGCATTTTTCTCACAATCTTTAGACAAAAATAGTACTTTTTTTGCGATCTTTGGACAAAAACTGCATTTTTCTCGCGATCTTTCGACAAGAATCGTGTTTTTCTCGCAATCTTTTGATAAAAATCCCGTTTCTTTTCAATCTTAAGACGAAAATTGCAGTTTTTCACAGTCTTTTGGCAAAAATCTCGGTGAAAATTTTCTTATGAAAATAGCATTTATTCACGATCCCTAGACGAAAATCACGTTTTTCTCGCGATCTTAAGCAAAAATCATGTTTTTCTAGCGATCTTTTGATAAAAATCGCATTTTTCTCACGAACTTTTGCCAATAAAGGCATTTTCTCAAGTTTTTTTTGAACAAAATTGCAGCTTTTTTCAGGACATTTTGACTAAAATTGCAGGGTTTTTTCCCTACAATTTTTTCATTTCTTCCGCTATGATCAGTTATGTGCTATCATCTACAATATTAAATCTTTTAAGAAAGTAAAAATTTTCTTTATAAATTTTGGTAAAATATAAAGAAAAAATTAACTTAGACACAGTATAGATGAAAATAGGGACTTTTAGGGACCAAGTTAAAAAATAGGGACTTTTTAGGGAAATAGGGACCAACTGGCAGCCCTGAAGATTGTGTAAAAAGACAACAATGAGTTTTAGCCACCAATTCCAGGGAAATTCATCTGTCAATGTGAACCATGGACAGAAGTCAGCAATAATCTTATAAAAAACTGATAAAATAAAATAAAAAAACTTTTTCAGAAAACCCATATTATCATCCTGAGATGAGACACTGGGCATAAAGTTTAAAGTACCATGGAAAACAATGTTTAAACTGAAATAGATACATATGGGCAAAATGTGAGAAGTCAGTAAATTACTGTTTCTAATCAAAATTTTATACAAAAATGGATTATCTGTTATATGGCAAACAAAGTTCTTTGATTATTTAGAACTCTTCATATATCATATATTATATATATATAGAGAGAGAGAGAGAGTTTAGATTTTTATTAATCTATTATTACTTTTTTAAGTAGATGATTCCTGCATATTTGATGATAATTACAATTAAGTTTCTTTCTTTGTTTGTTTCATGTTTACTTATGTTAAATGCAATATTTATGACATGTTCATTTAGACCATAGACATTTATCTTAGTATTTAACTAAATATTTTACTACTTTCTAAATAACTTTCTTAATTTTTCTATTTTTTTTTTCTATCAATTTTTGAATGCTTAGTTTGACATTGTTAAAACTTGCTCAGACCTGCTCACTATTTTATCTAATACTTTGCTTAGAAACGGCTAATTCTTAGCAGTAAAAACTACTCATCAGAAGCTTACAGTTGCCATCTTATAAAAGCATGCTTTAAAATTGAACTAACACATTTGTAAATTGACATAGGATGTCTTTAAACATAAAAACTAATACAAAAAATTCACAATAAATTATTACCTGCTTTATTTCTAAATGAACAGTGCCTTTCTTGCGACAACCTTCAACATAAAATTTCATTCTCATAAACTTTTTGTCATCTTTTTCATATTCAATATGACTAAAGAACAAATAAAAAAGCTTTTCTAATAAACAAAAATTATACCTGTTCTCAGAAAACACACAACATTACAGCAAAACTTAAAATATTCTAAAGTATTATAATCAATTCACTTATGCTGCTCCTTGTATTGAACACAAAAAGTTTTAAATTTTTAAAACTCTCATTTAAAAATTATTTTCTGTCTTATTTGTTACTTATAAACAAATGATAATTTAATTTAATAAAAGAAAAAACACAGTCCATTTCCAACCCAAATCTAGAGAAAAAAATTAAGGCCTGAACTTGTGAGATGAATGAAGGTCAAGCCTAGCCGAAAGGGTCCAGCAGGATAAGCATTGTGAAGTGGCCCCCAAGGCCAATGTTTGAAAACATCAATCAGAGAAGTTTGTGCTAACACTATTTTTCAAATGCATTTTTCTCAGAAAGTATAAAAGTTAAAAACATAAAACTAATGCTAGTTATTGAAGAATATACACTATGTGCCAAAAGGTGACCAGCCACTTGTAGTTTTAGACATTTTGTTAAATATCTAGAAAAAATCATAAGGAATTATTCTGAAAATCCAGCTGTGTAAACAGAATAGTACAGGTCATGTATTTCCGTGAAGATTTTTTCTTGAAATTCCATAGGAGACTGTCAACAAATTGAAAAATAATGAAGATCTTTTGCATAACCCTATCAAAACCAATGTAACAAAAACTGCAGATTATAATTATGTGGCTTATTGTAATAAAGTGTGTTCATTTTTATGAGGATAGCATGTACGCTTATAGAGAAATTATGGTTTTTATAAAAATAGTCCCAATTTTTTTCCTTTTTTTCATAAAATTTACAGAATTATAAATATAAAAAAATTTTCTTTACAGAAAATATGACATATAATACTATACATAACATCCTGTAATCAAAATTAAAAAATAATAAAAATTGTAGGAAAAATGAGCAGGTTAACTAAATTATGTTTCACTGCACATTAGGGTGGTCACAAGAAATCAATTTTTGATTTTTCTTACGAGAACCCCCCCTCCCCTCCTCCAAAAAAGTTGCCAATTGGCTAGAAAATGAGATTGGAAAAGTTTCAGCTCATTTGGATAATATTAACCTGTGCCTCATTGAGGTCAAAGTTTGAAAAAAATGCGATTTTTCACAAAAAAGTGAAGTTTTTCCTTCATGAAATAAATACATCTGAAGCTAGAAACATAATGGTGGTCTCATTTGATAAAAAATGTTTTTGCTTTGAAAAACCACATACCATTTTTTGTAAATATATATATATAGATTTAAACATATACACATTTCTTGGAACCGGACTCGGTGTGAATCCTAAAAATTGACTTTTTATGAAAATGTGAAAAAAGACTATAACATTCCATTTAATAGTCTTTTCAGCTGTTTGTTTTCATTTTGCACATAGTAAAATTTTTAATTAAAAATAAATTCTGAGTAAATGAAAAAAAATTGCCTATTTAAACTGAGAGAATTAAAAGAAAAGGGCAAACAAAGTATAAAAATTACAATACTCCCTCTGTCCCAAATTAGTTGTGACATTTGAATACTTTTGTACTCATTATTGATATTTATGACTTTATGATTTTGTTTGAACTGTTTTCAGAGCTATACTATCAATCAACAATATTTACGTGCCTAACATTCCCTCCATCATTCCATAAATAAGTAATTAATTAGTCTAAAAAATCTAGATTCGCACACTCTTAAGCCATGCCCCAACTTTGAAAGACTTTTTTTAATAGTAATCACATAAAACTATCTTCAAGCTAATCAATCGTGAATTCATTTACGAACGTTTTATTCCAACATTTCTGAAAAGTATCTTTTACCATAAACTTGTAGCAAACAAAATCAAATTCTGTCGAGCTTATTTTTTTTCTATTAGATTTTGCTTAATGGTGGATGAAATACGCTCCAAATTTCTTTCCATCTTGAGAATCCTGCGCAATATTTATTTACGAATTATAACAGCATATGATAATCTTCGCAATGATTGTCTTCGTTTTATTGGGACATCTTTGATTTTGCTCAGTTGCATTTTTTTTTTTTTTTGTCAGCATTTACAATTTGTTGTAAACTTACATTGTAAATTTCCTCATCCTTTATTTTTGACGTATTTACTTGCTTCTGCAAACAAATAGGATGATAAACATTATAATGTATATTGAATTTAAAAGTTGCGGCATTTATGCCATTAGAGCTTAGTTTACAATTTTTTAAATATCGTTTCAAACATTCCAATACAGCGTTGCGCTTAATATTATTCATTTTCTTTCTTCAGAGAATTTTCTAAATTATTATTCTTTCTCTTTTACATTAAATTCGAGTTAACATTGCTTCTGACACCTAGTATACACCTTTATATTCATTCTAGTATAATTTTACTGGTGTCGATCTACGAAACTGTATCAAAAGTTATTTATGACTCCACCCACTTGAAATGTAGCAACTAATTTGGGACAGAGGGAGTAAATAGTTTTCAAATGCATTTTATATTTAAAGTTGCCATACATGAAAGAGAGCATTATAAGGAAAAAAATATTATCACTTACAATTATCACAGTAAGATGGTAAGGCTTATATAAAAAATATTTTTAAGAATCTTGAAAAGTTTATCTACAGATACAATTTTTACAACAGAAGCTGCTTTTCTTTTTCATTCCTCTTAAACAGAAATTGAAATTTTGAATTAATTTTATTCCCCTTTAACAACCTCAACCCCCTAACAACCTTAAAATTATTTACTATGTTTTCTATTTTCAAACAATGTTTATTTTTACACCATACATTGGGGCTAGTATTTAAAAATTGTATATTAAAATAAAATCACTTAAAATAATTATCGTTTGAGACAAAATAAAAACATTGATTTCTTTGTTTATAAATAATCCACTTTATATCAATGTTTTTTACATTCCAATCATCATCATTTTCTCCTTTAATGGACATTAATTTTACATTCATGCTTATTTTGACTTTTCTTTTAAAAGTATCATAAAACTAAAAATGCTACTTGATCCGAGTTAGGATACCAAAGACGGTTTATGACTTTTGCAAGTGCTTTGTTTCAACCTATTTAACAATTTTTTCATCGTCAACAATTCATTTTAACAATTGCAGGTCTTGATGGGGAGCCAAAATATTAATGGAAGCATTGAACTGCACTTTAACAATAAATATTAATTATAAAGAAGCAAATTTTTCTATTTTTTTTATGAGAGCTGATCCCTGAAAAGCAATATTTGAGAGAATAAATGGTCTGTATCATCCATCTGTTATGATGAATAGCACAAAGGGTTCTTAAAAAATATCTTTGGAGGAAGACATCTTATGAAAATCACACAAAGTTGGATAAATAATCATCCCTGGGTTGTTCACTTTTTAACTATTCTGTTAAAAAACTTGTAATTTCCTCTGACTTAAATATTTTATAACTAATATTTCATCTTCAATACCACTTTTATACTTACTCTCATCCAACTTAGACAATCGAATGTGAATTTAAAAAATATATATATATGGCCGGGGGATAGTGCTTAAGCGCACTGTTAGTTTACAGTCAAAAACTTTTTTAGGGTAATTTCTAAATTATAGTGAATACAAAAAATGTTTCCTTTAATAATTTCTATAGCAAAATGCTGGTTCTTCTGAGGTGACTAACATTTACTGCATTGGTATCAAAACATATTGCCTGGATTTTATCAATTTTCAGCCACTCTTTAATTGCTGAAAATATAGATTTTACCTGAGTTATTCCGATACTATTTTCAATTAGAGGAACTCCTTTTAACTGATCTACATCTCCACAATTAACAGAAACTGCTATCCTCTCTTACATTTATTCAAACAATCAGGAAGCAGTTTACCATCCCAGTAAAAAACAGTTCTAAATCGGAATTTTTAAATCTGATTTTGATCAGCTCAGTTCTTTGTTTATTGGAAATAGCTGTTTGTGAAGTTCTATTACACTTTTACTTAAAATCTGTGGTTAATGGGAAAGTGTACTGTAAGTCTAGATGCTTTTCTGGAGTTCATTTTCATTTGGCGATTATTATAAAATAAAAAGCTCAAAATCTCACAATTGCATTTCTGCCATCTTACTCATAAGGAGGGAGAGGATGCAGCAATTTTTCACCATTCTATAAATAATTAATGATAGCTGGTAACAAAAACATTTTTGAAAAAAAGAAAAAAAATAGAAATTCAGAAATTTGTTTTAAATACACTTTAACTGCAATACAAATCATGGAGCTCGTTTTTTCCAGGTGCAGAACTATATAGTTAATAATTAATTATAATTCATGAAATATTTTTAAAAGTACAAAAATTATTAAATTTCTTTTGCCCTTTAATGCAAATAATAATAAATATATCAAGAGTAATAAAAATTATTCATTTGTCATTTCTGACTTATTTTTAAAAATGCAAATTTTGAGAGTATGTTTCAAGAACTGACCTGAAAAATACTAAATGTTATTGAGTATGTTTTGATGAGCGTAAAAATTCAAGGCAACAACCTTTTCTATTAAATAAAACAAGAACCAAGTTTCTAAGACAAATAGTTTTCACTAAATACTAAATGAATGAATAACTACAATCTTTTGCCAAAAATCACAAATTTCGAAAATTCAACCTCAATGAGGCACAGGTTAATATTATTCAAATGAGCTAAAACTTTACCAATCTCATTTTTTAACTAATTGGCAACTTTCAACAGGAGGGGGGATCTCTTGAAGATAAGATTAAAATAAATTTTTCTCATGTATCTTGTGGCCACCCTACTGTACATATGTCACAACAATCAAAATGTAATTTGCATAATGTGTTACCTAAATATATAGAGCAACTTTTGTAAAAGTCTCAAAAACATAGCTTAAAAATTCTAAAAATAATCATCAATAGAATAAGCTCAAAATATGTTATTCCCAAAATGAAACAAAAGATGAGGGGCTGTATCCATATATCCATCAATTAGTGTCAATATAGCATACATGATATTGCACATACTACTATATTTGGATACATCCCCTCAATTTAATCTTTCAGCAAGGTGATTTCTTCCATTTTTTACACATTATACACTGCTCAAAACAAAGGATATTGCAGTTTTAGGTGGATTTTGTATCTGGGAAGCTTTTTAGCTGATTGATACATGGTCGACAGACATAATAGGTTATATGAGAATAAATTACACATGTTTGGCAGAAAAAAATGCATTTTATTGTGCATTTGTGTACAAAAGGAAAAAAAAAACAATTTGTGCATATGAGAAAAAAGAATAAGAAAAGGTGTTTTCTTCAAAGAAAATCATTTTCAGTAGGGGGTATGGTTTCCACAGGCAGCCAGCAATGTTGAACACCTTTGAGGCATGGACTCAATGAGGCTATTAATGACGAGTTGGGGGTATTCTGCCCCACTCTTCCAGAAGAGCTCTTTCCAGTTCTTGGAGAGTTTGTGGGGGTTGTTGGCGGCCAGAAACTCGTCTTCCTAGAGCGTCCCAAACGTGCTCGATTGGATTCATGTCTGGAGAACACGCTGGCCATTCCATTCGAACGATTCTTTCCTCGAAAAGGAAATCCTCCACCAGGTTTGCATGATGTGGCCTGCAGTTATCATCCATTAAAATGAAGTTATCTCCGATTGCTGCAGCGTAAGGGACTACAACAGGTCTGAGGATCTCATCCCTATATCGGCAACAAGTCAGAGCTCCATCTCGAATGATGTAGAGGTCAGTGCACCCGTCAATGAAGATGCCACCATACACCAACACTCCTCCACCGCCAAATCTGACACTTTCGTGCACGAACGCAGGATTATTCCAACTGCCACGGTCCCTCCAGATGAAAATACGCCTATTAACCGGATGCACAGAAAAACAGGACTCATCAGAAAACAGAATATTGCTCCATTCATTTCTCCTCCAGTTGACATGCTCGGTTGCCCACTCCCTGCAGTCCCGACGATGCCTTGATGTTAATCTAACACATACTATCGGTCGGCGAGCATACAGACCTACAGCATGGAGCCGGTTTCGGACAGTCTGAGTTGAAATCGTGGTGCCTGTAGCCGAGCGAAGATGTTGTTGGAGAAGAGTAGCGTTCATGTTTCGGTGTCTCCGAGCTGTTAACGCTAAATACCGATCTTCATTGTGTCGGGAGACACAAATGTATCTCCCAGGGGTTGAGTAAAAATTAGCAGAGTTAAATTAAAGCAGTGATGCAGCGTTGACTGGTTTAAACCCCATTTATGAACAGAGTCAAATTAAATGATAACAACTATTTAAGACAAAAACATATTTATTTAAAAACATTAAAAACAAATTAATTAATCACAGATTATCTTCAATTCATATTTAGAACAAACATAACAAAAATAAGAACACATACCTTATAGCTTGCATGACATTAAGAAAAAATACAATTTAATTTTACCAAAAAATATATATATAAATAGTTTAAAGTCAAAAACAATATTTCAATAAATAAATATCCTTTGCTGATTGTCCAAAAAGAAAAACCTTTTCAACTTGACCCAAACTCATACAGTCCTTGGTAAACGATTCAAAGATTACAGCCGTGACGAACCGAAATGAAAGGCACTATAGTTAAAGCAAAATGTCCAGGGATCAAACAAGTTGTAGAACATCAACCAGAACCAAATCATTCCATCTCGAAAGTGATCGTCCACACGTCGTCTAAATGTCCGCTCAATAACACCCAAGAAACAACCGATATCCGATGGAAAGTTAACTTTAGGAGAACGCAGCTCTGAAACTTTAAAAACACGAACTGCCATTCGTTCCATCATATCGCTTCATTACTTTCCCAAGTTCAACTTTATCGTATTAAAAGACTGTTCCATTGTATTTCAATATGAGGTAAACTAACGCAAATGAAAAGAAGACAACATTACGTAGACGACATCACAGAAAAAGAAAAATGACTTCTAGGGAAAACGCTTCTTTATTCATACACAGCCATCTCAGGAAAATAGGTGAAAGAACACTGAACGACAAAATCCTCGTCTCATATATAGGTCAAGGCTAGTCAAGAAACAGTCTTCTACGCATTCTTCACACTACGCCCCCTACCGGTTACGTCAGCTTGCTTCTGGAATGTACTAAAACAGTAGAGTGGAGTTGTATACACAAATCCTACCTGTACACAGCTGACGCCATCTCATGGCATAAAAAGAAACTACGTAGAAATCAGACTGGAAAGACCGTGAAACAATGTAAACATGAATGACGTTCAACATGAAATGAAAAGAAAATACTGCCAGTGAAAAAGATATTTTAGGAGATGATTAATGAAATTAATATCAATTATTATAAAATAAAAAGAGAAATAAATATACGTAATAAAGGTAAGTGAGTTTAAAAGATTAATCCATGAGGCAGGTAAAGTAAATATGTGTACAGTGGCAAGTACATAGGAGTGCATATTCCTAACACATTGGGCGTTGTTGCCCATCTACGACCTTGCCTTGGTCTTCGGCCTGCACATTCACTCTCCAAAAAATGGTTCCAGATCCTGGAAATGACACTTTGTGACACTCCAATGGCTTGCGCTACTTCGGCTTGAGTTTGGCCCCCTTCTAATCTACCAACAATTCTCCAAGCTTCTGAATCTGTCAAATGACTTCGCTGAGACATCATACTCATCGAAACAAAGCAATCACTGAATGCCGATCATCCTTGTCTTCATTCTCTTTTATCCAGTTGAAAGTCAAATTTCATTCGCTGCCGCTGAAGCGACGTTTTTGATGTCGAACTCAAAATTTGCATACTCCACAGTTAGAAAACCAGAAAAATTTGCATTTGTGATTCTCTTCTTCTATTTTCGGCAAAAAAAAATTTGTTTATATCTTTATTTTATGTAAAACTTCAAATATCCTTTAATTGTTTTGAGCAGTGTATTTTAGTCCCCTATTGGGAATAGCCTGTCCCTCTATTCCCCTCATCAGGGGCAAATTTTGACACTGCAAATGATTATAATGCTAAAAGTGCAAAAATGGCACACTTTAAAACTATGTTACAATTCATAATTGTTTAGAAATTAGTTTCAAAAGTATACATATTTTGGAAAGGATTTACTTTAAATACAATACCTGGCCAACGATGACCGTCCACTTGTGATTTTAGACATTTTGTTAAATACCTAAAAAAATACATAAGGAATCATCTTGAAACTCTAATAGTGTACATATAATAGTAAAAGTCATAAATTTCCGTGAAGATTTTTCCCAAAACTCTAAAGAAACTGTCAACAAATTAAAAAAGAATGAATATCTTTTGGATAACCCTGTCAAAACTAATGTAGCAAAAACGTTCAAACTGTAGATTATGATTAAATGGCTTATTGTAATAAACTGTGTTCATTTTTATGTTGATGGCATATATACTTTTAGAGAAATTAAGGTTTTTATAAAAACAGTCCCAAATTTTTCCAAGATTTTTGCTTATAATTTGCAGAGTTCTTAAAATAAAATAATACTCTTTTCTGAAAATATGACACATAATATTGCACACAATACCCTGTTATCATAATTAAAAAATAATAACAATCGCATGAAAAATGAGTGGGTTTACTAAATAATTGCTCACCGTGCATGCATCAACTATATCAAAATTTTATTTGCATATTATGTTAGCTAAATATATAGAGCAACTTTTATGAAAATCTCAAAATCATAGCTTCAAAATTCTGAAAGTAATCATCTATAGAATAAGCACAAAATCCGTTGTCCACAAAATGTAGCAAAAAAATGAGGGATTTTATCTAAATGTAGTAGTATGTCTCATATTGTGTATTCTATATTGACACTCATCAATGAATTTATGGATACAACCCCTCTTCTTTCTGCTTCATTTTGGGAATAATGGATTTTCAACTTATTTTATTCACGATTATTTTCAGAATCTTCAAGCTATGATTATGAGACTTTCACAAAAGTTGCTCTATACATTTAGCTAACATAATATGCAAATGAAAATTTGATATTGTTGATGCATGCACAGTGAAAAATTATTTAGTAAACCTACTCATTTTTCATACAATTTTTATTTTTTTAATTCTGACAACAGGGTATTGTGTGCAACATTTTGTGTCATATTTTCAGAAAAGAATATTATTTTATATTAAGAACTCTGCAAATTATAAGCAAAAATCTTGGAAAAATTTGGGACTGTTTTTATAAAAACCTTAATTTCTATACGAGTATACATGCCATCGACATAAAAATGAACACAGTTTATTACAACAAGCCACTTAATCATAATCTGCAGTTTGAATGCTTTTGCTACATTAGTTTTGAGAGGGTTATCCAAAAGATATTCATTCTTTTTTAATTTGTTGACGATCCCCTTTGGGGTTTAGGGGGGAAATTTTCACAGAAATTTATGACTTTTACTATTATATTTACACTTTTAGAGTTTCAGGATATTTCCTCATGTATTTTTCTAGATATTTAACAAGATGTCTAAAATCGCAAGTGGACGGTCATCTTTGGCCAGGTAGTGTATACAGTGTGATCACTCTCAATGGTGGCCAATGGCTAATTTCTAAACTGTTAGTCAGACATAGTTCCTGTTGCAAAAATGCTTTAAAAAAGGTAAAAGATTACTTTTTAAGCGATTTAGGTCAAAGTTTTTTTTTATAAAAAAAATTATGAAAATTTACTTTTTACATGATCTCCTGGTCCTATACGTGATATTTAGTAAAAATTTTCCATCACTCTAAAAAGCAATACAAAAAAAGTCCCATTCATCTAAAATTAAAATTGACTGATGAAATTTTAAAATTCATGACTTATTTTAACCACTTTTCTGCAACTAAAAACAGATGAACTAAGCTTTAAGTGAAGGTATACTAAGTGCTTAAAGTATTATAAAGGCATCCATTTCCAATGCTGTCCAATGGCTAATTTCTGAACCATTTGTCACAGACATATTGTTGCAATTACAAAAATGTCTTAAATGAGGTAAAGAGGTATTTTTAAAGCAATTTAACTGAAGGTGCTGCCACTGTATAAGTTTCTCGGTAGTGTTAATTTTTATTGATTAAATTCCAGATTGGTCAAAATAATTGAAAACGTGAGTTTTAATATTCTCTTTATCAAGAAAATCAAATTTTGGGAAATAGCAGAAATCTTTTAAATGCATCCTTTGTTTTCCATTATAAATTTAGAGATTTTAGTGTTAAACTAGTGCAGATGGGTATAGAATGTTAGAGAAAACAAAAGCAAAAAGGCGAGTTTTGAAATTCACATCCTCAATTTTTTTAAAAATATGTTTTATTTTGTAAGGAAATGAAGTTGTTTCTTTTCATGATTTTTTTCTTTTAACTGTGTTATTTTGATAAGCTTTTACTTTACTTATAACGTTTGCATGTATGTTTTTCTAGTTCAAAATTTGTATTCAAATTTTCTTCTCCCAGAATATCTGACCCAGGTTCAATTCACACACTTATTTATAACCAATGACAATGTAATATTAAGATGATTTTAGGTGCGTACCATTTATTTATTTTATAGGACTACACCAAATTCTATTAGGTTAAGCAATCTAATAAAGTTTTAAATATGTATAATTTTGTAACGAATTGTAACTGTTGCTTTTCACAATTTAACAAATTCCCTTTTATTATTATTTTTTTTTACTTATATTTTTAGTACAAGTTGCATATTTTGCTTTAATATGTAAACATCAACATAAATTTAAAAATATTATAAAAATTATTTTACTTTCAAGTTTAATGATGAATTTTACATCTGACACTTCTTTTTATTTTCAGTAAATTTGTGACTAACCCCTACATTTGCAGCAAAAAAATGCTTCAACTTTAAACAGCTATTACTCGGTCAGTTTTAATCGCTCAAGACAGGGACTTTTTTTGTCTTACTTGTTAAAGCAATGGTAAAAATTGAGAAAATATCACTTATAGGACAAGGGGACTGTATAAAATTTAATTTTCGTAATTTTTAATAAAAAATTTTTTTGACTTAAATCGCTTAAAAAATACTTCTTTAACTTTTTTAAAGCATTTTTGGAATTGGAACTATATGTCTACGATTAACAGTTTAGAAATTAGCCATTGGCCTACCTTTGAAAGTGGACACCCTGTATATGAATTTTAACATGTTAATTATTAAAAAGAAATATATTTTTAGAAGTTTTAAATGTGTGAACAAACTTACATTTCATTCTGACAAATATTTTTTGAGTAAATAAAACTGTTTTGCAAAGATTAAAAATCAAACATTACAAGTTCCAAATTTTAAAATTTCTGTCCTATATGAGGATTTTTCTTTTTGCATCTGAAAGTATAAAATATAAAAAAAGCAACTATTATGTCAAAATTAGGAGTTCAAATTGCAAATTTCAGAGTTTGGAACAACTTCAGAATGAAAATGATTCTTTCATTGTTTTATATGCATTACATAAATTGAAAGACAATTTTCTCAGTCAAATGGCATTTTTTTCCTAGTTATAATTTGTAAAAAAAAAAAAAAAAAAAAAAAAAAAAGCATATGGGAAGTTCTTTAAATTTTTTGGTTGATTGTACATCACTTGATTCATTACAAGATGCATTCCATAATTTGATGTCAACCCTAGGATTTACAATGAACACATTTAGATTTTTAAAGGAGTTTGTTATGTATGCAGCATTATTGTTTTGAAACAAAATTCTATAAAACCTCCCACTTTAAATCTATGATTAACCTTTGATTTTGATTGCATCTGATTCTTAATTTGATTAATTTAATAAGTAACACAAAATTAGCTACATATAATATTCTCAAATCAAATTGGTGTTGCTTTAGGCCCAACCAGTTATCCAAAATACATCTTGTTCTAACCATTAAAGATAAATAGTTCTACACTATAGTTATAACTCTTAAAACATTGTAAGCAGTTGCGTTTGAGCATATTTTATTATTTATGCAGAAGAAAGAGGAAGATTTGACATAACATGTTCAGAGTACCATTAACTTTGAGTTTGTTTTGACAGTACTACATATAATGAATATGAGCTATTCATTCTTTAGATATCTTGCATATTTTATCAGTGAAACAAAATTGACATTTTCTCAGAAATCCTTAATGTCAATAATTACATAACAGAATCACTGCACAATAATATTTTAATATCAAATCTTGAAAATAAAAAGGACTTGTAAAATTAAGGCTTGTAAACTGCTTGGGGGGTAAATTAATATTTTAAAGCTATGATAAATAAATGTGTTTTTATAGCTAGGATCCTAGAAGAAACATTTATAAACTTCTCTTACCATAGAAGAGATTTTAAAAAAATTTAAGTTATTGAAAGCAGTATTTGTCATAGTATTACTTTTTATAAATTTATCAAAATATACTCTACAGATTTAAACACACAAAAATATAAAATAAAAAAAAGAGTAATAATAATCAGACCTAACATGACGTCGACGTCCACGTGCTGTTAATTCACCATATCCTTTAATTGGTTCTCCAAGTAAATCAGCTAATTTTTTATCATTTCGACACAATTTTAAAGCCTCAGTATACACTGAATTAGGACTTTTCCCAGAAAATAACTCACTTAAAATAGCATAAAACATAACACCTGAAACAGAAAATGGTTGAATAATACATATTTACTGTAATGAATTGAATCAGAAATTACATAAGAAGTTTAAAAACTCAAATTTTACGCAAATATTTTCTATGGCAGTGTATTTTTATAAAATATGAAAATTTTATAGGAAAAATTATTCATCTCCCTTCAACAACCACTAAAACAACATTTTTTAATTATTAAAAAATACTACTAGCAGTAGGAGTGGTGCCAGAAGTTGCCCGATCGGGAAGCATGGTATTCCCAACAGATGGGCTGAATTAGAGTGGAACGGGTTGGGTATCTGACGCCTAAAATTACATTTGGAGTCAACCCACAACCTAACTCACACCTGCCAAAAAAATTTCTTTGACCTGCAATGCAAGCCAAACCCACCCAAACAATTTTTGGTGAGCCACTATCTGACCCAAATCCAAAATACTTTTACCAACACCAACAACTAAATCTGAACCCAAAATGAAAAGAAAGTAAATAAGGTTGTAATGTAATAATGAAAAGTAATCATTATTATATCTCTAATACCTATTTTATGCATTATATAGAAAAATGAGCATACAGTAGACTCGCAATTAACACATTTGCTGCTGGTCATGCGCTAGAGCGTGAAATTTTCAATCATTTAACACAGAGGGCGGAGTTATTGGCTGTGAACATATTAACTGGGTTAGTTGAGAAATTCCTCATCTTGGATAAGTGAATACCCAAATAATCGAATTTGTGCAAATTTTGATGAAAATTAAAAAAAATATATAAAAAATATCATGTTATTATACATTAGAGCTTTAATAATTTAATTAATTCAAAAGAAAGAGAATAAACATTCACTTATTAAATAAATTATGAACCTTTTCACAGCAAATAAAAATTATGAAAAATATAAAAACTGCTTTTTACAGTATAACATTTTTAATCAAAGAACTTCTGTTATCTGGACATTTCGGTATGTTTATAAGATTTTATTTTGAATTAGAGATAATAGATGGTGCCACAGCACATATATAAATGAATTTCAGAAAATGAAAAGATTACCTAATAACACTACTTTTTTTTTAACTTTAAGAACTTTCTAAATTACTTGTGTAATTAATATAAGTGTCTTTTTCGACATTAAGTTGTAAAAATTCATGATTCATATTAATTTTACTATTTTTCTTTTTCAAAGATAATAAAGTGTTGCAAAAACATCGCAAAATCGGATTTTTTTCATTATTGTTATTTCTTTTACGTATTTAACTTGCGACTTACTTTAAAATTTGTAGTTTCTATATATTTAATTTTTTATAACATTAGTTTATATATCACAGTTTCAAGTATGTTACTGTAATTATAATATTGATTTTTAATTATAATTGTAAATCTTAAATTTCTCACTATATTTTTATTTATTTATTATTATTATTATTATTATTTTTGGTTATAAAATTTATTCTTTCAATATTTCATGACTAGTCTTTTATTCTTGTGATTTGCATTATTTATCGATTATTCATAAATCAGAAATCACAATTTTAAAAAAAAATTGGATGTTTTTGTTTTTACAATTTATGACAGATGGTGACACTGCATAAAATAAACTTTTTTTTTTAAATTCATTTTTGACTATTTTAAATTTTAATATGTTTAATTACCTGTAACTCCAATTCCAGCAACTATAATTCCTAAGTAGCTAGCATCTTTAGTTGTCTGTTTAACTAAAAAAATAAAAATAAATACATATCTTACATTAATAGGGTATAATTTAAATATTTACACTAAATTACAATTCTATGCTTATATACAGTATACTACAAATTTGAAAAATATGGTAATCCAAAAATAAGACTTACAATTTTTTTCCATCTCTAAACTAAATGTTTCGCAAATTTAATCATTTAAAAGCAAAATCTGACCTGTCATTTTTACATATATGAATATATGCATTTTACATACTCATACCTTCTTTAAAATATATTTAAAAAATTGAGCATAATAGTCATTTCAAATTCACAAAATTATGAGTAAGTTTTCCACAAACGTAAAAAAGCTGTTCACAATTTTACCAAAACAGGATTCTAAGAAAACCTTGGACAGCTCTGAAAAGCATGAATGTATTTCAGAAGAATCTGATAAGATGATCTAGCTCAAAAGTAACAAATTTAAGAACAATCAAAACAATAATATTAATTCATACTTGATAAGACTTGAAACCTATCTAAATTGAAATATTTTCCAGTTGCTATTTTTGGGAGGTTTTCCATGAATACAGAATCCTCGGATAAACAGAAATATTTTATGTTCCTGATGATAAAAAGATAACTATACAATTATAGATTAATTTTTAACATAAGTCATCAGTTTAATTGATAAATAAACATTTGGTAAATTTTCACTTATTTGGAAATTTACAACTACAGTAGAGGACGAGACCTATTATCTGGAATCCTCAGGAACAAGGGATTTTCGGATTTCAGATCTCTCTGGAGTTTGGAACTCCCCTCCCTCTCCCCTCAAAACCTGGAATTTTTCAAAAACATAAAAATAACAAAATTAAAACAATCCCATTTAGAATATGAATAAAACTTATGTTTTGAATGTTTTTAAGTTATGTAAACAAAAATTACTGCATCATTCAATGATAACAGTGAAAAAATAAAGAAATAAAATGGGTAGCTAATATTCTATCAACAAACTCCACCTTTTTTTCTTTACAACTACTTAATTTATATAAAAATTTTTGATAGATCATTTTTAATAAATCCTATTTCTTAAATAATTTCACGTGTTGACCATGCAGGAAAACTTTTTAAATGGTGATTTTTAACCATTTTTGTAAATTCCGTCAGAAAAAAAATTAGAAACTGTGAGCAAATAGACCGTTTTGGAATGTCTGAGAAGGGAGGGAAGATACAAGAAAATAAACAGAACTCGCCTATTATACACGCATCCAAATAATACAATGGCGTAGCCATAATACTTTTTCGGAAGAGGAGAAATATATGATGATTATTTTTTTTAAATTGAATCGTAATAAAAATTAATTTTAAACTAAAATTTCACTAAAAGACAATTTTTTTTCAATAGCAAGAGGGGGTAAGGGTTGGCATCCCCCCCCCCTGGAATAACTTATTTTAATGGTTGCACATTGACACAATAAACTTAAAAAAAAAAAAAAAAAAAAAAAAAAAAATCAGTAAAATTTTTGAAAAATTTCAAAAATTACAAAATTTTAGTAAAAATTTACAAATTTAGAATTTTTTTTTCTTTTTTAGGTGCATTTGCAATTATGTTAATACCTAGCACCTATAGTTGTTGTTCAGTCTGTCCGTCTCTTTGTCTGCATACAACAATGCAAAAGCTACTCAACCGAATTCATTTGAAATTTAAAATATATAATTATTACATAATTTTGTCAAGTCATTTCAAATTTTATGAAAATTGGATGCAGAGTTCAATTACAGGGACAGACAAAAGCATTCCGTTACATTACGGTCAATGGGGGAAAAAAAGCTTCAAGTGCATTTTAATGGTGTTACACTCCTTCGAACATAGCAAAATTGATATGCATCTCTATAGGCCAAGCCAACAAGGATTTTTATTATTTTTGTTGAACACTTAAAAATATTAATATGAAAAAAGTTGCAGAGTATTATGCAGATAAAATTAATTAAAGTCCATTTAATCTATACTAATAAAATAACAAATCACTGTTTGTGTGTGTCTGTGATGGCTAGAAAAATCTCAAGGTCAATAATGTATAATTAAATATTCATTATAAAGGTGAAAAGTATTTTTCCTAAATTATTGAATGAAATTTGCCTCATAAAGGTACATTAATAATTAACATCAAAATCATAAAAGAAAGAAGTTCTATTTCAGGTAAACCAGACTTAATAATAAAAAAAAAAATACTTGATTAACACATAAATATATTTGACAAAAAGATTGTGATTATGTGTAGTATCAGCAATATCTTGAATTTTTTCAGAAATAAAGGGGGTAGCGGGTTAAGGGGGAGTCTGGCGGCCCCCACCGAATCTGGTAAAATTGTTCCAAAAATCTTGAAGAGGGTCGAAAAACAAGCAGTATAAGCTTTTTACCGACATTACAACCCCAAACGAAAACACGGTAATGGCGAAAAATATGATTTTTTGTGATTTTTATTTTTTTCAACCAGTTTAATTTATTTTTAAATGGTTTAAACGCAATTAAAAATTTGTTTTGGATGTGTGGAAGTCCCCTGAATTTTTTCAGATTTTTTGGTCAAGTAAAAACATGTGAATTTTAGGTTTAAATGCGAAAAAATCGTGAAAAACGCGTCATTTTCAAGATTCAACCCTCTAATTTTTAGGGTTGTTTTCATTTTCCCGAGGGGTGCTGTATAGTATAGATAGCGACAATCGTCCTCTTTCGAATGCAGGCAACTAGACTCAATTTGGTCAATTTTGGTGAGCGGGACGATTTTTTGAAAAAAACTTGAATTTTCAACTTTCGGTAAATTACGACGCATACTTGGTATAATGCGTCTTTGCTATAAAAAATACATCTCTATAAGGGTTTTTGAAGTCACTGATCACGAATTTGATGTCAAAAAAAAATTTTTGACAACAAATTCACCCATAAATATTTATTAACACAGGTTTGATAATGTAAAAATATTAATGAAAGATTTTTTTTATTTCTCTCAATTAACTTTTTTTTAGTTTTTATTCCAGAAAAGGTTAATTAATAATATTTATAGTAATATTAATAATATTATTAATAATATTAACATTAATTTTAAAAAAATTATGTGTCGTTGAATTTTCATCGTTATTTTATTTAGTCAAAAATATAATAATTACCGATAACGTAATATGAATTTTAACTGCATTGATAATGGTAATTTGAAATTCAAATGAGTTGACTGAACCGCCATCTGGTAAAAGACTACACTACTAGGCCCACGACTCGAGGCATTAGGCCCAATACCCTGTTCGCACTGAGAAAGTTAAGTCACTTAACTTGAAGTTTTTTGAAGTGGTCGTACCCGGAATCAAGATTCTCACTTAAGCAAATTTCTGAAACTTGCTCAAGTGAGCTTGCTCTTTTAACTATGAGTTGAGTCGAAATCTGCCTTCTGAATATTTAATTATTATTTCTGAATTTTAGAATATTTAATTCTGATTAATAAATTAATGAATTTGAGTCCTACAAATAATTATAAACTATTTCAAGTTTTTATTTGTTTACTCCAGTTGCTCAACACGTGTGTTTGTGGGGTGTTTTTGTAATCAAAGGCCGAAAATGGAAAACGTGGAACCTTTTATTTCCTCTCACAAAAGAAATTAATTTTTAATTGAAATAAGGCAGGATAATTACTGTGTAAATAAAAAAGTTAAAAGTTGCAGTTACGAATTTCAGAACTTATGCGCATGTTCAGATGCCAGTTTAGCCAAGTTAAGTCACTTACAATGTTTAGTAAATGCGAACAGGTGAAGCCTAATTCCGGGTATCCCGCTTCAAAAAATTTAAGTGACTTAACTATCCCAGTGCGTACAACCCGCAGGTACAACCCGAAGTTATGCTACTGCGCACGCGCCATAGCACTGTGGCATCGTCATAACGCTGTAGCATCACTCTAGCTTTCTTTTCCTCGTCAGCATTCGTCGCATACACGTGTCAAGTGTCACCGCTGCAACACGTAGTTGTTACTTCTTTACTACATTTTATAAAAGGTAATGAATTGTTATTTCTTGTACATTAAATCAAATGTTTTTTACATTCTTCGTTTTACTAAGTTATATATTTTTCAGACCAGCAGGAAAAATTCTATGAAATAGTTCTAGCCGAACAAAAGATTTCGTGTAGAGACGTGGTTTTCCTAGATCTTGAAGGAAGACTATAAAGTAAGTTTTAAAAAAAATATTGTTTTAAAAAAAATATTTTTTATAGATATTTTCATTCATAAAAACCTGTTTTTCAGTACATTTGAGATGCCACCTAAAAAACGGAAATCTTATGTAGATGAAAGGTGCGTCTCATGCAACACTCTGCTTCGTCAGGTTACTGGACTGCAAAAAGTCATCCTAACAAACGATGAAGCACAAACATTTTCAGTCTGTTTGGGCATACAAATGAATATAGGAGACATCCCATGCCACAAATGCCGGTCAAAACCACATAAAATGAAGACAAAACTTGATCAACCTTCAACAAGTCGCAGTCATTCACCGCCAGAGGTCGCTTCAGCCAATCTTTTGCCAGAAATGGATTTAGATGAACCTGGCGATCCCAGGCCGCAGCCGGATTCACCAGAACCAGAAAACACTCTGTCAGAAGCTGATCCAATGGAAAGGCAGTCATCACGATTGTTCAATTTGTCAGAATCAGGTAACGAACCTCAGTCAGCACATCCGCCCCATCTCGCTCAACAAGCAGTGATGCAGTCTTCATCTTCTTTATCTTCACAATCAGTAACGCAATCTTCGTCATCTCTGTCTTCACGATCGCAATCGTCTTCGTCTAGTGACCCGACTTTCGTTGTCCGAGAGAAAAAACAAAGCAAACCGATAATTATGCCAATCAAGAGAGTTACCGCGTCTCATAAACATTGTTGTGTTTGTCTTGTTCAAGATAGAAACTTCGTCGTTGTTCCTTTCAGAGCTCGGTTACAAGTTTTTATTAATTCAAGAATTTTCATACCCAAAAACAATCGGTGTTGTTCTGAACATCTTATCGGTGAACGCTTCTATGCTGATGAAATTTCTAAACTGCAGGTCTTCGCAAATACGTGTAAAATCGATTCGGATGAATTAGTACATTTTTTAAATGTACTTTCAGATTCATGTAATAACAGTATTTTAGACAGATTAGAAGATAACAATTTATCCGATGAACGGATCAAGTCGTTGACCGGATATGACATTGAACAAATCAGCACATTTAAAAAAAATTTAATTTCAATGCGCAATTCCAGTAATCGCAGTGTGAATCAAGCTTTTTTTGTATTTCTTTTTATACTCAGAACTGGCAATTCCAACAGCATAGCAGCGACAATATTTGATATTAAATACGATCAACAAGTATCTGATTATTGCGATTCGGTCTTGAAATCCTTCAATAAAGACGTTTTGCCATATCATTTTGGGGTGCAAGCGTGTCCACGAGAAGACTTGATAGCTAATCACACTTCTCTGTACGTGAAAAAATTACACGGTTTTGAGAATCCACTAGTTTTGATAGCTGATGGATCGTATGTTCAACATGAAAAAAGTAGCAATAATTGTTATCAACGAAAATCGTATTCAGGGCAAAAAAAGTTCCACTTTTTAAACCGTTCACGGTTTGTACCACGGATGGGTTTGTGGTTGATGTTTTCAGGCCTTACGAAGCAACGGTTAATGATGCTACAATCATGATGGAGATTTTTAAAGATCCAAGCGGTTTAAGATCACTTCTTCAAAAGGCAACGTCTCTACACTTGATAGAGGATTTCGAGATGTAACACATTTCTTACAGTCTGAAAGATTTGTTGTTTTGATGCCTGCGTTAAAAGGAAAAAGGAAACAACTAACGACTCAAGAGGCGAATGACAGTCGATTTGTAACTAAACTAAGATGGGTAGTAGAGGCTGTTCATGGGATCATTGGCAGCAAATTCCAACTCTTGCATCATGAGTTTGACAATAAAGGTTTGCTATCAGCTAAAACTTATTGCAAAATAGCGAATTTTCTGGTTAACTTGTTCGGAAAACGACTCAATTGTGATAGCGAATTACAAGATGAGATCACTAACGAAATGTTGCTCAGAAAAAACGTTAATAATGATTTAGTGAAAGTGGTAGAAGAGAAAAACTGGAACAGAAAAAAAAGGATCTTCAGACCTCTGATGTTAAATGATGTTGTAGACTTTCCGAAGTTGACAGAAAGAGATCTGAAGATACTTTTTACAGAGTCTTACCAGTTATCACAGACCTTTCTTATTTAGCAGAATTATGTACTGAAGATGGAGTTCTTAATATGCATTACTTGTTGGAAGATAAATCAATTTTGAAATGCGAAGTTCAATCGAGGCACATAAGTCAGAAAAAGTACAGGTGTTACATAAAATACGTTCCTAACGCTATTGGAAGAAGTGGCATAGAAGAATACATATGCGATTGTGCAAATGGTCTCAGAACTGTCGGTTGTTGTGCACATGTGGCCATTATCATTTACTTCTTAGGGCATGCGAGATATTTGTCGCGAATTATTCGCCCAGCACAGATTCTCACAAATCTTTTCTCTGTTCAAAGCGTTGAACCTGTTATTGAAGAAGATAGTGACGAGGATTAAAACTGTAAAATTGTTAACTTAGCTCTGTAAAAAAGTATTATGCTATTTTATATTACTGTGTGACTATTACGTATGCTTGAATAAAATATGATTTATACCAAAATTTAGTTTCATTGATTATATTAGTTGAACACGATATTAAAATTGTTTAAATGCTGTGATTCAATGATATTTTTTACATTATCAAACCTGTGTTAATAAATACTTATGGGTGAATTTGTTGTCAAAAAAATCTTTTGACATCAAATTCGTGATCAGCGACCTCAAAAATCCCTATAGAGATGTATTTTTTATAGCAAAGACGCATTATACCAAGCACGCGCCGTAATTTACCGAAAGTTGAAAATTCGAGTTTTTTTCAAAAAATCGCCCCGCTCACCAAAATTGACCAAATTGAGTCCAGTTGCCTGCATTCGAAAGAGGACAATTGCCGCTATCTATACTATACAGCACCCCTCGGGAAAATGAAAACAACCCTAAAAATTAGAGGGTTGAATCTTGAAAATGACGCGTTTTTCACGATTTTTTCGCATTTAAACCTAAAATTCACATGTTTTTACCTGACCAAAAAATCTGAAAAAATTCAGGGGACTTCCACACATTCAAAACAAATTTTTAATTGCGTTTAAACCATTTAAAAATAAATTAAACTGGTTGAAAAAAATAAAAATCACAAAAGATCATATTTTTCGCCATTATCGTGTTTTTGTTTGGGGTTGTAATGTCGGTAAAAAGCTTATACTGCTTGTTTTTCGACCCTCTTCAAGATTTTTGGAACGATTTTACCAGATTCGGTGGGGGCCGCCAGACCAGGGTTCGTAAATATCATGATATTTTCGAAAATATCGAAAATATCCGATATTTTGATATATATCTGATATTTTCGATATATATCCGATATTTTCAAAATTTTCAGCTTATTGATTACAAATATTTTTTGATTTAATATAAATTAAAATTTTAATCATATTACAGTTAACATGAAAACATAAACCAATATTCTAAATCTTTTTTTTTTCCTTTGTAAATTTGATGATTAAATAAATGAAGACAAACAATTTTTTGTGATGTTCAACAAATTACCTTTTCACTCATCAAAACACAAAATACAGAATTCAGTTTCAAGTTTTAAAAAAATTTATTTTTAAAGAACAAGTTTCAAGATACAAAATAATAATAATAATAATAATAATAATAATAATAATAAATAAAAAATAAATTATTTTTTTCTATTGAAGAATTTAAACATGAATGTAAGCTTGTCAGCTTTTTCATTCCCTAACCTATTCCGGAGTTTAGACTGAACTAAACCGAAACTGGAAAAGATTCTTTCTAATCCAGCTGTTGAAGGAGAAGCTGTAAACAACTGATTAGTTAAGTTGGACATTTTTTCTTTTATGGGCTGCTCCAATTTAATATTGTCCCACCAAATTATTGGTTCAACCTTTATATATTCAGTTTCAAACATAAAACTTGGAAAAGGAGATTTCTTTGCTAAAAATGTCATTGCCAGGGGCAAAAGTTCTTTGTCTACTGAACGCAAGAAATTAAAAGCACTATGCTTTTGATCTTCAGTTAATTTTTTCCCACAGTATCTGTGGTCCAACATATTAGCAGCTAAATGTGCTGGTGACAATGCCATTTCTTCTCTTGCTAATAATTTTTTCTTGATATCCTTTCCAGATGTTTCCAATTGTTCCTTTAATTTGCACCAAATTTCTACACATTGTGCAATCTTAGTGTCATCTTTTTGCATTTCATCTAATGCATCTGCAATAGGTGTTAAAATATTTATGTAATCTTTATCACACATCTTACATATGGCCCATTTGCCACAATTGTTTTCTTTAATTTTACATGTGAAATGATTCCATATAGGATCTTTTATTCTTGGCATAGTGATTGCAATAAAAACTTTAATAAAATTTTTAAGTTTTATATCATTTAAATATAATATCAACAAGAACAAAATAATGACAGCACAGCAAAGACTTGCAACATATGTAAAATTTTGTTCTTAAAACATGTCTATTCTATGCCTACACATTACACTGCCTGATTGACTATTGAGCAATTCAGATTAGCCAATCATCACCCCTTTTTCCAATTCTAGCAGGTGCAATCTAAAAATAGTTTTTGGAGGTGGGGAATATTTTGTAAGCATGTTTTTAATATTTTAGTTATTTACAGATGGGTTAATTTTTAATAACAATTGAAGAGCTCATTTAGACTTTTGTTGACTAAAAATATTTTGAAAATAAAAATTAAATATATGAAAATATCAAGAATCATGATATTTTGAAAATAAATATCAAATATGAAAATATCGAAAATATCAAAAAGCTTGATATTTTGAAAATAAATATCGGATATATATCATGATATATATCATGATATATATCCATTGATATATATCACCGAACCCTGCGCCAGACCCCCCTTAACCCGCTATCCCCTTTATGCTTCCTTCATGACCAACATGAATTCGGTAACATTAACAAAAATTATAAATTAAAATATATACGAAATTGATATAAAATTTAAAAAGTCAAATTTTATACCTACATCGTAACTGAAAGTTTCACTTTTTACACCTGTAAATTATGTGCAGATTTTAAAGAGTTGCGAATTTGAGGGAATCTACTGTAACAGATGTGTGATAAATATATATCCATGTTAAATATCATCATCTACAACAAACATTGAAAAGCTTATCCAAGTTACAAAAATTACAATTTGAATTGAATATGCAACATTGTAACATGAATTCATTTATTATAAGAACAGGCAATAACAAATACATTATGCTAGATATATATCTAGCATAATGTTAATATGACTCTCTCAAATCCACACAGATTGGGATCAGAAGTTGTACAGATTTTAGAATTTTGTGGATTTATGATCATTGCTTTGTTTACATTTTTTAAATAGTAATTTGAATGAAATTGAAACTATAATGAATTCTTGCAGCATAACAAAAAATATAATAAGTAATAAAGTAAAATATTAAAAATTCAAATAAATTTTTAAATGACTAAAATATTAAAAGAAAAGGTCATGTTAATAATCAATGATGTGTGAATAAATATTTATTATAACGATGAGATGTATTTTTCTTATGAAACTTGCCTTAAAAAGGTACATTATTAATTCACATCAAAATCATAAATTAAGGAAGTTTTATTTCAGATTTTGCCAAACTTAATAACCAAAAAATTTTGGTTAATACATAAATATATTTGGTAAGGAGATTGTGATTACCAGTGATATCAACAATCAAGGGCGGCGCCAGAGGGGGGGGCCGGGGGGGGGCATATGCCCCCCCATCGGGCATACCTGGCCCCCACATCAGGGCCAAAACTCGATGTTGTCGGGGAAAATATTTTGACTTTTGAAATTCGTCCCCGTCAAATTGGGTCAACATATAGAGCTTTTTTTTTTTTAAAGTCAAATTGACTAAACTAGTTCTTTTGGGTACGAGTCGGTTTCTGACTGAATTTTGATTCTTACAGACTGAGCTCAGATAAACCCGATCTTTCAAAAAAAAAAAAAAAAATCTAATTTCCAAAAATAAAAATCTATATAGATGCCTTCACAGGATGATACATGAATAACGCTGTACATGTATATTTTTTAACAAAAAGGATAAAATTTATACTAAAGTTTTGTCGGGGCTATCTTGGATGCCAAGTAGAATGCTGCATCGGGTCGGGCAATCTAAACCTGATACGACTCGCAATCTGGATCGTATTGGGTTGAGTCTAATCTTTTGTCGTTGTGGGTCGGATTCCAGTTGGGTTAACTTTAATTGTTTCAGGTTCAGGTTGGATGTTGACATTTATGGTTTTTGATTCAAGATCGATCTCTCAAAAGAATACAAAATTTATTTTAAGTTGAAAAAAAAAAATATAGAATGTTAGTGAATTTATATATTGATTTTTTACTTAAAAGTTTAAACTGATATTGGAGATATAGTTGTAGATATATTTCTACATAATTGCATTACAGTATGGATATATTTTTTCATCAGTTACGGTCTTTGGGTCTTACGGATGGGGTCTAGTTGAGGTTGAAATACTTCGGGTTCAGATCGAAATGTAGAGATGTCGGGCTCAGATTGCGTTTCGGGTAGAATCCTGCATCACCTTGGGAAATTAGACCCAACTCGACTGGCGATTTGAGTCAGATCTGGCCAAAATTAATATATTTTCGGAGAGGTTCAGATTGACTTCTATTTTTGAGTCAGTTTAGTTTTAATTGTTTTAACGTATGGGTTCGATTCTACTTCATTTTTCAAAAGAATCGCCAAAACATATTTTAAATCATAAAATTATATTATTTGAATGTCAATGAGTGCATATATAGATACAGTAATTTTTCTAATAAAATATATAATTGATATTGGAGATATTATTCTAAACTATTTTTCCCTTATTGCTTTACAAGTTGGAATTTTCTTTTTCAATTTTCTCTTGCATTTCGAGTTGGGATCAGGCTCAAATTGAATACTTTTAGGTCGAAGTTTGTCGAGTTCGGGTCATTTACTTTTTAAAAACTGGTTCAGGTTGAATGGATATAGGATTAATTAGTTCAGATCGCTATGACCCAAGCCGCGGAGGACTCTATGCTCGCAAAATAATCCGTGAATTCAACTATTTTTTCCCTTGATTATATTCCATTAAAATAGAAACATTTGCTTTAAATTTTGCTTTCATGCACTTTAATTGTGTTATTTCTACTCCTCCCCTCCCACAAAAATACTTAAAAATCACCAATTACCTGAAACACTCATAGCTAAAGCAATATATTCGTAAATTTACATGGGTGTTATGTCAGCTATGCTGCTTAGTACCTTTTCGTATTAGAAACGGAATTTATATAAAACCGTTTTATCTAAATATATGTAAGAAACAAAAATCAAAGATCAAAATTTTCGAAAAATGTCCAATCAGAAGGCAGAAATTGCTTAAAATAATAGAAAAGTCTCTTCAAATCACATGGATATTTCGACATTGACACGACGGACTCGGAGCGAGAAATTTTGGATATATTTTTAATTGCGGGTCACTTTTCGCTGATATTAAAATAACTCACTTACAGATTTCCAACTATTTTACAAATTTTCACTTCATTTACATTTATCTTTTGTTTTTAATTGGGGAATTTCGTATTTAAGTTTTTGTTTCAGATTTAAATTTTGTATTTTATCAAAGTTTGAAACATCGCACTTTCTGCATTCGATCGATATACACTCTAAAGCAAAATGGAAATTGTAGATGTTTTTCTGATTGTTTTTATTATTACTACTGCAGCTAAAAAAAAAATCTGTTTTAATTTACACATTTTCTCGGAAATACAGAAAATTCATCAATCTAATCTATTGCTGAAACTACCTGAAATCCTCCAATATCTAAAGTTGCATTTTTGTTGAATCTAAAGACTGCTCAGTTTACTGAGCAGCAACACTTTGCACTAGATTTTTCTATTCAAAACTGATTTTTTTACGTATCTCTATTTTCTATCAAAATAATGAAAAGTTCGTCAACCGAATCTCAAAATTTTTTGAAATTCTACAATGAAAACATCAAAATTTCTTCAAGTAATAGAAAAATCCATTCCAACAACATGTGCATTCCGATTGCCTGTATATTTTCTCAAAAGTGACAAAAATAGAAAATAATGAAAAAAATAAAACGCGGTATCTATCTATACTAATAAAATAACAAATCGCTCTGTCTGCGTGTGTGTGTGTGTGTCTGCGATGGCTAGCAAAATCTATGGGACGTACGAAGCTCAAAATTTTTATGAGAGTAGCCCAATATCTCTCCTGATGCACCTGAGCTTCAGAATTTCGAAATTCTATTTATTAACTGAGTAATTAATTAAATTCCAAAGATCACTCTCATAAAAAATCGCCTTTTTTCTTCTTTTTTTTCCTTTCATTTAGTTATGGTTGGTTGGTTGCATAAAATTTTCGCATAAATAATTAAAAAAGCTGGAACAGACCTTTAAAATTCATAGACTCGCAAACTGTCAGTTTAAATGATCATTTTTTATCACAGCGGTTGTAAACCATGGAGGAAAAAGATAGGTGATGGTGAAGTAAACCGAAAAAAGGGTTGTAATATTAAACCATTTATCGCTCAAATTTTAATGTCCCAAACAAAAGCATGTGGAAGGGATTTTGTATTAATAAGACGAATTGAAAGAAATGAATTACAGCTGAAGCGTATTTTACGAAGAAATAGTAATTTTTTAAAATGGTCTTTTTTCTATTATATTATTTATATTTAAAAAATGTTTGCTTTTAAAATAATTGAAATTGATAAATTCGAAATAATTAAATGTCAAAATAAAATTAAATAAAATATTGAAAACATTTGATTTGAACTAAAAATTGTATTACTAAAAGTTTTCTTTTTTTGCAGAACTTTTTAATACTTTATAATATAGATGAAAAAATGTTTTTAATTTAACTACATATTAATAACTCTATGTCAATATATAAAATATATTTATGAAAACATTCTTTTAAAATCATGCGCGAAAACTTAAATAACAAATATTAGTCTAAAATCTAGATTTCAGAGTGCAGACGATTTTAAGACATTAACGAAAGAATGTTAACTTTTCAAGCAAAATCTTAAATGATGCTTTGCTTCTATATTGATATTTCAAAGTGACGGCTAGGTTACATTTATGTTACATTTAAGTTACGGTAGTGTAATGTTAAGTCGCAGTTAGGTTACAGACAGATTATGGTTATGGTACAAAACATTACGGTTAGGAATTTGCCCACAGAGTCAAGATTACGCATGCTTTGATTAAAAATATATACTTTTGTTAAATGGCTCTGAAATTATAATACTATATACCAATCTTTTATCATCGCGTATCGATTTCATTCACGGTATAGTCGGATTTAAGAGTGATATAATTAGTTTGAGATTCAAAAAATTTCACTTGGGATTTCTATGCGAAAAAAAAAAATTAGTTACGTGATTTAATAGTGATTTTTACGGGTAAATATCAACACTTTAACACGAAACTAACGCAATCGTTGGATACATGTTCCCTCCCGTGTTTCTCATTGCTCATTTTAAGTAATTTTAGAGCTTAATATTAGTTGTTTTTAAAACCGATTTTTCACAAAGTCAGCTGCGACGTATTTCAGACAATGCATTTCTGCATGCTTCCAGTTAATGATAAAATCATACAAATTTCAAGTTCGTTTAGTATTGTTAATACGGACCCGGGCAACGCCGGGCGGGTCAGCTAGTAAAATAATATAATTCAAAAATTATAGTTCGACTAATTAATTTCACTCCGGCAAATATATTCAATTCAAATAAAGAAAACTAATATTTAGCATAGAAACGCGTTCATATGGATCGAAAAAAGATATGAAGAAATTTCAAGTTTTGGTTCTTAGTAAATATGCTGTTTCTTTATACTTGTATTCTTACTTAGATTTCAGACTAGGATGTTTAAATCGCAGATAACAGCTTCGATTCACTATAAGGAAATACAAACCTTCTGTTTTGACTAGTTTTCAAATTCTGATGTGCAAGTTAATATAAAACAAACTTTTTGACAATTGGAATAAAGAGCTTGATGAATAATGTTGTTTAGTTTCAGCAGACGTATTCTTGCTGATTGGTTGTAAAAATAACATTTATATATCTCAATGTTGCTATGGGAATTACCAAAAAACACCTGTATTGTGATAGACTGGAAGGATATTTCAGAGATACATAGATGCAGTACTCCATTTTCATCACTTGTCTATTGACCACAGATACAAGGAGTTATTTTTTTCCTGATCTAGTACTTTTATTTTAATATATAGATATAAGATTTTTAAAATTATTATTCATCTGTTTAATGCATTTTTTATACAAAATTTACACAATTAATCAGACAGTAACCGTAAAAGCAATGCTACAATGAAGTTTTAAAGAAAAAATGGAATTTATGACATTGTAAATTTTGCATTATAATTATCATTTCTACTAGTTATGAATATTTTATGAGTTCCTTCTTTTTATGAAGATAGCAACTTTAATTTATCTCTGCTGTATATAAAACGTTTCAAGACTTTTATAAGGGTAAGTCCAAATGATTTCTTATTTATTTGCGTTTATATGTGATTTGATATTTTTAACCGACTGTTTTAATTTTAAAATTGCTTTATACGCAGAATTCGCACTTTTATTGATAATAATAATTTAACTAATGTTTATAGAAGTTTATCGCTTATATTTTTGCATTCAGCAATAAATACAGTAGAATTTTGATTATTCAGACCTGTCGAGATCTAGGCCGATCCAGTTAATGAAAAATACGGAAAATAGGACAACTTTAAAAAACGCATATGGCAATGTTTTTAGGTAATTTCCCTTCACATTTTTTCCAGTTTAAGACTGGCAATTGTGGTAATGCATATTTTAGCACATTGAAAATGACGCATTTAGAAAGTTTTTTATTTTATTTACTTATTTATTTTTAATAAAATTTAAATTTTATTTTCTGCAGAATTGGTACAAAGTTAAACATAGAAGTACTCATAGAAACTTCATGATTTCCGATATAACTATGTCTAAAATATTAACGCACAAAATTTAATCCAATTTCATACTTTTTTTAGAACTTCAAATAAATTAATGCAGGTAAAATTTGTCATGCATCACTCAGGAGTGGTTTTGTTATTGTTAAACAGAGGTCAGGATCAAATAAAACAAACTCATTACTGACTACTATTAAATCAGCTGAAATTTAGTTTATTTGCTTGCCTGCTTGACAAGACACAAAAAAACTGAAAGAAAAAAATACACAGTACAAGATTAGAACCATGATTGTCAACATCTTTCCAAGTTCCAGCCACCAAGAGTAAGTACAACCTTCAAACTACACAGTATTCCATCTAACACTCTCTAACCAAAAAAAACAATCAACTACTCAAAAACCATCAAAAGCAACCAGACTGCCACCTGGTGGCCAAGACTATCCTGCCATCTGGTGGACAAACAATCCCGCCATCTGGTGGACAAAATTAAAATTTAGCCAAAACATTTTTCCTCAACAATGCTCCCCCATTTTGGTTAAATTTTCCTAAAACAAGAAATTACCCCAGAATGGAATCGCGAAATTTCAAAAACGAACTCTTGGGTAATGGCTTTGTAAAGATGTCAGCAATATTAGAATATGAATCTATTCGTAACACAGTTACATGACCTTTCAAAATATGATCTTTTACAAAATGATACTTAACATCTATATGTTTATTCGCACTATTTTCAATATTGTTCTTTGAATAGTCTATAGCACTTTTAGAGTCATAATAGATAACAGGAATAGGTAAGTTCTCAAAGTTGCATTCTCTCAGAATTCTGTCTAACCATATGAGCTCACTACACAATTCAGACATAGCAATATATTCTGCCTCCATAGCAGATTTAGCAACACAATTTTGTTTCTTTGACTTCCATGATATTGGTACACCATTCAAGTAAATAATGAAACCTGTAACACTCTTTCTAGTATCTTTACAGTTTGCAAAGTCACTGTCTGAATATCCTATCAATCCATTTAAAGTTTCATCATTCTCATATTCGACAACTAAGTTCTTTGTAACAGCAACATATTTCAAAACTTGTAGCAAAGCTTTCCAGTGATTTATACCAGGATTTTGATTAAACTGCGATAATTTACATAATGAGTAACTGATATCTGGTCTAGACCATGTTGCAATAAACATCAAAGAGCCAAGCAAATTTTTATAAGGAATTCTTTCCATGGCAGATTTGTCCTGTTCAGTTGTTGGGCAATCTTTATCTCCTAACTCAATACCAGGGGATAAGGGTACGGAAGGCTTGACCATCAAATTTGGTTTAAAAAAATTTACTACTCTATCGATATAATTTCGTTGATGCATTCTAATACCATTATCATCCATATCAAATTGTACACCTAACACCATATTTAATTTACCAAGTTCTTTAACTTCAAACAATGAACCAATTAAAGCTTTTACTTTATTCAATACTAATTGGGTCTTGGCAAATATAAATAAATCATCAACATACACTAAGATTATAGCATCATTTTCATAATTATACACACAGTTAGTACTTTTAAACTTAGAAAAACCTACACTTACAAATTTTTCATCCATTTCTTGGAACCACATGCGTCCTGACTGACGAAGTCCATATATTGCACGTAATAACTTATAAACATTATTTTTCTTCTCTTGATTAATGAAACCAACAGGTTGTCTTACATAAATTTCTTCTTTTAATTTACCATAAAGATAAGCACTATTAACATCAAGTTGGGAAACTAACCATTTATGAATAACAACTAAATACATAACAAAAGCTCTAATAACAGTAAAACTTACCACTGGACTGAATACATCTTCAAAGTCATAACCTGGTCGTTGGTGGTTACCTAAAATCACTAATCTAGCCTTAAATTTTTTAATCTTACCAGAAGTATCTCTTTTGATATTATAAACCCACTTTGTACCTATTATGATCTTTCCATCTTCAGGAGGAGGAACTAACTTCCACACTTTCCTCTGCTCAAATGATTTAATTTCGTCATTCATTGCTTGATCCCATTCTTTTTTCTGAGGTGAAATTTGTGCATGATAATAATGCTGAGGAATTTCAATATCATCAGTAAGAAAAACTTGAAAATCACCCATCTCTTTTAGAATATTAATAGAATGTTCCTTTTCTTTTGAACTATCAACATTCGAAGATCCACTATCTTCATCCGAAGCTGATGAAACTTCAGTTTCTCTAACATCTGTTCCATGACTTCGATTCCAATTAAAATCTTTTGGGTCATAAGTTAATGATTTTTCCGCACAGTATTTTTCCATTTGATTTCTACTCCTAATTTTTGGCTCTCCTGTAGAAGGATAATAATAAACATCAACTCTTCCTTTAGATTTTCCAGATCTACGGGTAACTTCTTTTCTAGTAAATGTTATTGGCTTTGATGCATCTATGTTCATTTTTTCAAACATTCTTGCTATTTCTTTCACAGGAGATTGTTGCTTCTCACAATTCTCCAATTCAAGATTCTCAACTCTATTTGATTTGTTTATGGGACAACTATTTGCTTCTGAGAAGTCTTCAGATAAAGCTAATTTTAACCATTCCAACATTTGATTATCTATCTTGTTGACTGATCTCCTATCCATCTCCAATAACTTTTCATTGAACTTCACACTTTTAGTTTCTTCAATTCTTCCTTCCTTGGGATACCAAATGCGATAACCTCTTGTATAGATGGCGTATCCAACTAGAACACCTATTTTTGCTTTTGGCTGTAACTTATGTCGTTTCTGTTTAGGAATATTCACATAAGCGGTACATCCAATTCTTTTAAAATAGCCAACATTAGGTTTTACACCAAACCATCGGAAATAAGGGGTTTCATTGGTAGTTGAATGAAGAACTCTATTTTTCAAATGATTTACTGTCATCGCTAATTCAGCCCACATATTCGAAGGCAGCTTTGCACTATGCAAATAAGCTAAGACACCTTCCATAATAGTTCTGTTGTAACGTTCTGAAACTCCGTTCATTTCAGGGGTAAAAACATTTGTTCTTTCATGCCGTATCCCTTCTTTTTCCAATGCATTTTGAAAAATATTCGATAAATATTCCAGGCCATTATCTGTTCTAAGTGCTCTCAACTTCTTTCCTGTTTGACGTTCTGCCATTGCTTTAAAACGTAAAAATGTTTCAAAAACATTCTTCTTATCTTTCAACGGATAGATAAATGCTCTCCTACTAAAATCATCAATAAATGTGAGGAAATATAAAGCATTTCCTATTGACCGTATTTTTGCAGGACCCCACAAATCCGAATGTACTAACTGCAAAACTTCAGTAGATCTAACTTTATCCATAGGCAAATGACTTGCTCTCTTTGACTTTGATAAACTACAACTTTCACAATCAACATTTTCTTTGAATTGAGTATCTCTAACACCAGTAACTTTATTTTCAACAATCATCTTTCTTATTATCCAGTTACTAAAATGACCAAAACGTTCATGATTCATATCCAATTGACAATGAGATTCATAAATGCTATTGTCCTCCAATGGCTTTGCACAATAACCCTGAAAAATAAAGAAGTTTTTATCTTTCTTTGCTGTTATAAATGGTGCTCCATCAGGATAATAAAATTTTATTATTCCATGTCCTCCTCTAAATGTAAATCCAGCATCATCCATCTTCTTTCCGGATACTAAATTTCTTTGGACTGATGGAACATGAAGTGCATTTTTAAGAGTGATAGTATGTAACACCTTATTAGAATAAACATTCACAACAGCATCTCCAATTCCTATAACTTGAGTAGGGTGAGGGCCAAACTTAATAAATACTTTCTCTAAAGGCTTATAAGATTGGAAAAATTTCTTTGAATTTAAAACATGACAAGTTGCAGCTGAATCCCATGTGAAAATATCTAGATTCTCTTCAACATTAGCTACATGAACAGTTTCCATTTCTGAGACATAAAATAAAGACTGTTTTTGAGATTGTGATTTCTCATTCTTCTTATAATTTCCAAACTTTCGCTGCTTTTGTTCCTTATTTAAATTAACTTTACAATTTCTAGCAAAATGACCGATGTTGTTGCATCGATAACAAACTATTTTTATTTCCCTCTGCTTATTTTGCTTTTTAAGATTAGTTAATTCATTTCTTTTCGCTCCTTGTACTAAAAATGTTTTATCCAATTGACTAAACTCTTCCAATTTCTTTTTGCTCTCTAAACGTCCATATTCAGTTAATAATTCTGTTTCCACTTCAGCAGAAGTAAATTTCTTATCTTCTAATGCATACAACTTAGTTACTATATTTTCATAAGTCTCAGGAAGAAAAGCAATTAATTGAAATGCTATTTCAGCATCATCAACAATTTTCCCAGCATCAGCTAAATCTTTGACTACCTTTTTCACTCTAGCAATAAAAACACCAATATGTTCATCCTCTTCTGGCTTCAATAAAATAAATTCTCTTCTAAGTTCAGCTATCCTTGCACGAGACTTGGGACAATATGTATCTCTTATTTTCTGCCAAGCTTTTAAAGGAGACTCAATTCCATCTAAAATAGCAACCTGGCTACTATCCATATAAGTTTTCATCAGTCCTAAAGCTCTGTCTTTCCTAGTTTCAAATCTATCCTTATCTGCTTCTGTAGCATCAGCAGACAATACAGGTTCTGGATCAACAATAAATTTCTTGCACCCAGATAATTGCAATAAAGACTCCAATCTATCTTTCCATGAGTGATAATTTGCATTAGATAGAACAGGAATAGCTTTATGACCTATTTGACTGAAATAATCTTCAGAGTCAGCCATGTTGTCAAGAAAAACTAAGTCCCAGAAATAAATAATTTAAGACTTCAAAAGCAAACAAAAGTCTCTTGAAAACAATTTCCTATATTTAATTTGCATAATATGCTAAATAATTCTTGCAAAATTCATAATAAAGCATACTGTCATATGTAATAAACATCACTAAACCTAATAGCATATTTTCATTAAGCCTAACTGAAAATGTAAACAATCTTTACTAAATAAGCAGTTCACACCCAACCACATTGCTCTGCTACCATGTTAAACAGAGGTCAGGATCAAATAAAACAAACTCATTACTGACTACTATTAAATCAGCTGAAATTTAGTTTATTTGCTTGCCTGCTTGACAAGACACAAAAAAACTGAAAGAAAAAAATACACAGTACAAGATTAGAACCATGATTGTCAACATCTTTCCAAGTTCCAGCCACCAAGAGTAAGTACAACCTTCAAACTACACAGTATTCCATCTAACACTCTCTAACCAAAAAAAAACAATCAACTACTCAAAAACCATCAAAAGCAACCAGACTGCCACCTGGTGGCCAAGACTATCCTGCCATCTGGTGGACAAACAATCCCGCCATCTGGTGGACAAAATTAAAATTTAGCCAAAACATTTTTCCTCAACAGTTATGCTTTATTTTTAATAATTACCGTAACATGCACGCATCACTTTTTTTTATTTTTCCAAAAATCAAAATGATCATATTTACAAATCAAATTAAAATGAAATAAGTACCACGTAAAAGGTGACCTTTCTAAATAATTTTCTGTTTTATAATACATTTATTTAATCCTTAAAAATCTAAAGTTGGCAAGTGTGCCGTGAGACTGTGAGAGCTAATTTCTCAAAAAGTTAAACACAGAATTTTATCAAACTTCATCATATTCAGTTAATATGAATGACATTTTGGTATATATCGCCCTAAAGATGGTGTTTTTTATGCTGTGTTTTTTTTCCCGATTTCTTTTTTTTTTATCTCTGAAGCTATTGAATATAGAATTGCACAAAACAATTTACACAAAAAAAAAAGAAAGAAAGAAAGAAAGAAAAAAAGAGCAATATTGTTTATTTTGGCTTCGAACACTCAATAGGCTGCGCTAGATTCCTTATCATATCCAGAATCAATTGACGTGCATTAGCGAGCGTGGTTTGCCATAGAGGTCTGCACGGGCTAAAATTTCCAGGCCCGAGCCCGGCCCGAAAGTTAAAATTTCGGCCCGACTCGAGTGAATTTCTACAGAACATTGATCTTTACTCTTACGGAAGAGTTCTGATCAAATAAACTTATATTAGTCTCTGTTTTTTTTTGTTTTTTTTTTCATGTTTGTAATCTCCATTTATGCAGAAGTGCCGTGCTGCGATATTTACGTTTTTAATGAACCTTTGTTTGTTGTATATAAATGTTTCAGTTATCATTAATAATATTAATCATATTCCATGTAATGGAGACAAAAAAAATCTAAAAAATGGTATATGGTAAAAGTAAAATTTCCTAATATGAAATCTCTTTAGAAGAAAAAAAAAATAATAAATACTTCCCTTCTTAACAGATGTAAATATTTAGTATATTTTTTTCTCGTGTACTGTTGTATTCATTTTGCATGGATGAACAGTTTAAAAGAAACTTGCAGTTTTTTGTTTAAAAGAAAATTCTGTCATAATCATTTTTTTTTTTTTTTTCTGTTTAATTCTATTTTAAAACGCCTAGTAATCTACGATACTTTAGAAGGAATAAATTCTAATGTTCAGTTGTAGAATAATGATGGCTTAAAAGTATATGTCTTTTTTGCAAAAATTTTTGGACAAAGCCAAATTTTACTTATTTATGAAGAGTTGAGAAAAGGATTTTAATGTAGGAAGATTCAATAGGAACTGATTATTTTGGTCCGTAAAACTAGGAAGAATGAAATCAGTCTCGGCTTCGTACGGAAAAAAAAGTTAGGCCTGGCCCAATACTCCAGCAAAAAAATTAAGGCCTGAGCCCGGCCCGAAAAAATTAGTGACTAGGCCCGGCCCAAAAAGATTAGTGACTAAGCCCGGCCCGGCCCGAATGAAATTATTGAAAATCGGGCCGAGGCTCGCTCCGTGCAGACCTCTAGTTTGCCATATCATTTATTCCTAGTGAATAACTCAAATTTAAGGAAAGAAAATTTCATTGAGCTCCAGCTTCTGGATAAACCTCGATAGAGGTCTGCATTGGCTGGGTCCGGGCTTATTTTCTTTTACGACACTGGGGCCGGTCCATGCCTGGTTTTCATTCATTTCATGGTTTAACTAACTTTTTCGATACTGAGCTGGGATTGACTTCCTTCTTCCTAGAGCTGCACGAGTCGAAATTTTTAGTACCGGTTTCAATCCAGCCTCTATGAAAATCGCCCTCACGGAACGACTTGGGACGACAAAAGTCAGTGAAATTTGGCTCGGTCCAAACATTTTTATGAAAAAGTATGCATTTTTACAAGTTTAACATCCCATTATTCTATAATTAAATTTTAGAATTCATTATTTTTATAGAATAATAGATTTTTAGGCAATAAAATTTAAATACAGTAAAACCTGTGAAATAAAACTTGCATGTGACATAAAAAAAGTACTTTCAATTTCAAAACCCTTTCCGAAAGCGAAAGTATCTTTTTTTTTAAAAATCTGCAACCGAAATCGAAAAATTGAAACATAGCCGTATTAAAGAGCAAGCTCAGCTGTCCTATGTAAGAAAAAAAATGTTTAAAAATTAAAATGAGAAATTTGAAAATAATCTGTGTTTAACAAGACGGAGCGGGTGTTTTCAAGTGAGTGTTGAGTCCCCTTAAACGCAAAATATGTTGATTCAAAATTAATACCATAGCTCTCTCTCTTTTTTTTTTTCTTTGTTATTATGCGATTTCATCTTGGAAGATTTTATTGTGTGGCATTTTTTTTATTTTCAAGTCTCCAATACATGATATAAGGATTAACGATAACTGAATGATAATTGAAAAATTTGCATGCAAATGGACATTCATTCAAAATAAATACCGTAATTTCGGGTGTATAAGCCGCAGATCAAACAATTCTTTTTTCGACCCAGAATTTTTTAAGAAACAAATATAACTAGTTAGATCGCCGTAAATATTTGTCTTCAATCACTAAATAAGATTTCTTGGTCTAAAAAGAATTGTTTCATCCGCGGCTTATACACCCGAAATTACGGTAATTATTGCCCGCCTAGAACACTTCTTAAAATGACTTTTTTATCAGAATTCCTCGTCCAAACATTTTATAGCCATATCGAAATAAACATTCACGTTTTGTAGAAATAGAGTCGGGCGGGCCGAGATTTTAACCCCCCTTTTTTTTTCTTGTCAAGCTATAATCAGGCCGACTTTTTAAATTTTATGTCGACCGGACCATTAATCTATTTAGTACAAACCGGATTGGGTCTGGGCCTAAAATTTTTGCCCACGCAGTTTTTTAGCCGCAGGACCCATACGCGGGGACCTCTAATATATATTATTAACTTGGCCCCCCTGTTGGGGATACAGTGCCCCCCCCCCCCCCCCCCGTCGGGCAAACTCTGGCGCCGCCCTTGTCAACAATATCTTGACTTTTTTTAGAAATAAATTTATTCTTCCTTCATGAAAAGCACATGAATTCAGTAATATTAACAAAAATTACAAATTAAAATACATATAGAATTGATGTAAAACTAAAAAAGTCAAATTTTGTCTCGATATTTGAACTGAATGTTTCATTGTATCCATAAATTATGTGCAGATTTTAGAGAGTTGCGGATTTGAGAGAATCTACTGTATCTTTATACTTTATAATTCATAACTTTTTCTATATTATTTAACAAGTTTGGTGAAGTTTAGATGCATATATACCTTTCTGTCCTAAAGTTAGTTGAGAGGATGTGTTATCTTTTACTTCAGAAAGTGATGAGTTTTCACTAGAATTACTAGATTTCCAGCGAAGCTTGACATCAGGGCTGAATAAATTAATGGATCTTGAGCTGAGACCATTCAAAACAATGGCAAAATCTTTCATATATGTTATTCTACAAGGACTGCAAGTGGAATTTCTACAGGTACCAGACCAGGCACTGGGTGTAACACAATATACTCGACGGAGCATTGCTGGAAATAAAACAGCATATAAAGAAAAATGATTTTATTAAAAGTAATATAAAGCAAAATAGCTAAAATAAATAAAAACATGAGTAGTTCGGTAGAAACTGGTTTGCTTAAAATAGCTGTATTTATTATAAAAGATATATCAAAGTCAAAGAATGAAAGAATTGTTATAAAACAAAAAAGCTACTTTTTACCAGTATTGTTTCATTTAAATCATGCTGGTTCCCACATAACACATACATTCAGATTACATCCAGTTTTCCTCTGTTAATTCCTAAATATGTCTATAGATGTATTTTGGACCTAGCCAGTCGGTTAAAATGCATCCAGAATTTGTTGAAAATTTGACATAGACGTATCTGCAAAATATCTACAAAATGAGAACTTCAGTTCAAAAACGTTAATTGTATGAAAAATTTGCTTAATCCAATTTTCGCCAATTCCAAAATTAAATTTGAACTTATTTGTCCTATTTCTTGACATAAAGTACATGAAAACGAAATCAATTCAATTTTTGTCATTTTTGGAACAAAATCTTAACGTTCTTGTCTCCATTTTCTATATTTGGAACTTGGAACATAATGAAAACGGAACTAGTCATTTGTGCATGTCCACTCATACTCACATAAACTGGACAAAAACTGAACCAGACAACCGCCATTTTAAACTAGCAGTATTTGTAAAATTGTAAGTGCTTATTTATATTGCATCGCTATTTTGATTTTTAAAATATAATGCAACCAGTATGCTGCTGCGTTTCACCCTCTATTTGCATTTTTTTATAAATGAAATCACTTCAATCTGGATGTATTTTAAGCTTGTGCTGTGACGTTTTCTGCAGCTAAGCCGAAAAGACAAATGTAATTTCCAGAACTTGAAGGATTTATTTTTATTTTTAAAAAGAATCATTATGTAAAATTATTAATTATTTTCATCATCAATTAGAAGCAATGAGTATGCAGAGTACTAGGCTCCACATCTGTTAATTCATCAACCATAATCAACATTTGGAAAATGTGTTTTTGTTTTGATCACTTTGATTCATCTTTATGATGGAAATTAGTGAAAATACATAAGTATATTTAAGATTTTCTTTTCTATATTTACTGTATTTTATGTATGGTTTACATAAAACATTTCTGTAATGATTTTTTAATTTGTTAGTAATTTTATTTATCAATAGTTTCCTGGAGATTTTTTAATAGGTTGACAACACATTTGATTATGTAAATAAGAAAGTTTGCAATGATTTTCCGTGATCATATTTCAGTTTTATAGACAGTAAATGAATGATTATTGGGTGGAAATAAGTTTTAAATTAATTTTGGTGCAAATAAAAACAAAACTCTTTGTAAATTATTCCATTACTAGTTATTGCTAGTATGCAATTTTTTTTAAGAAACTTGATAGCAATTTTTTTATTTTTTCTGATTTATCTTTATACAATATCCAATTCTTACTTTAAACCCATATTTTTTTTTTTTTTTTTTTTTTTTTTTTACACATTTTAAAAATTTCTAACGTTTCTAGTCTAATAAAAATTCTTTATCCAAATGTTATTCATCATACTGTTACGTAAATTAATTTACTTAACGCTAATAATTTTAAAAGAAAATCTGAATTGTTTTGCTAAACAAACAAGAATTATTATATTATTGTGTGCATGCCCTGTTTTTTAAGCTATAAATTCAATAATAATTTATGCGATTTTTGCAAATATATACACAAACACACATATATGAATGTATATATAATTAGTGTTTACTTTAGAATGAAGGGAACGCTGCTAGCCACTAACTAAGGCATTAAATAGAACAGTAAAAGAACGTTAGTCCAGTTTAAAAAAAAGACTTTATTTCAAGGGGTAGGGAGTTGTATTACTGTGTTAAGTAACCAAAAAAAAAATCACCGATGATTTTTGTTAAGAAATGAGGAAAGTATGTTTGTTGCAAATATTTCAACCCCCACTGTGGTGTATGTAAGAAAATTGAAAAAAGTAGGGAGCTGTGCCAAAACAAATTTTTGCCCCAGACCAAAAAAAAAAAAAAAAAAAAAAAAAAAAAAAAAAAAAAAAAAAAAAACTGAATTTTGGCAGTTTACCATATGAATAATTGCAAATTTTGGCAGGGAGTCACTTAAGAACTTCCAATTTCGCTGTTTAGGCATGGAATTTCATAACAAATTTCATCGATCAGACTAAGAAAAAAAAATGTAAGTTTTGTCAATCCGGTACTGAAAAATAAAAAATTTTATTGATCAGATACAAAAAAATTATGAATGTTGTTGATTAGTTGCAGAAAAATTGCAAATTTTGTTGATCATGCATGCCGAAATTGGTAATTTTGTCAATCAAGAACAGAAAAATCATAAATTTTATCAATCAGGCTCCAAAGAATTGCAAATTTCATTAATTTTTCACGTTAAAAATTTGCGAATTTCATCAGTCAGTTGAGAATCATGAATTTCTTTGATAGTGTGCAGAAAAATCGTGACTTTTTTTCGATCTGGATATCAGAAAAATCTTTAATTTCATTCGTCATGCAAGAAAAAATTTGTGAATTTTGTCAATTAAGACTGAAAAAAAAAATCTGAATTTTTGTTGATTGGCTGTGGAAAAATAACATGTTTCATCTGTTTATCGCAAGAAAAAATCAAGAATTTTGCTAATTTTCCACGGCAATAAATTGCAAACTTCGATGTTCAGGTGTGGAAAAATCAAAACATTGATCAGACATGAAAAAAAAAATCACAAATTTTGTTGATTGATCATGTGCATAACCAGGAGGGGGGGGGGGGCTGGGTGTCACTCCACCCCCCGTTTGAAGGATTTTAAAACCGAAATAAAACAATCAGCATTCATAAAAAAAGAATAATTAAAAACAATGTAAGAAAAATTAATTAACTAGTTTTATTTTTCATATATCCTGTTCATATATCTTTTTCATAATATCACTTCTGTGGAACACAACAAATTCTCAAGTATCATGATGCAACAACTGATAATATTTTCACATTATTACATTTGTTCTCATTTATCAATACTTTATAAAGTAGAGTATTTTAGATTTCCAAATGTTTGGTATGTAGACGCCAGACACTACTGGTTGGGACGTTTGCAAGGCGCAATTACATTATAATACATTTCATTCCAAACTGCAGAGATATTTGCTCAGATTTTTACATTAGGTCAATCGGTAATTAAACTGAAAAATTATTTCAGCAGAGACATCATATAGCAAACATCATCAATAAATAAAGCTTGAATGCATATAAAAATTCTGAGGCTGGGGAAAAAAAAAAAAAAAAAAAAAGAAACTAAACTTTTAAAAGGCAGAATTTGTTTCTTTTTATTTTGTAATAAGTTCCCTAAAATGAAAAAAAATTCTTTTAATACAAATAAATGAAAAAAAAAATGTTTATTATTTCATATTCTCTAAGAAAATATAATTTATTTGGGAGAAGCAATTTTGAAAAAATCAATTTTTCAAACTTTTCCGAAAAAAAAAAAAAAAAAAAAAAAAAAAAAAAACAGTAAAAACTGGGTTTTTTCTGCCACTTCAATTTTTCCGGAAAATTTACATCTCTACCTGTCGCACAGATGGATCGAAGTTCAACTGGAATAGTCATAAAACATGAAACACATTGCCTGCGAACATAAAAGGCTCCGACTGCTAACTGCAAAAAGTATTTGCGTGTGTCTGCATCTTTAGATCATCTGCTTTCCATAGATATGTTTGGTTACGCAGAAAAGAATTGTGCATGGATTTTTTTTTTCTTTTTTATTATTGTTAAAGAAAAAATATTTTTGGTGGCTTCTTACAAATTGATATATATTTCGAGATTTAGGGAAGTTACAGTATGTATTTAAAATAAAATAATAAACAACTTATTAGAAAAAATTTCCGGAAAATCGGTTCTGTAATATAAATATTTTATTCCTACATATTTTTTAACAATTAGTTATTAATATAATTAGTCTAATAATTCAGTTTTTTTTCGTACTTATGCTGTATTTTGGGTATGTTATCGCCTCCTTAATAAGGTAAAATGATTCCTTTTGACTGCGGCGTTTACGATGGGTGCAGCAATTTTTTTCAAAACGATGTCAATATTCGAGGGTGCTGTGATTACACCGGGTACAGCGTTTCTTCCCTAAATTACGGTAAGCCCCCTTCCTTTTTAACAAAACAAATTATCTTTTATAGGGGGGGGGGGGGGGCCTTATAATCGAGATTTTGTGAAAAAAATTCCTTTGAATTCTGTTTTTATTATTGAGTTATTAAGGTAAATAAAACATAAAAAATAAAATTATCACTATATATTTATTATATACTTATGTATGGCATTTTGCTAAAATATTTTAAAGTATTCATCTTTTATAATGGATAATAAAAATTTGCATGATTTTGCCATTTACTGCCAGAAAATAACAATTTTATTTTCTTTCTCTAGAGATAGATGGTGACATTATGCAAACTTTATTTATTTAATTGCAAAATGGAATTTCGAAATAAGTAACTTAAAAAATAACATAACAGATGCAAAAAATTCTTTTTAATTATTGAATTAATTTTAAATATTAAATGAATGCAAGTTTAATAAAATTCGAAAAAACCTTGATCTCTCTTGTAGAATTGTGTAAAATCGAAACTGATAGTAAAAATTTGCATTGCTATTTAGAAATCTATTATAATCTATTAAGAGAGAAAGAAAATAAGTAAATAATTGAATAAAATCAAATTGTTTTAAATCGAATCCTCTAAAATCGAATGGACAAGTTAAAAAATAATAGCAAAAGAAACAAAAAATTATTCTTAGTTATAAAATTAATTTTAAATATTAAATAAATGAATGCCCATTTAATGGTATTTAAAGAAAAAAAAACTTGATCAGCTTTGCAGAATTGTGTAAAATTAAAATGGATAGTAAAAGTTTGAACTGTGTTGCCCTCTGTAGTAAGAAAAAGAAACTAACAATGCTTTCTTTCTCTGAAGATGCAAGTAAGTTAAAAAAGAATTAAGTTAATAATAATAATAATATTAGATACAAAAAATTCTTTTTAGTTATTGCATTAATTTTAAATATTGAATAATGAATATGAAAGTTTAATGAAATTAAATACAGTATAACATCTTTAATCCGGACATCTATAATCCGGAAACTTCTGTAATCCGGACACTTCGGAACTTTTAATCTATTTTTTTTTCTTTTATTTTCCCTTTTTGATCACAGATGGCGCCACCACAGTATGCGAATACGTTTCCAAAAAAAAAATTAAAACAGCCAATCACATTACTCCTTTCCTTTGAAAGAAATAGCTAGAATAAAGATCAAATTATGAAAAAATATTCGGCATCACTCTTTTAATTCTTTTTTTTTTTTTTACATCTTTTGTATGGCAACATTAGTTTATTGCTTTGCATTTACTCTACCGTGTGCGGGTTAGTGCGCCATTTTTATTGTTATTCGTAGTGTTCTGTTATCAAAGTCCGATATATTTCGAAAAAAAAACCCAGCATGAATTACCAGCGAATTGATAACTTAATTCCCGTGAAGGGGAAAAAAAGAAAACACTGCACGCTATCGATTGCAGAAAAAGTGGAAATGTTAAAAAAGCATAGTCAAGGGACTTCTGTTCGTAATTTATGTGACGAATATGCGATTGGAAAATCGACAGTGTATGACATCATAAAACAAAAGGAGGAAATTTTATCGTTTTTTGCGGACAGTGACTTGCCTATTGAAATGGCGAAACGTAAAACGATGAAAAATGCAAAAAATCCCGATCTGGATAAAGTTATGATTGACTGGTTTAAACAGAGGAGGAGCGAAAATGTGCCGCTGACTGGACCCATGATTATAGCACAGGCTAAAAGATTCCATCAAGAAATGGGTTTAAATACGCCATGCGAATATACAACTGGATGGCTAGATAAATTTAAAAAGCGTCATGGTATACGCCAAATTCGAATTTATGGTGAAAAAATAAGTGCGGATTACGAAGCAGCAGATCTTTTTGTTGATGATTTAACAAAAATTATTGAAGAAGAAAATTTAACTTTAGAGCAGATTTATAATGCGGATGAAACCGCACTCTTCTGGCGATATGTGCCTCGAAAAACACTGGCTACTCAAGCAGAAAAATCTGCTACCGGCATCAAGGATTCTAAAGAAAGATTGACAATTTTGGGATGTGCTAATGCCGCTGGCTCACACAAGCTCAAATTGATGGTGATTGGAAAGAGGGCTCGACCCCATTCTTTTAAAGGTGTAACCTTTTCAGTACTATATCGGAGTAACCAACGTGCTTGGATGACAAAAGAAATTTTCGCCGATTGGTATGAAAATCATTTTTTACCGGAGGTCCGGAATCATTGTAATTCAATAAATTTACCAAATGATGCAAAAATATTGCTGATTTTAGATAATTGTTCCGCGCATGATATTGAAGAAAAAGAAAATTCTAAAATCGAATTCCTGCCACCAAATTGCACATCTATTTTGCAACCTATGGACTGTGGCGTATTTCAAGCATTCAAATGTCATTATAAAAATAATTTTTTACAGCGAATGCTTGATAGCATTAATAACGAAATCAGTATTTCCGATTTTGCGAAGTCATTCACGCCAAAAGATGCACTGTTAAATGCTGCTAGTGCATGGAATGCCATATCAAAAGAAACATTAAAAAATGCCTGGCACAGAGTGTTACCGTACACACTATTTATCGATGATGACGACGATGATGCCACAGGATTCGATGGATTTAGAGTATCTAAAGAAAAAACTTTAATTTTTGAACTTGTGAACTATGCAAAAAATCGAAATATTGATTTAGAAGAATCCGATATTATAGAAGTGTTTGAATGTGACAAAGATGCCCCAACAATCAATCAGTTGACCGATGGAGAAATCCTCAATAATGCTTTAAATATAGTCGATCCTAGCGATGAAGATGAGGAAACTGACAGTGAAGAAAATGAAGAAAAAATTTCAACTGATAATTTAATCAGCCATCTTGATAATGTGATAAAAGGCCTTGAACAACGAAATTTTATCAGTGAGCACGAAATGATGACAGTATATAAAATTCGTGAAAAACTAATTTTGCACAAACCTAAAATGAAACAACTTTCACTCATAGATATGCTTAAAAAATAATTATAACCAATATTTAATTTTGCTACTTTTTTTTCTATTTAAAATTGTAATTACTATCTTATTTTATAAATATAAAGTAATATAGATGTCTTTTTTGTTTTGTTTATTTGTTTTTAATATTGTATAATCTCGTCATTAATATTATATTATTCTTATCTTAATTATCTTATCATTAAGTGACAACAGATGGCGCCAAAAGAGCGCGAATTCAGATATCATTTTTTCATTTTATGTACTATTATATATGTACTATGCATTAAGTACTAATTCAAAATAATATTATTTTAATTGAATTTGTGATTGAATTTCACATTTCTAAGACTTATAGTTAAATTTTTCATAACAGTAACCTTACGTAGCACCATTTTAAATATGTCACTATTTTGAATGTAACTTTTTTTTTTTAATGTCTGGTATATTTTATTTTTTTCTTTATAATATATTGTTTCTTTTTAGAAAATTAGTTTACTGGTTATTTTTACGTCATCACTTTAGTGATATATTTTATTTATTCCATAATTTATAAATCGGAAACATCGATTATAAAGAAAAAAAATATATAGTTATTGTTTATCATAATTTACAACAGATGGCAGCACCACGAATTTTATTCTATATTTCCGTGATTATTATTTCCTTTAAGGTATTTTTAATTGCAATTTCTCAGCATTTTTTAATTATTTTAAATTATCAAGTTATTAGCATTCTTACTTTGTCATATTAATGACTGATATTATTATTATTATTTGTCAAAATGCATTCTAGTTTCAAAAGCATCTGTAATCCGGAATTTTCTATAGTCCGGAATCGTCGTGATCGGTACGATTCCGGATTAAAGAAGTTATACTGTATATATATATTTACTTTAGGGGTGCACAACCTTTTCAAGAGAAGGGCCACTTACAAAAAAGTCTGGGCAGTCGAGGGCCACATCAATAACATGGAGATAATTCGAATTCAAAGGTGATCTGTTGCCTATTATCGTATAAAAAATATGTTTTCAGAGGGAAGTGGGAAAATACCCCTTTAGGTTTCGCTTAACCAGTCAAAATATCCACTTCAATTGGTAAAAATATAGCAGCAGTTTTTGCGTTTGTGTATATAACAGATATAGCAAAGATTATTCTCAAGATGTAATATTATTCCTTCACTTTATTCCAGAGAGTAAATTTTGTTTTATAAAAACTGCTAAATAAAAAACAAAGATAAGTGGCTGGTGCAGAAAAAAAAATGTAATCTTTATGAACGAAGGAGAGGGAAGGAGCTGATCAATAGGATTTTTCCGTGTCTCATCACTGAACTTCCTAATTTTTCAATGCCTGATCAACAAAATTTGCAGCTTTCCATGCATGTCGACCAAATTAGGGATTTTTATGAAAGTGATCAACAAAATTCGCAATTTTTACAAAACTGATTGAGAAAATTCGATCTTTCTGTGCCTGATCAACAAAATTTGTGATTCTTACGAAACCAATCAAGAAAAATTACAAATTTTTATGAAACCGATTGACAAAATTTGCAAATTTTACAAGGTGGATCAACATAAACATGATTTTTTACAAAGCCCATCGTCGAAATTTGCGATTTTTACGAAGTTGATCGATGAAATTTGCAATTTTTACAAAGCTGATCGGCGAAATTCGCAATTTTTACAAAGCCGATCGGTGAAATTCGCGATTTTTCTTCGCATGATCGATAGAATTCGCGATTTTTCTGCGGCTGATCGACAAAATTATCAATTTTCATGAAGCCGAATGGCAAAATTCGTGATTTTTTCGAAGCCGATCGACAAAATTTGCAATTTTTACAAAGCTGATCGACAAAATTCGCAACTTTACTGATGTTGATGGACGAAATTATCATTTTTTAAGAAGCCGATTGCCAAAATTCGCGATTTTTACGAAGCTGATCGACGAAATTTGCCATTTTTCTTAGCATGATTGATAAAATTCGCAATTCTTCCATACCATGCCGACAAATTTTGCGATTTTTATAAACCATATCGACAAAATTTTCGATTTTTTTAAAGCCAATAGAAGAAATTCGAAATTTTTCGAACCTGATCAATGAAATTTGCGATTTTTGGAACGCCAATCGACGCAATTCATGATTTTATAAGAGCCTGATCGACGAAATTTGCAAAATTCCTGTTTCCGACTGACAAAATTTGCCATTTTCGGAACCCGATCAATAAAATCACCCGATCAATTTTTCCGTGTCTAATCGACAAAATTCACGCTTTTCCGCCTCTAACTGACGAAAACTGCATTTTTTTTATGCGGCAAGATGAAATTCGCAATTTTTTTTCTTGGGAAACTTACAAAACACACGATTGTTTCGCAGCCAATCAACAAAATTTTCAATTTTTCCGCGCATCATCGCAAAGTTCGTGATTTTCCCGTGCCTTATCAACGAACTTTGCAGTTTTTTTACCCTCGATCGACAAAATTCGCGATTTCTTCGTGTCCGATCAACGAAATTTGCATTTTCTTCACACGGCAAACCGAGAAAATATGCGAAGTTTCCAGCAGCCGATGAGTTTAATTTGCAATTTTTTTGTGCATCATCCACAAATTTGACGATTTTTTTCTTGGCTAATCAATGAAATGTGCGATTTTCCGCGTCTGATTGACAAAATTCGTGATTTTCGATAGCAAAACTCGCGATCTACAAAATTTGCGATTCTTCAATAACTGAAGAAATTTTATATTTTCTTGCTGTAAATTGACGAAATTTACGATTTTTATCTGCGACTTTTCTACAAAAATTGTTATTTTTTCTAGCTGTAAATTGACGAAGTTTGCGGGCCACAGGTTGTGCATCCCTAATTTACTTCATCAGTCCTGTAGAATTGTGTAAAATCTAGATTATAAAACTACTTTTTTTTTTTTTTTTTTCTTTTCCAAATGCAAAGAGAGTTAAATTTAAAGAAGAATCATAATAGGGTCATTCCATGTCAAATCAACGAAGAAAAGTATATACTTTTGAGATTGACATCAAGCAATTTTAATGAAATTCACAGGATTGTTTCTACTTATGTAATAATGCAATAAAATATTTTTGTAGATTTTTTGCAGCCTTTTTTTAGGGGGGAGGGCTTCATGAAAAAGTGGAAAACACGTAAAAAATGACATTCTGGTACTTACAAAAATACAATTTTATCAACTCCTATGATAGGTATAGAATTTATCTTGGTGTTGTTTTGAAGGTCTTTGTGTGGGCTTTCATATGACATATCACTTGACAGGATTTATTAAATTTAATATTTCAAAAAAATTATTTTGAAAAATCAAAAAATATTTATTTCATTTATTTCAAAAAATTTATTTTAAAAAATTTAATGTTTCAAAAAATTATTTTGAAAAATCTGGAAAAAACATTTTTTATTTCTTAATATGACAGACATTCTGTAAAAATTTCATATTGGGATTGCAATGGGATCACATAAAAATTAAATAAGAAGCAACTTACATTATTACAGATAACTGTCATTTGTAGCTTTGTGTTGTGGTCATTCTAGTCCTCACTGTTTGATTGCAGTTATTCAGACGAATATTGCAATACTATATTTTGCAATTAAATGGGCTTAAATTAATTTATTTTATCTGCTTAGCATTCTGCAACTTTTGTAATATTTGTATGAAGTATTCAGTAAAAATAAAAGTAAATTTTACTTACCGTAAAATACCGTTAATCCGCCCCCCCAAACGAAAAGAAAAATCGTACAATAGTTAGGGGAGGGCGCTTACACGGGATTTTTTCGCAATCGTTCAACAAAATTTACAGGAATGAATCATCATGAAATGAATGAATCGTTGAATGAATCATGAATTTTTAAACTTGAAAAAATTTGGTTTTTATTTTTTTTAAACATAAATTCTGTCGAAAAAACGCAGAAAAAGGAGAAATTAGTAAAAAAAAAGCCAAAACAAGCATGAAATCAATTAAAAAATCTTGAAAAATCGCGCATTTCATCAAAGATTCATGATTCGTTCATTTCAAAATGATTGATCGTGCTCTCAATCGCCTTTGAGAATCGAGAGGGAGGGCGCTTTTTCGGGATTTTTTGAAAATTTCAAATTCTTTATAAAGTGGGGAGGAGGCGTTTGATCGGGAAGGGCGGATTAACGGTATTTTACGGTAATAAGATTATTTTTTTTTTTAAACTTTTTCACAGTTATGTCAAGTGTAATGTCCCCCTTAGAACAAAACCACATGGCCCCATATGGGGAACTACCATTTCAGTGTTGCTTAAAAATAAAGATTTTCTTGCACAGAAACCACATACTTAATCTCAGAATAATTCTTATTGTACAAAACTTAAAAAAAATCAAAAGATATTATTAAAAAAAAGTTTTATATGAAAAATATCATATGTTTATTTTAAATTTCTTGTAACAAAGTAAAAAAAATTAAACATGACTTTTGTTAAAATTGAAAATATACTAGAGTAGCGGAGCGGTTACCAAACTATGGGTTGCGACCCACTGGCGGTTGTTGTTTTGGTGGGTCGCGAAACAATGTATGTTTGTCAAAAAATATATCTTTTATGTCATCTGTTAAAAAAGATATGACAATTTCAACAGGAAATGATATTTCAAGGGAACATCCTTAATTTTCTTCTTGATTAATATGCGAACAGAATATCCAGAAATATTTAAATCAGTCTTGGGTTAAATCAACACTTCATGCTTATGAAAACATGCTTTTTTTACTTTGCTGTTTTTGAAAGACAAGTACTGAGATAAACTGTGTGTTAATACATGTTTCCACATTGGTAACTACCAGTCTCAGAAATCTCACTGATTATAAAGTTATGTTTTCATACTAACTAAACATATTTTCTACTATCTTAGTAGTTTGTACATTGTTTTAATTACTATTCACTTAAAAACATTGAGATTACCGATTCTTGTTTTTGTTGATAATGTATCTTCCGTATGAAATTTTATGCTTTTCGTAGGATAGAGTAGCCGAGATCGAACAAAAATTGCTATACTGATATACAACTTTTTCTTGGGTGGGTCACAATTTTTTTTTTTAACTGAAAGGTGTTTTTTGAAAAAAATTTTCATTGAAAGGTGGGTCACGTACCAAGAAAGTTTGAGAACCGCTGTACTAGAGCATTTTTATTTAAAAGTATTTAATGCCATTGCTTTGTTTTGAATGTGAATAAAATTTTTCAATTTAAAAAAAAGAAAGAAAAAAAGCACTGAAAAAATAAAATGGATAACAATAACTTTTCCCTAAATACTGAGACTGTTAAAAATATTGATTTGTGGACCAAAAACAGTCTTAACTTCTTCCTAGGCATGCAAAGCCTAAGCCTCAAATTTCAAATCCCCCCCCCCCAAAAAAAAAAAAAAATAATAATTTTGTTATATATATAGATTATTTGTTGGTACCAAATCAAATGACAGATGATTTAAGTAAGGCAAGATACATTAGGAGCCTCTAATCATGGTTATACCTACCCTTCCCCCCCCCCCCCCCCCACTCACCTGACTGACTTTCAAGCCAGGCTTTGAATTAAATATATTGGTACCCAAAAAGTCATTATTGTACAAAGTTGTTTGAAACTGATTTAATATTTTGCTTGAATTTATGTATACAAATTTGCTATACACAAACTAACTACATATTATGCTATACACATATACTAAATCTAAATTATTTAAAATTATCATATAATATCAAATTTTTTAAATCAAAGTAAGATAAATAGAAGTAGTAATGTATTGTTTTCAAATGATCACTTTTAATACAAACAATTATTTTAATGCTTGTTTGGGGATTTCCAAAGCCAATTGTATACAGTTGCTTTTTTCAGATTTTATTTTTATTATTTATTTTTTAGTTTGTGATAAATAAAATATATTTGCACCCAAAAAGCCTTTTTTTTTTTTTTTCAATCTTTCAGTTTATGCATAATTTTAAAGAAAACTGATAGTTTAACTACTATGCCTTTTTCAAAAAATGAGATTTGAAAATTATTTTTCTTACAAAATTCTTTTGTAAAAACAAACTTTAGACAATTTTGAAAGGTCTTAAATTAAAATATGATCATCAAAACTTTTTTTTTTCTTATATCTTCATCCTTTTGTGTACATTTTAATGCAAATTTCAACTTAATATGTTTATAAATAGTAATACTATGATTTTTTTTTTTTCTAAAACAATGCTTTTTAAATATGGATCTTTTGAAGTGCCACTTATGCACCTTTTCTGTTTATTTCAGTATTTTTTTTTTTTTTTCGCAAAAAATACTTGAGATATTAAAATATTATTTTAGATTGTTAATAAGGGTGGTAAAAGAAACAATTACAAAATTTTTTATCAAAATCTGAGACCATGGGTTTCATGGTCTTGATGAAGTGATATGGAATGATATATATTTTTTAATGTGATCCCATTGCAATCCCAATATGAAATTTTTACAGAATGTCTGTCATATTAAGAAGTAAAAAAAATATTTTTTTTTCAGATTTTTCAAAAATGGACTTTTTAATATTTTCAAGGTCAAAGACAATATTCAATGACCTGGAAATATTAAATTTAATAAAACCTGTCAAGTGATATGTCATATGAAAGCCCACACAAAGACCTTCAAAATAACACCAAAATAAATTCTATATACCTATCATAGGAGTTGAGAAAATTGTATTTTTTTAAGTACCAGAATGTCATTTTTTACGTGTTTTCCACTTTTTCATGAAGCCCGCCCCCCTAAAAAAAGGCTGCAAAAAATCTACAAAAAATATTTTATTGCATCATTACATAAGTAGAAACAATCCTGAGAATTTCATAAAAATTGGAGATGGTCAGGTTGTGGGCCTCGTTGATTTGACATGGAATGACCCAATATAAATAAAGAGATAATCTAAACAGCTATGTTTATTATTATTACTTTGAAATAAGGGGTTTTATTATAATTATTATTTGGTAATTAAAACTTTAAGAATGACACAAATCTTTGTAAAATATCTAAAAATCAAGGTTAATGTTGTTTAATGATAGTTTAAAGTATCTCTATAATTTTTTTTTTTTTTTTTCATTTTGGTGAGGACATTTTCAAACACTAACAAGTACTATGACCAAGAATTACAACTGAAAATTGTTCATCAAGAATTGGTTCGGCTGACCTACAGTACTTAACATAATAAAAAAAAAAATCTTTCAAATACAGATGCTGAAACTGAAAACATAAAAATTCTAATTATTGGCCCATTTAATGAAAGTTTGTGTTCTGTTGTGTTTGAGTCATAATTGTACTTCATATAAAAATAGCCTCAAAATATTTTAGAAATTTTTGAGAAATAAAAGTTTTGGAGGAAATGCATTAGAGACACTGTTGATGGACAACAGTAGGGAAATTCAGGTCTGGTAGAAGTATGATATTTTCATAGCACAGAGAAACAAAATGACATATTGAGTCTAGCTAATTTTTATATTTCTTTTGAAAATTTAACAATGTTACTATAACAGGAACAGGAACTAAGAAAAGTCGGAACAGGTGCTTTAGCGTTCGGCCCCGTAAATTTGGCGATTTTTTTCGCGCCAAAAAGCCGTTTCCAAAAATGATCGCCAAACTGAAATTGCGGGAGAAACCCGTTTTCAAATATAGCGATCACTTTCAAAACTCCTGAAAAAATGCATTTTTGTAAATATATTTAAAAAAAATGAATAATTTACACTTAATCAGGGGGGCTCCGCCCCCCTGAACCCCCCGGTTTTTTTCAGGAGAAAAAATTTAGAATGTTTAAGTGATCGCCATATTTAAAAACGAATTTTATTGCTAATTCAGAAACACAATCATTTTGAAACGGACTTTTTAGCACAAAAATGCTCAAAAAAAAAAAAAAAAAAAAAAAAAAAAAAATAGTACTTGCATTTTGTATATTTATTTTTATTTATGAAAAAACAATAAGAGGGCTACAAATGAAAAAAAAAATACATATAAATAAAACGAGCGAAATAATTTAAATTCCAAAGAAAATTAAAAAAAATCTATATACAGGGTGCATGTAAAAATTACAAAAATTGCCGATTCAAAATCGTGATCATTTTAAAAACGATTTCTTTGCACGAATAAACAGAAAATAAAATTAAAATAATGACAAAAATAGTACTTACATTTTGTAGATTTCTTGAAATTTTCAAATAGTAAAAGATCAGAAAACGTGTTACGACATAATATTTACATATAAATGAAACGAGCAAAATAATTTAAATTCCAAAGAAAACAATTTAAAAAATATATGTATACAAGGTGCATGTGAAGATTACAAAAATAAAAATACGCTATTACAAAAAAGATAATTAAAAATTTTAAACCAAAACATCGATCTTTACTGAAAAACCACTTTCGTTTCAGATTAATCATTCTCATGTCCGATTTGCAGTTTCGTCAGTTTCGTTCAAAATGAATTATCCAAAAAATGAAAAAAGAAGCCATGCACCCCAATAAAAAAATTTTAAAAATGCCCTTTGGGCAAAATATAACGTCCTAATCTATCCGTAAAAAGATCACTCGGAGTTGTTACTCACTGTCGACGGATAGCGAAAAAGAAGCAGTAAATCACCGTTAGATAGTTCAAAAATTTGAATTTCAGAACATAAATTGCGCAGATGTAAAAAAAAAAAAAAAAACCTGCGCAGCTCGTAATCAAATTTCATCACAGGCTCAAAGAAAAAATTCTCCCCCCTCCCTCACCTCAACCTCCCTCTTGCTCCGGGAAGAGAAAAACTCCCCCCCCCCCTCCCTCACCTCAACCTCCTCCTTGCCTCCGCGAAAGCTGCTATTAGGGTTGCCAAAAATATGGGATTTGGCAACATTTTGACAGGGTTACCAGAATTAGGGGTTTATCGCCATACCTGGCAAGATTTTTTCCCCATTAATTCTGGCCGAACGCAAAAGCACCTTAGCCGAAAAGTCATCAGCAAAACAATAAACTTTTTTTTTTTTTACTTTTGTTTAAAAAAAAAGAAAAAGTGTTACAAAAATCTAGAATTTCCCAACTTTAAGCTCATATATTGGAGAGGGAGGCTCCCCCCCCCCCCATTTATTGCAACGCCTCTGGTCTGGTTCAATTTACACGACTGCCACTGACATTAAAAAGTTTAATAAAATATCTTTAGTAAAATATTTGGCGACTAGGTACTTCAGCTGATTGTCTACACCACAGACATTTAATTAGTTATACAGTTTCACAATGAGAAATTTGAGGTCTCTTCTATTTATTTTCTCTTTACTAAATTACATCAACACACGTTTTATCAGACTTAAAAGTGAGCACTAATTATGAATATACATTTCATATTTGAAATTATGAATATTTGAACAGAATCAATAAGTATGAAATTATATATCTTTTATGTATCACACATTTTATTCTGTATTACATAATCTACTATTTTAAAGATTTCGATCGAGGTATTTGTTGCACAGTACAAATTATATCTTGATGGTTTACATGTCAAATTTAATTTTTATCTATTATTCAGTGAGATGATTTTAATATATAAAAGTCATTGTCTAATCATCTCCTTATTTAAAATGATATATAATCTAAACATCTTAGTTGCCAAATAATTCTACTTACAAAATTTTTTTTGGAAGACATACAAGTATAAAAAACATACAAGTATAAAAAAAAATAACTACATACATATATACAGATGGACAAGCAGTCAATAAAATTTCAACGGTGCCTTTTTAAATAACTTTGATTAATTATTAAGAGTTAAACGAAATTTTCATAAAGATTAAGCTGAGAGTTAAAAAAATTTTTAAATGTTGGTTGGTTGGTTGGTTGGCAAATACTGAGACGTATGCTACTACCCACAGAGTACGGAATAGAGAATCAACTTTGGCCGTGTTCAGCTGTTACGCGCGCTGCACGCGCACGCTAGGAGCCACGGACATGGAGTGGACACTTATACTTGGTGGGATGTGCGTTCAGTCCTCGCTACTGTGCCACCAGTTACTGCAACTGTTCGCTCAGTAACAGATGGAGAACAGATCAAGGATGTAATTACTTGTAGTGCCAATTATAAAGATAATCTGTTACAAATGAAAGTGAGCTGGCTGGTCGAGTGGTCAGAGTGCTGAGCTTGAATCCAGACGATACGGGTTCGAAACCTGCGCGGGCCAAAAGTTGGTTTGTGTTTTTTTTTTTTTTTGGTTGCTTTTTATTAATAAATGAGACATTTTTATTAAAGGTAAAATTTATATTAATAATACAGAAGCACATGTATTTCTATTATAATAATAAAATACTTATTTAAATATGAGAAAATGAGATTTTTGCGGAGAAAGTTTTAATATTCCAAATTTAGAATATTAAAAGGATAATTAGAACGATATTAATATCGTTCCAAAGTGATTTATATATATATTAAGAAAATGAAAAAAAAAGTTTTCTGCGAAAATATCCGTATACGCATAAAATAATTATTAATGTTCTTCTTTTTTTTTTTTTTTTTGAAAATTTTAGAAGTAATTTTTTATTGAGATTAGGATGCAAATATAATGCATGCGTGGATATTTTACGGTGTTAAAATCAAAATGGAAAATATTATAAAAGCAAAATGTAAAAGATATACATTTTTTTAAATTAAGAATATCTGCATACATATATTTTAAAGAAGTGAAATATTTGGAGTTTGCCTTCTAGTTTTATAATGAATAAAGTATGATTAGAATGTTTATAATTTTTCTATTAAAAGTATAAATAAGTGTTTTGCTTATACTAACATAATTTCGGATGTCGTTTGTTTTTCATATTTTATGACATATTTTGGCCTGTTATCCACACGGTATTAAAATATACAATCATTAAATAAGAAATATATACATACTAAAACTTCTTCTGAAAAATTATCTAACTAACAATGCAAATTCCATTGAAATCAATCCAGTATTGTAGATTACAAATCAATCTTGTAATATGTGGATACAGGGCCATCGCTAAGACTTTTTATTGGTGGGGGAGAAAACCTTAATATTGTCAAGTCAAATTTTTATATTCGCCAACTCGTTTTATAATTTTGCCAAGTTAACGCACTTTGAAAATGTAATACAATTCTTATTTGTAAAAAAATTAATAATATTCCCAATTAGAGTTGTAACTTTTGCAAATTCTATCAAAAATAGAAAATGTATTGCAGTTTTTATTAAAATTTTAATTAAATTTGACATAAAAGTTTTAAATTTGCAAAGTGTAACAACATTTGTCAATGTTTTGGGAGGGTACCCCCACCCCTTAGCTAGTCCCCCGTGTGGATATCTCAACCTTGGTTTATCAACAGCATTCTATTAATTACAACAATAGAATCAACAGTATTCTATTATTTAATACGAAAAGTATAAAGCAACTGATAAATGATTTTTAAATAAATAAAAATAAAATTATTAAAAAAATTAAATCACCAATTGTTAAATTGTATCAGTCAACCTACCAACTTCGACAACAAACAACGTGCAACCAATAAGAGATAAGCACAAAACGCACAATCACGTGATTAAATCGCCCATCATTTTTTTGCGTTGCGCGCGTCAAGGTTTGAGCAGGGTTGATTGTCATTTTTTAAATGCTAATCGGGCTTAATTACATGAAATAGGTCACGTGATACTTTTCCGGAATACTTTTTCATACACTGTAATAGGGCAGTTCAACGAATGGCAGCGGTCACGTGATTTTCATGTTTTTCTCCATAAGTGACGTCATCACCCCTAATGAAGCGGGAGATTCGGCGTTTTACTTGGCGAATTTCTGGCAACCTCGTATATTTTTGTTGACATATTATAGATGTAAACAACAAATTAGTATCACAAGTTATATGAAACATCACATACTATAATATTATTTCAGAATAATAATTAAATCAACGTGAAAAATTATGATTATCAATAATTTAAAAATATATAGTAGATAAGAAGTTTCATAAGCAGGTGTAATAAATAAATTGTTTTATTACTCAACTTATTTACTTTGGAGTAAAGAAAATTTATAATTACAAAAAATATAACGATTGATTGACATATTGCGAGCGGAAAATTGCATATTTATTTAATGTTTCACTTTTAACGCTTATTGTATATTCATCTATTTATATATAAATATTATTTATATAAAATCGTATTTTAATATACTAGGCTGAACTAAATACGAATGTATACGAACTAAAACGCTCCTTTTTTAAAAGATAAAATTGTATTTTAATATATTAGGCAGTAATGCCGAACCAGAACGCTTTATTATTATAATTATTTTTTTTTTTAACAAAAGCATGAAGGATTCATTGTAGATGTTATCACAACTTATTTGTGAATTTTACTTCCTTTTTAATTTCTGCTTTTCTAATGAATTTTTTTTCTCAATATTATATTTAAAATTTCTGTTACTTCTTTATATTTCTGAATGAGAATTTATTAAATTAGAAAGTAAACCAAATGCTAGAGTAAGATCAATGATATTGAGAAATTCAACATATTCGTACTTTAATGTTCATAAGTTAATAAAATACCAGCATTTTAGAATTCCCTCTATAGCATTTATCACTATTCTAAAGAATTCAGCATTCTTTTAATATTAGCCTGAACAAATTGAATCTGTGCTGTAGATATGTTTCTTAAAATAAATTTGATGGTACAGTTTAACCCTTTAACGTTCATTGGTTTCGCCACGAAACCACAAAATTTTAATTCCGATATGCAACACTGACACCGGTATTTTTATCTAAAAATATCCCTTTTATTATGTATGTGAAAAATCACGTTTTCTTATTTAGAAATATATTTGTTCTTAATTACCAGTGTCATTCATTTATTTCGACATCTTAGCAATGAAAATGCTTTGATCGTTAAAGGGTTAAACACTAAAAAATGTTGACAAATTTCACTCAGCAAATATAATTATATACTATTTCTTTGACCAAAGCCATGAAATTTCTGATGTAATGATAGGGCTGTCTCAAAAAATCCTGCATTAACCCGTTCGCGACGGCGCGCGCATTTTGAAGTGCGGGAGCGGGGAAATTCGATTTCACCTCCTGGGCCGGAGGATTTCGCGCAGTTAAGCCTAACGCTTGTCAAAAATTCTTTAAAAATTAATAAAAAAATAACTTTCACATGAAACTTTTTGAAATTCACATACATGGAATTTGATGTTATTTTACATATTTATTCAAAAAATGATGTATATTGTGTGATATTTTAATTGGAAAAAAATGTTTAAATGTAAATAATGAATAGTTAATATCCCGTTTTTAGCTTTTAAAATGATATAACATGACAGAAAAATACTTACCAGGCTGTTAAATATCAACCTATGAAACATTTTGCTATAATAGAAAAACAAGCCTAACCATCTTGATATTTAATAATTTTTAATACTTTCAGTAAATAAAATAAATGTTTTACAAAAAACGATTTATTTAGAAATGAAAAATATTACATAAAACATGCAAACAACCTGCTACTATTGCTTTGTAACACTTATATATATATATGTGTGTGTGTGTGTGTGTGTGTGTGTGTGTGTGTGTAAGATTGGATTAAAAAAACTTAGTTTAATTTTATAATATTTTTTAAATAAAAAAAATATATAAGGTACCCTGGGGTAATAACGCCAGGCGGGGTAATAACGCCAAGTGCTTATATTTTGCATAATTATGAAATAATCAGGTAAATGACACCCATGTGCTCTGCGCAGAAGAGTTTTGAGTCATATAAATCGCAAAAAACAGCTTCAAGTTAATTTGTTTCATTTTTAGGTCTTATTGTTTTTACAAACAACTAAAATTAACGCTTGATCTAAAATTTGCGAGATACGTTTTGTGATGTGAAGACTATCTTTTTATCCGGAAATACTTTGTTAATTACATAAATTTGTAGTACATTTCATGGACTTTCAAAATATTGTTGAAGATTTTGGATATCTTCTCGAGATAATTTTTAATTTAAAATGTACAGCGCAATAAGTATAACGGGGTAATAACGCCAATCCTTGACATTAATACCCCGATTGATTCCGTACAGTGGCCGAGATACATCCTAAATACTGATTCAAATAAACACAGTTAAAACTGTGCAATGTTTCTCATATTTCTATTTAAACGGTCCTTTTTAAGCAAAAACAAGCTCACGGTCTGATATTCTTTTGCCTCATCCCCCCTCCCACACCACACCTTTATTTTTCTTACACTTTCACAAAAAATTGAACATTTTCAATAGCTTAGAATGCAATCTGTCAATTTCTAAGTTTGTAGAGTTTATATTTTTAGAATTGGGCTATCTACATGCAATTATTCCATCGTATTTCATAGTTTTATTTGCATGGCGTTATTACCCATATAGGTGGGTAATAACGCCAAATAGCATGGGTCAAGAAAAAACGCCATTACATTTTATGAATACATATCTGTTAAATTATTTTATTTTATATAGATAGTCAATGAGTTGCTGTATCAGATCCTATATTTGTTTGAAAAATACAATCTAAAACTAAGCCGTGAAAATTGGTAGAACCTTAACGTGGCGTTATTACCCCAGGGTACCTTATATAACACATAATTAAAAACAAACAAACAGTCTTGAATAATAATCAGTAATGATGTGCAAATCAAAGTAAAAATTAAAAATGTACCTTTCCAAAATATGTTTATGTTAAAATTATTTCAGAAATAGAAAATATATTTCCATATGGTATATCGTATAATAAGGTATATCAAATAAAAATTATTGGATAATTATGAATAAAATTTAATAATGATTTGAAACTTTCAAAACTTTCGTTGATGTTAAAATTATCTTTTAAAATCTATGCTAACTTATAATCTAATATATAAGTAAGAAAAAAATCTTGAATAATAATGAATAAAGCACAATAATACTTTAAAATACTCTTTAAAACTTAAAACACTCTTTAAAAACTTTTGTTCATGTTACTGGTAATTTTTAAAATGAAATGTATATATATGCAAGCATGTAATGTAAAACATATTAGATAAATATATAGAATTATAGGAAAAAAACTGGTCAGTAACGCAGAAAAATATTCTTAATTTAGCTGCACTGAGAAAGAATGTTATCAGCGTATCAGCTCTCACAATCAGTATGTAATCCTTTTTTTCTTTCTTATTATTTTTTATTTTTTAATTGCGAAGCACTCCTGAAATAAAATAAAAATGTAAAAAAGATAATCTTTCCTTCTACAAGAATGATTATATTAACCCGTTCGCGACGGCGCGCGCATTTTGAAGTGCGCATCTGAGGACGGAGCGGGAAAATTCGATTTCACCTTCTGGGCCGGAGGATTTCGCGCAGTTAAGCCTAACGCATGTCAAAAATTCTTTAAAAATTAATAAAAAAATAACTTTCGCATGAAACTTTTTGAAATTCACATACATGGAATTTGATGTTATTTTACATATTTATTCAAAAAATGATGTATATTGTGTGATATTTTAATTGGAAAAAATGTTTAAATGTAAATAATGAATAGTTAAATCCTGTTTTTAGCTTTTAAAATGATATAACATGACAGAAATATACTTACCAGGCTGTTAAATATCAACCTATGAAACATTTTGCTATAATAGAAAAACAAGCCTAACCATCTTGATATTTAATAATTTTTAACACTTTCAGTAAATAAAATAAATGTTTTACAAAAAACGATTTATTTAGAAATGAAAAATATTAAATAAAACATACAAACAACCTGCTACTGTTGCTTTGTAACACTTATATATATATATATGTGTGTGTGTGTGTGTGTGTGTGTAAGATTGGATTAAAAAAAAAACTTAGTTTAATTTTATAATATTTTTGAAATAAAAAAAAATATATATATAACACATAATTAAAAACAAACAAACAGTCTTGAATAATAATCAGTAATGATGTGCAAATCAGAGTAAAAATTAAAAATGTACCTTTCCAAAATATGTTTGTTAAAATTATTTCAGAAAAAGAAAATATATTTCCATATGGTATATCGTATAATAAGGTATCTCAAATAAAAATTATTGGATAATTATGAATAAAATTTAATAATGATTTGAAACTTTCAAAACTTTCGTTGATGTTAAAATTATCTTTTAAAATCTATGTTAACATATAATCTAATATATAAGTAAGAAAAAAATCTTGAATAATAATGAATAAAGCACAATAATACTTTAAAATATTCTTTAAAACTTAAAACACTCTTTAAAAACTTTTGTTCATGTTACTAGTAATTTTTAAAATGAAATGTATATATATGCAAGCATGTAATCTAAAACATATTAGATAAATATATAGAATTATAGAAAAAAAGATTGGTCAGTAACGCAGAAAAATATTCTTAATTTAGCTGCACTGAGAAAGAATGTTATCAGCGTATCAGCTCCCACAATCAGTGTGTAACCCTTTTTTTCTTTCTTATTATTTTTTATTTTTTAATTGCGAAGCACTCCTGAAATAAAATAAAAATATAAAAAAGATGAATCGTTCTTTCTACAAGAATGATTATATTAATGACGTCGGTTTTTGCCACTACGATCTGATCGAGATACAAGAGCGGGAAAAAAAGCAATGAATCAGATGTTCATGTTATCATTCGTAACCTTAAATATGCTTAATAATACACTAACTTACGTTAACCGCAAATTTTTCCTTCTGAAGGTCAGTAGCATTATTTCTAATAAAGAAAAATAAAGTTTTACTAGACGCGTAAAAAGATTTATGAAACACAAAGACGTGATGAAAAAATAATCTTTTTCCCATTGTAGTATTTCCATAAAAAATTAAATTCGCGTGGATAAAAAAAAAAAAAAAAGTTTTCATTAGCTTTCCTAGTTTCAAGGAAAAGTCTTCTTCCTTAATATACATTCAAATAGAATTAGGATAAATTTTTTATATGCTAAACTGTGAAAAACAAAACGTTCCGTTTGATCGGCATCAATGGTAGTCTCGCGGGATGTGAATACAAACAGCGCCGGCATCAATTGTAGTCTCGCGGGATCTGAGTACAATCGGTGCCGGCATCTATAGTGGTCGCTCGTCCCCAAGGGGTTAATGACTTCGGTTTTTGCCACTACGATCTGATCCAAATAAAAGAGCGGTGCTCATGTTATCATTCGTAACCTTAAATATGCTTACTAAAACACTTACATACGTTAACCGCAAATTTTTCCTTCTGAAGTTCAGTAGCATTATTTCTAATAAAGAAAAATAAAGTTTTACTAGACGCGTAGAAAGATTTATGAAACACAAAGACGTGATGAAAAAATAATCTTTTTCCCATTGTAGTATTTCCATAAAAAATTAAATTCGCGTGGATTAAAAAAAAAAAAAAAAAAAAAAAGTTTTCATTAGCTTTCCTAGTTTGAAGGAAAAGACTTCTTCCTTAATACAGTGGTGACCATCCCCCCCAAACCCAATGACGCAAATTCCCCCCCAAAAAAATTTTCATACTTTAACATTGACCCCCCCCCCCCCCCCTAAACTGAACATCAATTTTAAAATATATTCTACTGATTATTCACAAATCGTAATCTTATGTACTATCACACAAACATGAAATAAAAGTTTTAACAGAGTAATAAATAATGAAGATATATATTTTAAAACTAGCAACCTGATTGTTTCCACATTAATAAATCTTACTGATAAGTCCGTATTAATATATTCACAAAGCTCTAGTTTTCGCTGAATGCAAGCATTATTTAAATTAATTTAATTCTAAAAATATAATGCAATATTAATGATTGAAGTAATGATTAATACTCTTAATAATTACATTCATACACGTATTTTTTATGGTATAAAAATTAATTCTTTTTAACATTTATGATAAAAAGAAGAGAAAACAACATTGTAATTTTATCCATTTGCTTGTTAACCAGGGGATATGAAAATTCTAATTCGTCCCAACAACAGTGCTTGTGCCTTGCTTCCTGCAGGGCATGAGGATCACTCTTGCTAGGCATTACTTGTTTTTCGAGATCAGTTTGATTTTTAAATAATTTAAAAATAAATAAATACACTATAAATGTAAAGGAAATTTCTTATTAAAATTTTTAATTTACACACATTTAAAAAATATTTAAAATATGTCCCTTCTAACTATTAACAAGTAGACCATTTCTGAACAGTTAGTTTTTGATAAACAGTTTCAACTTCAAAATTTTTTTTAATTAGCTGAAGGATTATAATAGACTCCAATTGAGTAAAAAAATGCATTTTTGAAGACGCTAGAAAAATTAACTTTTTATACGTCCCTGGATCCTATAAGTTATATTTAGTGAAATAGTCTTCATGCTCTGACATGCGTTGGAAAAAATTATTTTAGCACGACCAAAAATTACCCAGTTTAAAATTTAGAAAAATTTGGCACTTAACACAATGCCTGAAATAATGTACAATTTCGATCTAAACCACACATCATTTCGGTCTCCATGTTAAAAGCGAAAAATTTCCAAATTTTAAACTCGCAAAGCACAATGAGTTTTGGTCGTGCAAAAATGATTTTCTTTTCATTTGATGTATCAGAGCTTCAGGATTGTTTCACCAAATATTCTTTTAGGACTCGTAGGCTGTATAAAAGTTAAATTTTATAATTTATTCATAAGAATTGAATTTTTTGATCCAAATTGTGTCCAGCATAATTATTTAGCTAATTTTAAATATTTTTGCAATTGGAACTATATGCTTAGGTACATAGTTCCAATCGCTAACTATTCAGAAATTATCCATTGGTCGATGTTTGGAAAAAAAAACACTGTGTATTAACAAATATAGAAATCATCTTCTGGAAAAAATGCAAAGGAGAACAATTCTGTAAAATGGATTTGATAAATATTTGAAAACGAAAAGAAATAAATTAATAATAAGCTTCGTTTTTTCTTTCCACAAACTATACGGCTTAACACATGAAAACCATATTTCTTCATTATTTTGTGTAAAAGAATACACCAATCTAATTTACATTATTATGTTGGAAAAAGTATTTTTACACTGTAAAAAGGAAAAAATCGGTTAAATTTACGGCAAAAACTGCTGGCAGCAATGTTTCCAGTAGTTTTTGCCGATGAAACTGCAGTAAAATTAGATGTAAATTTTTTTATTACCTCTAATTTTACTGCAATTTTTACGGCAGAAACTGCCGGCAACATTGCTGCCAGCATTTTTTTTTTTTTTTTTTTTTGCTATAAATTCAACAAATTTTTTTTACAATGTAGAAATACTAGCTACAAGTTTAAAAAATGCGATTTTTAAATCACTAAAATTGTCATACATTCATAAAAAATTATTAAAATCGAACTTTATTCCCTCTCAGATGTCTTTAGAATTATTTGACAAAATTTAAAGCATTTTTTTTCACATATTTATTTGCATGAATGCAAAATTAAGCTATAAAATTTTGTCTTAATATGAATTATGCTTTATATATATATATATATATTTTTATGGAAGAAAATGTTTTACAGATTCTAAGAAGACTTTTTATAAGACTCAATCATCGTCTGAGAAGAAAAAAGTAACAAAAAATCGCACAAACAGCAATTAAAAAAAAAAAAATCTAAATTTCAATTTGAAATAAATTTGAAAATAATGTAGAATTAAAAAAAAAAATCTGATTGATGTTTATTTCATCTATATATATATATATATATATATATATATATATATAAAGGAGGATGTGAAGACGTCAAAAAATATTATTATTATAACTAGAAATTATAAAACATTAGATACATTAGAATACTAATCAACAAACAGGTCTTTAATATCTGGGATAATAATGGTATATAATATGATATTTTTGAAAACTTTTATGAGCTGGGGTAAAAAAATCAAGATGTTAAAATTTCATTTAGACGTAAGTTTTTAAATTTTTGTCAATTGTTTTTTTCTGATTGTTGTTGTTGTGGCAAAAGAATTTATAATTTCTTCATTACTAATTTTGGAAAAAACATCACTTTCAGAAGAAAGAAGCATCAAGTTGGAAAGCCAAACATCCCCCATGGATGATCGTAGCCTATTTTTTATAATTTTTATACGACTCATAGCTCTTTCTGCAGAATAGCTTGTAACTGCGAGGGATAGCAAGACTCTGTAAAATACATTCAACTGACTGAATCCAGAGAAATTGTTCAAACAACGATAGGGCTTTAAAAATCCCTTTTTAATCCTCATGCATTTAATCTTTGTTGTTGATGTTTTTTCATCTTCTTCTTCTTCTTCATCTAATTTTTCATCCTCATCTATTTTATTTTCAGTATCGTTAATCGGAACAATGTCAGTCATTACTACATTTGTGTGGGAAATGCTATACAGTTGACTGAAATTGTTAATTTCTTCACAAATTCTTTCGGAATCCGCATTGTAAAATGCACAAATTTCAAGTTTGCTAAATCAAAATTAAAGTAAGACAATCAAAAAAGACATGGTCCAAATTTGAATAATTTACCTTTAACGGGTCTTGAGTTATAACAATTTAAATCCAAGAAATTGTGAAAAAACCTATCATGAAGAAAAACGCACTTTCACAAAAAGTTATTTCATGGAAACCATTGCTAGAAAGCTAGATTTTGAAAAAAAAACTTATACGAAGAAAATTGATATTTCTTTTGCTAATTAAGATAGAAACATTATTTAAATGTCATTTTAAACATTTAAAAAGAAAAGTGCAATAAAATGTTTTAGAAAATTTGAAGATTTTTGTGTCCCGGACCCCCTTAAGGGTGTATTTCGATTCAAACTGCTTATTTTCCGATTTATTTTTGAATTCATTTTTGCTCTCAAATACACTAAACTTTAAAAATCTCTTATTTGGAAAGTACACAAGGTGCCTTTATTGTCGATTCTTTGATAAATGCAGAAAATATTGCATAAAAAGCAATCAAAATCGGCATTTCGAACCGATTTTTCCCAAGCGGGAGATTTGGGAACGAAAAAAGGGTCATACTGATAAGGTAATTGTTTATAACTCAAATTCTAATGAATAGAAGGTAAAAAGGCATCACACGGCACCTCACACGTCCTTTCAAGAATCCCCTCAGCAAGTTTCATGTTTCTACTTTTAAAAATGTGCCTGAAATTGCATCGGAAAATTTCGAGCTGTTGAAGGTGGAAAAGCGTTTTTTCGAATACACCCTTAAGGCAAGGCCCTTGATTTTGCAGTTCTAAATCACAAAATTATTTGCTAATTAAATGTCCTAATAAATTGCGCCTTTTAGAGTCCTATAACTTTAGGCCACTGCATTGCTGTCCTATATGGTTTGCTTTATAATAATAATAATAAAGAAAGGAAGAAATAAAAATACAAGAAATAAAAATGTTCTTAAAAATATTGCAATGTAAAATATGCGTTAAAATACTGTAAAGAACAAAAACAAATATTCAATTTCAAGAAATGCTTTTATGATTTAAAAAAAATTTACCTTTCAATTTATGTAGAGTATGTATCATTTTCTCCTGTCCATTTGGTCCATGGTCCATCACCGATTTTCTCTTAATAACTTTATATTTTGTGTCCATTTTGTTTTTACACTTATAAATATGTTTTTTTTTTTTTTTTTTTTTTTTTGCAATGGTCTAACCATTTATCTTGTCTGTGTACCGTGTTACACAAAATTTCCAAGGATTTAAACTTCAGCTGTTTTTTTAGAGTCTTCGGCATTTCGGCTATTAATCAAACAACTGTGCTTTTAGTAGAATATATACAAGCAAATTCAAGTAAAAATATTTTTTTAGACAAGCAGATGATGATATTGAAATTATTGGAAGACAGTAAGCTTAAGCTCACATTTTATGGATATTGCAAATTCTAAAATAGCGGGCGTAAACAATCAGATGAAATCCAAACACCTCATTGGTCATTGAGTCGCATCTTTTTCAGAGACCAATCTCTTATTTTTAGCACCTTCGCAGCAGGGAATTCCAAGAACTCCTTGGGGACGAGCGACCTGTATACATGCAGCAAAAAGTGCCCATAATCCTCTTGTTTATCCCCACCACAAAATTTGCTTTATTTAATCGAAGCATTTTCTCGATTTAATAAGCCACAAATTTCTATTTTTAAAAAACAGTGACAAAACATTAAAATTTTTGTAAAAGTCTCCTGTCGTAAAATTTTTGTAAGAGGAGCAATTTTGAGGCGATTGTTATATTCTGTTTTCATTTAAAATAAACCATCGAAATTAACACAAGATATTTCGATATTACAAGATATATTGACAGTCAAGATATTTTATTTATGCATTTTTATTTTCTTCTCTCTTTACAAGAAAAAAGTACAGTAAAACCTCCAAATAACGGACACCTCGGGAGCGCAGAAACTGTCCGCTATTCGGAGGTGTCCACTATTGCAAAAAACCTCGGAGATTCAAAAATTGCTAAGAAATGCTTAAAGTTTCAATAATTGATTTTTATATGTCCTAAAATTCTAATATATGATTAATAAGAAATTAAAATAATTTTTAAGCAATAAATTTGAAATAAAATGTTACATACTTTGTACCCTGTTTATTACATTCTTACGAAAAAAATCTATTTAAAAAATTTCCTTTGGCGTTTAAAAATTACATGTAATTTTTTTTTTTTCAATGTGAAATTTTAACCTTGCGAATAGTTTTAATTTTTCTGAACCATCTTAAGAAAAAAAAAAGTGTAATTGTTCATTGTATTTCGCCACTTCTTAAAAGCATAAAATCTCAAATCTTACGGAGGGGAGTGGAGTGGGCATTGTGATGCTCAGGGAGGTAATGTCCCTCCGGACCATCCCTAAAATTTAATACTGAACGTGGGAGGAAAGATTTTTCCCGGCCCACTCTCTACATTTATCTGTAATCACAAAATTTTGACACATTGCCCTAACAAATTTAGAGGCTTTTTACTTTTTTTTTCTTCATTAAAAAACAATTTTTCGTACTTTATACCCAAAATTACTGTCCGCTATTCGGAATGTCCTTTATTCAGAGGTTAAACATACAAAAATTTAGATTTTGGGCGTGGGGATCAGTAAACTGTCCAATAAATAGAGTTGTCCGCTATTCGGGAGTGTCTGTTATGGAGGTTTTACTGTATTGGATTCGTGAAAATTTTCGAATTCCGGTTTTCGGCGGACATTTACACATATTACATATACACATTTTAGGGATCAGAGATTCCAAAAAAACTTACAAAATGTTGGTCTGTGTTCTTACAAAATGTTGGTCTGTGACGCTGTTTGTGACACTATGACGCTATGTGAAAAAAAAAAGAGAGAGAGAGGGAGAGAGATTTTTTCTGAATCTCCCCCCCCTTCCCTGCACACACACAGTAAAATAAACTGTGGATTGAATCTTTTATTCCAGTACAAGCCATTGTTTTATAAATTCTGCTTTCATTTCAAATAAATTATCGAAATTAACACAAAATTTCTGGATAAAATATTGCAAAATATGTTGACAGACATTTTATAAAATGTGAGTAAATCGCCCCCGCTCAAACCAAAACGTCTTTATAGGCATTTTTATTTTATTTTCTCTTTACAAGAAAGACGTGTTAGATTCGTTAAAATTTTCGAATTCCGGTTCTCGATGGATTTACACATTTTAGGGGTTAGAGATTCTAAAAACCTGTTTTTTACAAAATATCTGTGACAAAACTTTTGTGGGCACTATCTCAAAAATTAATGCTTGGAATTTATTAAAAAAATATTCAGGTTAATCTCTGATATAAATTAATGTTGACTTACAGTTTAACATCCCTTCCATCTTCAAAACAAAAAAAGATACTTTTCTCTAAATACCCCCCCCCCCCTAAACCACCTAAACTATGGATTGAAGCTTTTATTTCAGTACAAGTTGTTGCTTTATAATACTTTAACAACATACAATATACTCCTTCAAATACCTATTCTTATAAAATGGTAGACACAAACATAATCCTAAATATATTTATTGTAACCCCCCCCCCCCTGTATTTTTTACATATTTTTCTTCCACATTATAATTTTTCAGTCTTATTACCTAGTAATTAATCCCTTCCCACACTCCCATAAATGTATATTTTTTTCTGAAATTTCTACCATCTCTCTAAAATAATTAATGTCCGGAAGTCTTTTCTCTGTAAAGGCTATCTTATATTCAGTGTTGAATTCAGGGAGTTGCCCGGAGAGGGCATCCCCCACCCCCCAGGATCAAATGTCCCCCGACGGAAAATTTGAGATTTTGTGTTTTCAATGGTAAAAAAGTGTAATTAACCCCCTAGAATTCCTTGGAGCCACTGAAGTCCCTCCCGGAGGAAAATGTCTGAATTCAACACTGCTTATACTGTTTTGATAAAATACCATACTACTCTTCTCTTCTAACATCACAAAATACTAGTTTTCACAAAATGGTCACTTAAATTACTTTAGCGTTGTCTCATTCTCATCCTTTTTAAATGCTTATTTTGTTGTTCTTTCTTATCCCACGCCACCCATCAAGAATGTATTTTTGCACTCGGATTGTACGACATGAAGCTGTCAAGCAAGGTAATAAATTACTGAAGACGCTCCAAGAAAGCTATTGCTTTGCTTTTATCACAACTTACGGTCCTAATTGGTTTTTGGGGTGTTAAACATTTTCCCATCTCTATTCCAAGTATTTTTCTATTACCGCACTTTCAAAAGATAGAGGGTTGAGCATAGCAGAATGAGGTCTTATTGCCCTTATCTAGAATTTAAAGAAAGAAAACAGGGGAACATTTCTGGAAAATAAATGTTGGAAAAAATTAAAAGTGATATTAAAATAAAATAAAAATTTAAGCAGTTAAAAAAAGAAAACAAAAAATCCCCCCCAAAACCTACTTTTTTTCAAATTCCCCCCCAAAAATAAATTGTATGACGCACTTTGCGTCACCAAACCCCTCTCTGGGCACCCCTGCCTTAATATACATTCAAATAGAATTAGGATAAATTTTTTATATGCTAAACTGTGAAAAACAAAACGTTCCGTTTGATCGGCATCAATGGTAGTCTCGCGGGATGCGAGTACAAACAGCGCTGGCATGAATTGTAGTCTCGCGGGATCTGAGTACAATCGGGGCCGGCATCTATAGTGGTCGCTCGTCCCCAAGGGGTTAATGATCAAGAAGGAATATCACAGTCCCAATAAAAAGAATATCATAACCATAGCATTATACATACTAAAATTAATAAAGCACACCTTTTAAAAAATCCTTAGGAGTTCCTTCTTACCATACTTTACTGTATTTTATTAATATTAGAACAGTTCCTTGTGAAAAACTATATTTTTTATTAATTAGCCACAGTTTATATATTGACAAACAATGTTCTTGCCATAATCTAGCAATTTTTTACACTGCATTCATTTCATTTAAAATATAAATCTTTTATTATTTCATTCAAATAAAGAGGAAGAAAAACAGAAAATAATAAGGCAAACCAAGACATTTTATTTAGGGATTGGCCGAATACCGAATAGTTGATTTGGTATTCGGTGATTCGGCATGTAAACCGAATATTCGGTTTCGGCCGAATACATATAAGTATTCGGCTGAATTTTTAGAATAATGTATGAAAAATAATAGATTAAGTATTACTCTAAAAGTACATGATGGCTAATGCCCATTTAATGTTATTTATTTTAATAGTATGCCTCAGTTATAATATAAGTGATAATTTATAATATGATACATTATAATTATTTGTAATTGAAATTTAATATGGACAAAATATGATGCAAAAAAAAAGCTGTACGGCATTATCTGGTTGTAATGTTTCTTTTTTGTTCATAAATTCATTTTACTTTGGGAAATAAACGTTCACTGTAAACACTACTGGTAGGTGCAGATAAGTATTTCTTAACTAACTTGGATAACGTTGGATACTTATTATGTTTTTTTTTTTTTTTTTTTTTTTTTTTTTTTTTCTACCAAACTAACGGGTTGTTTTCCCTTGATATAAGTGGTAATACTAGTATGTATGCAGCCAATTCATCTGAAGCTTTAATGTCTAAAGTGATGATATCATTTTCAGTAGAAGGATTTTCACTTTCTGTTTTTTCACTTGTAGCAATTTCAACAAAGCACTCCCAAAGTGATGAATGCACAGTTTATGAGAGGGAATCATTTTTATTGAAATTTTGTGATTGATTTGGTTCAGTAATTTCAGTTTGAGAGGATATATTTATTATTTGTTGCACTTTATTTTTAAGTACATTTTTTAATTTATTAGCAGTTGCTTCATCTTTAAAAAAAGCTGTTTTGAATCTGGGATCCAAAATAGAGGCTAAAAAAACTCATCATCATAAATTTCTGTAAAACGTTCTGCGAGTCTTTCATGGTTCCCACTCCAAAAAATTCTACATTATCACTTTTCCAAGTAACCTTTCAATGTAGAAATAATAGGTATTACTTCTGAAATTAAAGATTTTTTGTTACTTATAATTTTTGTTATTTCTTCGAAAGGTTGAAGAAGCCTAAGAATACTTTCTATCATTATTAAAAAAGTTAATACATGCAAAAATATTTATTAAAAAATTTTAAGTATTCGGTTGCCGAATACCGAATATTCGGTGCACACTTTGAACTAATTTTCAGTATTCGGCGAAATTCCTGATTCGGTCAATCACTAATTTTATTTCAATATTAAAGCATTATTTTTATCTATATCACAAAAAATAAAAACTGCATTAGCGAGGTAAAAAATACTATTGAAACAATTTGCTCTCAGCTAACATAAAAGTACTTAAACAAAAGGTTATTATTAAGCTAAATTTAGTTTTATGAAATGTGAAATGAAGTTTAAATATGCAGTACCTTTTATTCTCAGTACTGAATTAAATTCCTTATACATAAATAAGGATAAGACAAAAAAAAAAAAAAAAAAAAAAAAAAAAAAAAAAAAAAAAAAAATGAAAGAGTTATACAGAATGGCAATATTTGATATTATTTTAGCTTCATATCACTTTAAATTTTTATGGTATATCCATTCTTACTTTTCTAGTACATACAGCTATAATGAACCCTTCTTTCCATAGTTTTTTACCAAGTCTTATTATTCTTGCAGCAATGATTTTCTTTTAATAATACAGTTAGCTCCTTCACAATGTTTAATTTTAAATCTTTAATCACTGATATTTCAATACAGAAATCTTCTGTACTTAAATAGTGATAATACTCTAATTAAATAAGGTAAACTTTACAATAAAAAATAACTGGTGGGAATAATGAAGGATTCTGAGAATTTTAAATACCACATATATCAGTCGCTCATCCCCAAGGGGTTAATAATATACAGTAGATTCCCTCAAATCTGCACAGCTTGGGACCAGAGGTTGTGCGGATTTTAGAATTTTGCATATTTCTGGTCATCGCTTTGTTGAAATTTTTTAAACAGTAATTTGAGTGCAATTGGAACTATAACGAATGCTTACAATGTAATAAAATATTAAAATAAGTAATAAACTAAAATATTAAAAATTTAGATAATTTATAAATTGATTAAAGTTCTAATAGGAAAGGTCAAGTTAATAATCAATAGAGTATGATTAAATATTCATTATTAAAGATAAAATGTATTTTTCCAAAATTATTCAACAAAACTTGCCTCATAATGTTACATTACTCATTCACATCAAAATCATAAAATAAGTTTTTTTTTTTTTTTTTTTTTTTTTCCAAGTTTAGCCAGGTTTAATAACAAAAAAAATCTTGATTAATGCATAAATATATTTGGTAAGAAGATTGTGATTACCAGTAATATCAGCACTATCTTGAACTTTTTCAGTAATAAATTTATTCTTCCTTCATGAAAAAACATGAACTCAGTCATATTAACAAAAATTACAAAATAAAAAAAAACATATCGAATTGATACATAAGTAAAAAAATCAAATTTCCAATATCCAAATTGAAAGTTTCATTGTTTACATCCATAAAATATGTGCAGATTTTAGAGAGTTGTGGATATGAGGGAGTCTACTGTATATACATATGATTCATATGTTTGTTGTTTTTCTGTTTATAGCAGGATTCCGTTATGAACAGGCTTTATAAATTTGCTGGACATTACCATTTAAAAAAAACTATAAAGTATTATTTGTATACAATTATGTATACATTTATAATGTAAGATGCATTTGTAACATTCTTTTATCTCTAATTAAAAAGATTTTAACCTCTATTTAAAAAGATTTTAAATAAAATTTAAAATATTGAAAATATAATTCAATTTTAATTGAAATCATTGATTAACTCTGAATGAAAATGTTTAAGAGGCTACTTCACTCAAATGAAAAAACCCGTTCGCTAATGCTAATCCTATGGGAGAAATTTATAAAAATATCTCGGTTGCATTTCAATATTTTTAGATGATTCTTTTTGCATTGGATAACTCAGATTGATCTGAATGGAGGTCGTTTTTTAGTTTTTCGATTTTGGTTGCAGATATTTTTTATTGGGTTGCTTTCGCTTTCCAAACCGGTTCCAAAAATGAAAGCGTTCCTGTAAAAAATAACTGTAAGCAAAATGAAAAAAGTAACTAACGTCATGCATACAGATCGATCTCAGATATCCAAAGCCAAAAAATCATTTTAAAATATTGAAATGCAACCGAGATATCTGTATAAATTTCTTCCATAGGATTAGCATTAGTGAATGGATCTTTTCATTTGACTGAAGTAGCCCCTTAAGATATGAAAGAAAAAAAAAATGCTAAACCTTCTTGTGACTTTATTCAACTTTCTATTTGATTAATTCCTGTTTGCATGTCTGAAATTAGCCATGTCATAAAAACAGAGACACAATACCGAAACTTTCTTGATAAAAATGAATTTTCAAATATTTGTGCTTGTTTTTATAACTGAAGCCAAGACTGCTAGACGAGCCAGGCCCTGGTAATGTTTAACCACGCTACTACTCTCTGTTTGGGTCTGAATTTAATTAAATATTATTATCATCACCAAGATTATTATTATCATCATTACCATAACTGCAAAAACAAAAACTTTAGTAGCTATAATTAAAAAATGTATTCATTTATTTGGCATAAAATTTTGTATTAGAAAATAAACTAAAACTTTTCTAAATACTATTTAAAAAAAAGAAAAAGAAAAGATAGTTAATAGAAAAATGTTCATGGTAATTGTTAAATGAGAAAAGTAAAATGATTGTGAATGTACAAAAAATGGATATATGTAAGTGTAACGGCAGATCCTAAAGGGAGGTCACGGGCAGGCTCAGACTGGCTCGCAGGCCGGTGCACCATTGTCTCAAGAAAACTTTGCACGCCTAAATTCTTAAGCTGCTCAAATATTCTTTTTCTTATTGAACACATGTATTCTGACTAGTGCACTAATTTTTGAGAATTCATTAAGGGAATAATCCTCACTCAACAGACAAGCAGCACAAGAAGGTTTTTTTATTTTTATTTTTTATTTTTTTTTTCACAACAAAAAAATTAAAGATAGATCAAAACAATTTTAGAATAGGAAACCAAAGTAATCATCTCTGCATACGATTGTGAGAGAAAACATGCACTCAAGAAAAATTTCAATAGCCATGGCACCCTGGGTTAGATTTTCACCAAATAATTTGCAAATTATCAACACTTTAGGTCTTGATACCTTGTTTCTTCCTCCCCCTTTAAAGTCAGACCTGAATGCACCTATAATTAAAACATGCTTTATGAAAATAATTTGAGAAAAAAAAGACAAAAATATCAGATGGTAAAAAACATTTTGTTGTTGATTTGAAATCATGATCTTTGTTTACGAGGAATCTAAACCTGTTGACACTTTTGGACTCTGCAAGCTTTGGAATGAAACAGCGAGTGATTTTTTTTTTTAATTCACAAAATCTACAACATAATTTTTGGTTAGTAATAGTCACTCTATTTAATGACAAACTTTCCGTGGTTAAATAACTATAAGGAAATTCTAGTATGTATTTCAAATTTAAAAATGTTAAATTTAATCATGGAAAGATCTATTATTTAAAAAAATGATGATTATATTAAGAAATTGTAATAGGTTTTTTTAAATAATAATAATAAAACACGCTGGACACAAAATCCTGCAACTTCGAGGAATAAAATCCATAAGACATTTCTCTTGATTATCAAAATTTAAATATTTCCCTTGAACTCTAATTATCAGGGGGGATTATGGGCTCATGAAAAAATACCTGAAATTTTAGCGAGAAAATGTTTCTGTATGGGAAAACAAGGGGGAAAGACAACATATTTATAACAGGAAGGCCAAATTACATAATATATAAACTTTAATTATGTTTAACAATCATATGAAACTGATATTTTATTTTAAGAAATGAACTATCATAAAAACTGGAATTTTGGTACTGTAAATTTACAAAATACCTGAATTCAGGTATATAACCTGAACACAATCGCCCCTGAATTATCAAAAGAATTTTGCAAATCATGGGAAGAGTGTTCTGTAAATTATTTTAGTGTAATAAAGTTAATCTTTATTAGACCATTTCTTTTTGTGTAAATTTTGGATACTTACGTATTAATGTCACTGCAGCTACAGATTTGATGATTTTTAAGTATCGCCAATCTACACCTAAAATTTTTGCGACAAATCATAAAATAAAGCACTTTCAAAATTCAAAACACATTATTTAAAAACAAAGCAGTTAGTCGGATTTCGGTGGAAAATGGCCCGATATAGAGTTTAACTCCTGTATCATCGCTCCTGAAAAAAATAAAATTGCATCTTGATCTGTTTTTGTGCAAAACAGGCATCAAAAATTAGCAAACAACAAGAAATCCAAACGATAACTGTATGCGTGTGCAAACAACGAGATTGCTCTTTATTGGCACATCAGTACAATTTATGCTGCAGTGGCGTTAATATGTCACCGCAGCATAAATTGCGCTTTACCAAATTTTGTAATAGTGAAACATAAATTTAGCATTTTGTATATAGATAAAATCATGATTTAAGGCTAGAACAAAATGCCTCTTGCTACAAAATATCTGACTCGCAAAAGTAATTACTGTCAGATTGTAACAGAAGTTAAATTTATCTCATATTTAACTGACTGATAAACAAATCTTATTACGTTAAAAAAATATTTAATTTTTAAAGAAGGTTGAACTTTTTGCAGCATTGCAGAAACTCTATTTCACGAGTAGCAAAAAAAAAAAGAAAAAAAAATCTTAGTTTTCAGTTACCAATTTCTAGAGCATCAATGGTGATAAGTGGAATGAAAGGGGTTATTCTGAACTAATTATGCCAAAAATAATCATAAACTCTAGGAATCAGATTGAGCATAATGTTTATTAATTATTATTGTGTATAAATTATGCTTTCGAAGTCATCTACATTTAAAAAATTATATCAACTTTGAATTTTCAATTAGTAACACCCATTTTTGACATTTTATTTGAGTTTCTTGGATCCAAATGGACCAGGAAATGACATTGTATATCCATATTATCTTAAATCTTGATACAGCTGGAAGAGCATGATTTTGAGGATGATATAATTAAACCCATTTCAAAAACATTAATTTATATCTTCATGAAAGTCATCTGATTTTTATACTAAATTGACCCAAACATATTACAGGTTTCTTTCTCTATTCAAAAAAGTTTTTTTAATTATTTAAACTATTAATAAATTTATATTAAAATCAATGTGAAATATAAAAGCAGTAATTCTTGATTACGCCCATTAATAACTACTTTGCGTATAAAAACTATAAAAACAGCAAAAAATGTTGATTTTCTTAAAAATTTCAAAACAAATAAATCTTTTTTCCTTATAAAAGGTATCAAGTTGAAAAGCTAATAAAAAAATCAACAAAATTAAACTGTGAGTATTTTATTACGAAAATAAAGTAATTGTAAAAAAAACCCACCATTTTTGACTGTGTAAAAACTACAAGGACAGCAAATAAATTCAATATAGTAACCAAAGGAACTAATATTTCATATATTATGCAACCACCTCTGAAGTTTAATGATTGCAAATATTCCACCATTCCTCGATATCATTTATTTTTGCACTATTCGGAATTGTGTTTGTGCTATTCATTCTTAATCATAGACATGGGTTCTGATGATGAGAAAAAATGCCTTCCTTTTTGATAAACTCAACCTTCTAGATCTCACCATAAGTTATCGATAGGATTTAAAACTGGATTTCTGAGCGCCCATTGCAAGACTTCAATATTTTTCTTGTAGAACTAATGTTTTGTGGATCGGCACATTATATCACTGTTATAGCCATTCTTTTTTTTTTTTTTTTCCTGCCAGAATTGTATCAACAAATGAGAGATGGCCAGAAAGAGTTTGTACATGTGTCTTTGAATTAAATTTTGCTAAAAACATATACAAATGGCTCCACATCTTTGAACAAAAAGCAGCCCCATGTCGCAATTGATCCACTACATAACTGATGTTTTAATAAAATCTCTTTTTTTTTTTTTCTTAAATAATCTCAATAATATTTTCAACCACACAAGTGATGACTTGGGACAACAAACTGCTGCAGGTTACTTTCTCTGATGAAAATAAGTGAAACTTGAATGGTCCTGATATTATAAAAATTTAATTAAATCCAATTGATTTTTTAAATCACCAGATTATAAAACATTCACCTTTTATATAAACATTTTAATAAAATTTTTTAATTTTATTTAAGAAAGGTGCTATAATAAAAATAAATGACATTGACATGTTTCAGAACCGTCAAATAAGTTTCATAATCATAATATAAATAAAAATAAAATTTCAAAATATTTCACGGTCAATACAAATGACATGCGACAATGAGGTAACAAAAAACACATGCTCTTTTGTAAAAAATTAAATTAAAATATAGACCATGATGTAAAATATAAATAAAAATAAAATTTCAAAATTATTGTGACAATTTGAAAAAAAAAAGAGATCTTCTCAAAACAGTTAATTGACGGAATCATTGCAGCATTAGACTGCTTTTCGTTCAGTGACGTTGAGTCACTTGTGTATATTTCTGAAAATTTTAATTCAAAGTTACATATACAAACTCTTTTTGACCATCTTTCATTTGTTACAACACTTCTAGCATGAAAAAAAAAGAAAGGATTAACAGCAAGATAATGCATTTATCCACACAAGTCGTGAAGACATTCAGAATTCTCTAAGGTGGGACTTTCCTCAATAATATACTTTATACAATAATTTTTTGAACATGCCAGTTTTGAGGCAATATAATGTAAACATCCAAAACAATACAACTTGGATCAGAATCCCAACAAAAATTCTATGTATTGCTGACAATTTGCACGATGTTGAATTAAAACTGAACACCCTAAAGAATCTAAGCGTAGCAAAAATCAGTCCTCTAGATTAGAGAATAAAGACGTGCCATCAGCAATGCCCTTCGAAATGTTTTAAGATAAATTAAAAAGCTTTTATATGCGAACATTTTAAAAAAAATTAGAGGGGAAATTTTTTTTTTTTAAATTTACCTAATTTTTCTTTTATATATTAAAGTTATATCTCAAATAAATATAACTGAAGTAAACTTACTTGTTTTTGTTTACCTGTGTTATCTTTTTCTTGATTTTTATAATTTTTTTATACGTAACAAAAGCACTGACCGGGAGGAGTTTCCCGTGTGGACGGCCGAACACTGTGTGTCAGGTGCTACCCGCGCTAGAAACTCTCCAAGCGTTATGCCTTTATTCACATATAATTACAAACATATTCTTCTATTGCCATTGTCACATCTCGCCTTTTTTTAATGGGAGATTTTCTTGAAGAGAAATCTTTTGTATACAGGGTCACAGTTGATGCCGGGATTTGTCTATGCCTGTGATGATTCTCATGGGGGAGTGCCGATTCTGCCAAAAGGGTGCAATCTGGACAAATTTCTTTTGCAGTAGCTTTCATCCCAATACATTGTTGGCACAGGGGACAATTCCTGTGTCGCGGTTTAAATTCTAAAAAAAAAAAAAAAAAAAAAATAAAAATAAAATAAAAAATAAGTAAACAGATAAATAGATTTTGAAAAATTAAAGAAAATGTATTACTTACTTCTAAATTTGACTGCAACACCTACCTGAAAGAGATCTTTAAGGCTTTCATGCTTTGCCCTAATATCGAATTCTAGACCCAGCATTTCACAAACTTCTAGAAAAATTTTCAATATTTAATTTATACGTACTTTTTCCCTTAAATGAAACTTTTTCAAAAATTTACAAAAAAAAAAAAAAAAAAAAAACATACTTATTGATAACAATAGTTTTTTTTTAAATTAAATTTAACTTCTTGAAATTCATCTTTGTGAGCCTGGTAGAACTGTTCATTTAGAAAAAATGTAACAAACTGGATCCCGACTGATAGCTCACCTTATGCAATTCGGCAGGAAAGTGTTCTTCATTTGTTGTTATTATTCCCATCCATCATTTCTCTCAAAACTCTGTCAATATTATGGAAACCAACAGATGTTACATCATAATATGTAAGAAAAGCATGCGGATAGCTTGCCCTAGCTGAATAGTTAGCTATTGTCCTCATTTGTATTAATATTCATAGGAACCCCATTAAATAAATCAACTAACTACACCCGAAGCGAATGTAGTTTTCCCAGAATTAACCGTCCCCTGTACTGCAACCCATCTATGTTTAGGCTTTCCAATCTGATAAGCATAAAGCAATTTACTTAACAATGGTAGTAGTTTAAAGAGTATTTTTATATGAATTAAATTTTAACAAAATACTTTCATATAATAAGGGTACTAGATAAACTACAGAGCTGAACAAAAGTATTCAAGTATGTTTCGATCAATTAATATTAATTGCTGAAAGAAAATTTTCAACTAGATAGACGTTTTCTTGCAAGACTAAATTTACTCATTATGTAGTATATATATAGTAGACTCCCTCAAATCCACACTCCTAAAATCCGCACATATTTTACGGGTGTAAACAATGAAACATTCAATTCAAATGTAGGTGCAAAAATTGATTTTTTCAGTTTTATATCGGTTCTATACATTTTTTAATTTATAATTTTTGTTAAGGTTATTGAATTCATGTTTTTTTATGAAGAAAGAATAATTTATTTCTGAAAAAATAAAGATATTGCTGATATCATTGGTAATCACAATCTTACCAAACATATTTATGTATTAATCAAGCTTTTTTGGTTATTAAGTCTGGCTAAACCGGAAATAAAGTTTCATTATTTTATGATCCTGATGTGAATTAGATATGTACCTTTATGAGGCAAGTTTCATTGAATAATTTAGGAAAAACACTTTCCTCTTTTATAATGAATATTTAACTATACATTATTGATTATTAACTTGATATTTCCTTTTAGCATTTTAATCATTTTTAAAAATATCTAATTTTTTATTATTTTAGTTTATTACTTATTTTAATATTTTAGTATATTGTATGCATTCATTGTACTTTTGATTTCATTATTAATTACATTCAAATTATTTTTTAAAAAAATGTAAACAAAGCAATGACCAGAAATCCGCAAAACCTCTGGTCCCAAGCTGTGCGGATTTAAGGGAGTCTACTGTATATCAATCGGCAAATCAAATATTCGGCTGTTCAAAAGTATCAGAATACATATTTGGCTGTGAACAGTAACACCTAATTTTTTATAGATATTGAAGTTTTGTTAATGATTTCATTAAGTGTAAGAAAGTGCTTCATAATCTATGCTTAAGGCATGATTTTTCTTACTTGTTTAACTTAAATGAGTTCAGAAAATTCATAAACTGTGTTATATTTATTTGGTACTTCTTCGGTTTCATTTCATTGAAATAAAACTTTTAGCAAATAAAATACTTATTTGAGTAGAAAAAAAAAGGGGGGGGGGGAAGTTGGCAGATATAGGTTTTCATATTAATAGGTCTGCAAAATTGACTGTTTTAAAAGTAAAAAAACTCTAATAAAATATTTTTAAACATATATTTTCTGTGAAGGATTGTCAATATATCTTGCAGAAACTAAAAGGAAATATTGTAGTTGCGTATTGATTGAAAGGAAAAAAAAATTGACAAGCATGTATATCACAAATATTTTTCAAAATATACAATGTCTTTTCTATAAAATAGTCTAGTATACTTATCATAATGATAAATAAGCTTTAATATAAAAATATACAAAAAGTTTACAAGTATTTGAAAAGCAGGCATGATTCTAGCACTAGAAATATTACTATTCACGTAACAGACAAAAAATTATACGAAATATTGAACAAGAAGTAATCGGACAGATTAATAAATAGAAAACAATTACAAAACACTTACGTAATATATTTCTTTCATTTACATTCAAGTCTGGATAGCGCAAAGATTTCTGAATTTTCTATTAAAAACAAATGATTAAGAGTAATTTAAACAAAGCATTTGGCAATTAAATCAAGTGCGATAAAGCAGCCAGAATGGTAACCATACTTTCACTTGAAAGATGCCAATAATATGTGCATGAAGTTGCGCAGACAGAAGATTTTGGGCGGTAATGTTCCTGACGTCATATTGGAATGCCCTATGGCAACTTGTTTAACATGGGATTACGCATAGACAGTAGCGACACGAGCGGACCACTCTGAAACTACAATCATAACATAAGAGAGGTTGCTAATTCGGCGAAACAACGCTTCCTTGGCGACAAATGATAAGGGGAAAAAAATACAGCGACGGCTTGCTGCTTTTTGTTTTGAAATTTATGAAAGAATCATGAAATAACTTTGACGTATTCGTCTTGCAAACAATGCATGTGTCTCTTCGTAACATAACGATCTAATAATTTAAACTTGAAAATTCAAGAATAATAACAGTAATAATTACGAATCAATATAAGCGCGGAAATCTAAGATCAAGGCTGGGATTACGGTGCCTCGCTTTGTCTTATCTTACTCTCGATCGTAGGATGGGCGTTCCTGCGATCGATCGTAACTTCGTATTAAAGTGCTATTACACGTGGTCTGTTTCAAGCGTCAAATTCCAGGCGTCTCCATGTTACCCTATGGGACCAGAGGAGTCGCCTGAAACCACGCGTCTCGCTTGCTTCCGAGCGATTTTGACGCGTGGAAACCAGGCGACTCGCCTGCAACAGCCAATCCAATGCGTTTAGAATTTGACGTCACCTTTTTGATTCTCATTTCAAGATTGCATTTCATCCAAGATGGCTTCCGCTGTTTTAGATATATGGTCGGTCGACCAGACTAGTTTTTTTATAGACTTACTTCACGAAAATCGGGTTTTATGGGATCAAAAAGATCCCAATTACTTCAAAAGAAAAGTTCGTGATGATGCCTTTGCGTCAATAAGCGAACAAATGCTCAATACATGGCCTATGTTCGCACCGCTCTTTACTGTTGGTAAATATGATATTATCTTTAATTTTTTCTTTTATTTTTATATACTATGTTAATCTAATGTTTTGTACAATAACTGTGAACTTCTGTATTTCATTCTCGTTTTCATTAAAAGTATTTCGTTGTTAATATTATCATTATTCTTTCACACATTTCAAGTTTGATATTTTGGCGAGAATTTGAAATTTTCTCGCCAAATTATTTGTTTGCATTCTTTACAAGTTAAAACTATTATTTACGACAATTAAGATCAGACATATATGTGTGATAGCACATTTTTAGATCTTATAAATGAAGAGTATTGGTCTTAAATTTTATAATGCATAGCTTTCTTTAAACATTTATATCAAATATCAGATATGTTACGTTATTTCTTAATTACTTTTTATACTTTGAAATATGGTAGTTGTGTCATCAATGGACACCCCTCAATGTTTTTGGTTTATAAAAAATAATAATAAAAATTTTACTTTTATTTATTTGTTTTTTTTGTTCAGAACTCCCTCTAATATGTTTTATAACAGACCACTGCGCAGTAACTCAACCTACACTATGTCAGCTGCTCTTTCCTTATAAGAAAAAACTAATGAAGATAAAGGGATGTACAGTCAGGCCCGGACTGGCCAGGTCGGCTGGTCGGCGATCGCCGAGGGCCCCCGGCCCAAAGGGGCCCCCGAAGTGCAACTCAAAAAAGGAATATACGATTTTATAACTACTACGTACATAAGAAAAAAATGAGTATTTACCAATAATAATATGCGTTTACAATAAATTTTAAACAATTGATAGTTTTTTCGTGGTAACTTATATAGTTTCGTCGTGTCGTGTCATGTCGTTGGACAGACGGTATAGGGCACTGACAGATACATTTCCCTTTCTGCAGTACTCATAGAGTCAGATTTAGAGTGCATCGCGACACTCACTTGCCAATCTTGTATAGTATGGTTGTAACGAGTGCAATTTCACAGTTTGGTCAATAAAAAGCAGTTGTACGAAAGCGACAGTACATAAAGGAAAGAAAAAAATGAGAAAATTTTTAAACATTGAAAAATGTTTAAAAACTTTTAATACTTGGTTAAGTAGTAAGAACGACCCAATTCCATTCAATTTCCACAAAAAAATAGTTTTTCTTAACATGCAATTAAGATCCTTTTAAAGAATACTGCATACACATTTACGAAATATTTTATATTTTAAAAATACACTTTAAAATCACGTTATTTTCTCAATATAGAAAATAAACGATAATAACATTAATGATTACTTAGAAGCCTAGATTTTTGAACATCCAAATAAAGATTAATTATAAAATTAATGTAGTTTAGATTTAAATAATAATAAAAAAAAACAGTAAAAACATTGTCGGACGTTCCCCTCAGTCCACACAACTTTGAAGAATGTCCGTAGTAGATATAGCTGCCACCACCGATATTACTAGGTGATATCGGTCACCCACTGTGAGATTGGTGTAAATGAAGACTTACGCTAGTAACTGAATTATCAGTTTATTAAGAATATATGTACACACAAAATACGCTATTTACAAATATATACAACTACAACTCGGATATAGGTGATCCGGTTCAACATTAAATTAGATACCGTAAAGATTGGTTGTGTACTATTCCAATTACACTTTCCACCTCACACTCAACACACGTTAAATTCACTTTTTTGGAGCTCAACCTTGAGTCTCCCAACACAAGTATACTGGGCCTGCACTTCTTAGCCCAGAGCACTAAACACCAGGACGTCTGTGTCCTTTGCGCACCAGAAAACGCGCACTTTACGCTCTTCCACACAGCGCAACCTCTAGGTCCGAAACCTAGGTACCGAATCAATGATCTGAGGCAAACTTGCCCTCTCCAAATCACTGCTTTCCCCCACATAAACCCCTTTGGAGCCTCCTCATTGGACACTCCATTCTTTTCTTGCTTAGTGGCATGCTGCTAATCTGCTCACCATCCGCATACTTCACTGACAGGTGGACATGCCTCTCAGCTATCTCTTTTCTCTAACACCCCACCTGTAAAGGATTAGCAGGCAATTCCCCTTTCCACGAAGAAGGAATGTCACCTTGGAAATTCTGTACACAACCATACAATATGAGGTATTCAAATAGAGAAAGAGTAGACATTACATTCTTTAGCACAGGTGCTATCAGATCCTGACACCCCCCCACCTTAGCGGAAAATATGCCTTTTGGGGGCTAATTTTCCCCAAACATATAGTAATGTCGCAGAAAAGTTCAATAGTCTCTTTACAGATTTCTTCATTATGCTTATTACATAGGTATTTCAAGGTGTCTGAACACTATCTACTGACATCTCTACTGAACCTTTACTAATATTATTATTACCTAAACAATACACATGTTAATACAATATTATAAACAAAAAAATTAAAAAATATTTACACACCCACAGAAAAAAAAAATTAAATGTGTGACGACATCCCTTTAAGGTTGTCCACTACTGGGTCGTTGATGCTGATGGGCTAACAACTGGTTGTTCTTCCCAGCTCTTTCTATGTAGCCTAGAAATTGCGTCAGCATTCAAATGTTGCGCTCCTGGTCCATGAGAAATACTCAGGTTCCAGCGTTGCAAGGCAAGAGCCCATCTAGTGAGTTTGGGTGATCTTGGGGTTGTTTCAGTGAGAAATTTTAATGGATTGTGATCTGTAATGATCTCAATTTGAGATCCATAGGTCCACTTTTCAAACTTCCGCAACCCGACGAGAACACTCTAAGCCTCTTTCTCTATACTCGGCCAAGCACGCTGAGCCCCTGACAATTTCTGACTGGCAAAAGCTATCGGTTTATACTGACCCTTTTCATCTTTTTGAGTAAGGCAACATCCTACTGCCATGTCGGAAGCATCTGCGTGGAGCTGATATTCCCGGCCTACGATAGGTGTAGCCAAACTCGTCACTTTACATAACTCATCTTTAAGAGTATTAAATGCTTTTTCTGCCCTTTCATCCCATGGTACAGTATTTTTAACCTTCCCTTTAGTCAATTCGGTTAAAGGTATAGCAATTTCGGCATAATTTGGAATATAAGATCGGTAAAATCCCATTAATCCCAAAACAGATCTAACTTCCTTTTTAGTTTTTGGTCTCTTAAGATCCCTTATTGCTCATATTTTTTCCTCATCAGGTGCATGCGTTCCACCCCCAATTACATGACCTAAAAACTTAGTTAATTTCTCTCCAAATTTACATTTATCTAGCCTAATCGTAAAATTTCTGCTTTTAAGTTCTTCAATGACAGCCCTAACATGCTCACAATGCTCTTCCCAGGTGTCGGAGAAAATGATGACATCATCAATATATGCTTCCGCATACCTCCGATGACCTTGAAGAACCTCATTCATATCTTTCTGAAACGTAGCAGCCGCCCCTGATAATCCAAAAGGCATTGTACGCCACTGATAAGTTCCATTATGCGTTGTAAAAGCTGTCAAATGTTTACACTCCTCTGCCATTTTAATCTGCCAATAACCCCTCAATAAATCAATTGATGATAAATACTTAGCCGCCCCTGCGGTATACATGATTTCTTGAGAATCTTTCATCGGAAAGGTTGGAACCTGAGTTACCAAATTTAAAGCTCTATAGTCTATACAAAGCCTAACAGTTGCGTCTTTTTTCGCCACACAAACAATTGGATGACTAATTTCAGCATTTGACACTTCGATTAGATTTAATTCTAATAACTCCTGAATCTGCCTATCTACTTCCTCTTTATAAGCTACCGGTACACTATATATCTTTGGCTTTTTCCTTTCTACCCCCGGTTTAAGATCAATACGATGCTCCCCTACATCAGCTGGTCGTACAGGACCCATAAACACCTCTTTATTTTCCCTCAAAATAGACTTTATATCTTTGACTTGACTATTAGATAACCCTATTATTTCGAACCTCTCTATATCTCGTTCTACTTCCTGATCCCGGTTCAAAATAGGAATTTCCCCAACTTCTCCAAATTCCTCATCACCCTCAAAAACAATATTAACTATATTACATTTAGCAATAAATTCTCGTATTTTGTTTTGGTGCACATGCTTCCTACTCCCGTCGGCTAACTCAACTATAAATGAATGCTGATTTCGTTTTTCGACTGTGGTTGCCGGCCCTTGCCACCTAGAATATAACTTATTAGTCGAATCGGGGATTAACAATATTACCTTATCGCCTACTTCAAACGTTTTTTCCTTAGACCTTAAATTATAATGGTAAGCCATTCTATTTTGTTGTACCTCAGACGATAATTTGGCCTCATTTGCGGCTCTTTCTAAACGTCCCCTAAGTTTATTCAAATATTCATGAATCGGCGTAGTATCTAACTGTGCCCCCTTATTTTCTCCTGCCCAGGATGACTTGAGAATCGACAAAGGACCCTCCGGCGTTCTACCATATAATAACTGGAAAGGTGCGTTTCCCGTCGTAGAATTTGGGACTTCCCTATACGCCCATAATACAAATGGTATTTGTTCATGCCACTTTTTTTCTTCTTCTCTAATAGTATGATGTAACATACGTTTAAGGGTCTGATTAAATCGTTCCACGAGCCCGTTAGACTGTGGATATTGTGGGGTCGAAAATCTTGTACTAGCACCTAACCTTTTCTCAAGTTCTTTCGTTAAGTCGGCAGTGAAATTGGTTCCATTATTGCAGGCGATTATATTTGGAATTCCTGTCCTCATAAATATTTGAAGTAACGTATCACACGCGGTTTTAGCAGTTAAACTTTTTAAAGGGATCGCATCCGCCCACCTGGTATGCTGATCAATTAAGGTTAATATATACCGATGCCCTTGGGAACTTTTAGGATCAATAGGCCCAATTAAATCAACATTAACCACCTGAAATGGGAGTTCCGGCCGCGATACTGGGGAAATAGGAGCTCTATCGTTTACCTTAACCCCTCTAGTCAACTGGCACTCTAAACATGACTCACAAAATTGTTTAGTTTCTTTCGCCATCCCCTCCCAATAAAATGAATACCTGATTCTCTGTAAAGTTTTCTTGGCTGCATGATGCCCTCCAAATACCGAACTATGCGCTAATTTTAGTATTTCTTCCCTTCTTACTTTGGGTACTACTAATTGCGCTATAATTTCGCCTAATAATTTCTCTTTATGATACAATAAACCATTTACAACATAATAATCCCCCTTATCCATTTTAGCTAATTCCCAAGCTCTCTCTAATTCCTTACATTCTAATTGGGATTTCTTAAACATATCTGAATTGCTAACAATAGCTTTATTATCTTTCTCCACTTCCGTTTTTTCCGTATTCTGAGTTTGTACGTTTTCTGATTTTGCTTCTATTGCGTAAACATTACAATTATCGTTACTCATATCTTCCTTTTTACTCGAATTATCAATAATAATTTCCGAACTTTCTAATTCTTGGGCCTCTAGCAATGGCTCCTCGCGGTTGACACCTGACAACTCATTAATCACTTCGGGATATAAAATCACTTGCTCATTAATATTATCAGTCACTGCGCAAAGTACTTCCTGATGAATTATATTAGTTTGTCCGAATTGCGGAATAGCTAACGGTAGTTTAACCAACGGCGATTTAACTGCTTCACCGAATAATCCTTGTAAATAAATACTACCCGCTCCTTTCAATTTCTCTTCCGGTACCAAATCTTTATGAACAACACTAATTTCACATCCAGAATCAACCAATCCCTTTGCTTTTTGCCCATTTACACTAACTTCAATTTTCTCGAGTTTATTTAATTTCTCACCAATAACGTTAGTTCTCTGTTCGGCCTTTGCCGATATTCTCGCCACAATTGCTCCATTAGGTAACTCTTTGCTTTCTTTTACCACAATCTTATGCACACCCGCTTTCGGATCTCGCCCTTTATTACCATTATTTCCCTCATTACCCACTTTATTACAAAAACGTTGGTAATGACCTCTCAAACCACATTTAAAGCATTTAGGAGCTGAAGCATCACTAGGCTTCTTAAAATCTATTTTCCTATCCGAAAAAGAATTAGTCTCATTACTCCCGTTTTGCCTCCAATTATTACTAACTTTGTTATCATCCCTCGGTCTCATTTTTTCATTGTTTACTGCCTATCTTTACCTTTAAAACTTTTATACGTAACGGCGTAAGACTTATGTTTATGGTCAAAATAATGGTCACATTCTCTAGCAATTTTAGAAGCTTCTAACCATTTACCTTGATGAGTTAACCCAATATATGACGCGGTATCCTCATCTAACGTACTTACTAATTTATCCGTAACTATTAACTGGTTGACCTTTTCATAAGAGTCAGCACCTCTAATCTTACAATAATTTTCCCATGTCGCTATTAAACGCGATACAAATAATACATGAGTTTCGTTCTGGTTTCTCCTAGCCTTCTTAAAATTTTCCAAACATGCCTTCGGTGTCGGCTCATGTTCCCTTAGAACTAACTTCTTTAACTCCTCATAATTCTCCATTTGTTCCGTAGTGGTATAAATTAACAAATTATCCGCCTTATCTCCTAACATATTTAGCAGAATTTCGGCCTGCTGGTTTTCCGGTACATTTTTAGTTTTGAATGCCCTTTCTAAACTGTTGAAAAATAGATTCCATCCCTCAGTCCCTTCCGGTACTTTGATAGATAGAGTTTTTACGCTTTTGATCAATTTTTCTATATTACTTTCATTATTAGATTCCCTAGAAACATTACAATTATTTGCCGAACCTTGAACCCTTAGTCTCTCCATTTCTAATTCATGTTCCATCCTTAATTTTTCTATCCTCTCTTCTCTTTCTAACCTTTCGTGTTTTTCTTCGCGCTCTAACTTTTCCTGTTTTTCTAACCTTTCGCGCTCTAATTTTTCCTGTTTTTCTAACTTTTCGCGCTCTAATTTTTCCTGTTTTTCTTCACGTTCTAACTTTTCCTGTTTTTCTAACTTTTCGCGCTCTAATTTTTCCTGTTTTTCTTCACGCTCTAACCTTTCCTGTTTTTCTAACTTTTCGCGTTCTAATTTTTCTTGTTCTAATCGTTCTGCAACAATAGCGTCTGATAATTCCTTAATAACCCCCTCGTCATACTCATCACTGTCCATTATCTTTTTCTTAAGCTGAATTCTGGTGTCATCTTCCACGAATTCAACACCCAATTCTTCAGCTATCACCTGAAGATCAACCTTTTTTAGTTTCAATAAGAAAGCCATACCTTCACCGACTGTTATTACCACCCTACAAGAATAGTTAAACCTACCCAATTAATATTTCCTAATTTTCTAACTTAGTACAGATATTTCTCCACTTATTATACTAAATGATACCCTTCAGATAATCAATACATTTCATTTCTAATTAATTTACTGAATACTCTAATTTTTCTCAACCATTGATATCACACAATTTACTTCCAATAAAACAAAAAGGTAAAACAATAATTCGATTTGCTTACTATGCAATACAGATTTCAACTTATACACTTAGATAACAACATACAATTTATAAAATAATACTGATACGTTGAAATTGAATAGGAGTATTGATGTCAATAAAAAAAATCCACATAAAGAAAAATTGTAAAACATGCATATATAAATTTCTACAATTATCCTCACTAAAATATTTCCGAACTTAATACTGGTTCTTACCCTTAAAACAAATATACTGAAAATCTTTACTTTTATTTTTCCTCACTATGGCTCTCTTTTGAGCCTTTTTTTTTCCTCTACTATGGCTCTCTTTTGGGCCTTTTTTTTTTTCAGTATGGCTTTTTTTTGGGCCTTTTTTTTTTTCCTCACTACTATTGGCCAATTAAAATTCTAAGCAAATGTTATTATACACTCCTCAAACTTAAAAATGTTGCTTCCTTTAAATATTACTTTAACAATAATTTAACTTTAAGTAAATTTAATTATTCCTTTCAACTACTATTACCATAATTAGTAAAAAAAAATTATAGACCATCAATACTAGCTCAAGTTATTATGACCTTTCCTTAAATATGGTTATGGACACTTCATAGGTAGGAAGTATTGATAAAACACATAAATAATATAGACAATTTACTTAAATTACTATTAATTATACAACAACAAATTTTGGTTCAAGATGTCAGTAGAAAGATGTGATCAAAACACCTTACCTTATACTTTCTTTGCTGGGGTACTTTTCTAATCACAGGTAGTTCCACGATGTAGCGGTAATATGGCACAACAGTTCAGTTTAGTTCTTTCTAATAAAGATACGCACAACACTTTAGTCCACACTAGACGATATGGCACGATACTTTAGCAGTGCTGTAATTGGGCGGGAACGGGTGGGAACGCCGTTCCCAGAAATATTTGGTTTGTTACTATATGTATAAAATATCACACACGGGCACATTTTTTTTTTTCAAGGAAAATGATAAATATTGTTATTTATAATAACAATATTTATCAAGTTTATTGATACTGGTGATGAATCCGGAGAGTTAAATCCTCTTCTCTAGAAATTTACTCCTTATTGACAAAGCCAGTTCATTTATCTTCATAAGCCGTATAAGACAAATCCTTAATGTATGTTTTTACAAACCATATGTGAAATCTTGGTTGTGATTAGGAAGAACATTAGAAGACAAGACAGCTTGTCGTAAATCAAAGAGCACAGAAAACACTTCTCATTATCATTCTTTATAGGAAACTTCTGGGATAGATGTGCCAGTAAATAATATCACATATGAATTCAATTCAATTTTGATTTATGATGCAAATTTTCGCAATGAGATTAATTAAATATTGCTTTCAGACGAATGCTATTCAAATACAATACTATAGAGACAAGAATATAGTAATTATGACAGTTAATTTAAAAAAGTCGTCTTTTGGCTAGGTGTTTTAAATTGGCTTTTTGCTTAACAAAAATCCGGTCGAGTCAACATCTACTCTTTGAAAAGGTGAGTTCCCACAAATATTTCTTTCCAACTACAGCACTGCTTTAGGACACATTCGACGATACGGCACGACACTTTAGCATACAGTCGACGACCCGGCACGATATTTTAGGACACATTCGACGATACGGCACGACATTTTAGCATACAGTCGACAACCCGGCACGATACTTTAGCACATACTCGACGATACGGCACGGCACTTTACACACCTTCGACGATACGGCACGACCACACAAGAATTCCACTGGATACTCCGGCATTAACAGACTGCAACACGGCTCGCTGGTCACTGGTTTCAGGCGATTCTATCCCGAAGCTGCCAACAATTTGTCGGACGTTCCCCTCAGTCCACACAACTTTGAAGAATGTCCGTGGTAGATATAGCTGCCACCACCGATATTACTAAGTGATATCGGTCACCCACTGTGAGATTGGTGTAAATGAAGACTTACGCTAGTAACTGAATTATCAGTTTATTAAGAATATATGTACACACAAAATACGCTATTTACAAATATATACAACTACAACTCGGATATAGGTGATCCGGTTCAACATTAAATTAGATACCGTAAAGATTGGTTGTGTACTATTCCAATTACACTTTCCACCTCACACTCAACACACGTTAAATTCACTTTTTTGGAGCTCAACCTTGAGTCTCCCAACACAAGTATACTGGGCCTGCACTTCTTAGCCCAGAGCACTAAACACTAGGACGTCTGTGTCCTTTGCGCACCAGAAAACGCGCACTTTACGCTCTTCCACACAGCGCAACCTCTAGGTCCGAAACCTAGGTACCGAATCAATGATCTGAGGCAAACTTGCCCTCTCCAAATCACTGCTTTCCCCCACATAAACCCCTTTGGAGCCTCCTCATTGGACACTCCATTCTTTTCTTGCTTAGTGGCATGCTGCTAATCTGCACACCATCTGCATACTTCACTGACAGGTTGACATGCCTCTCAGCTATCTCTTTTCTCTAACACCCCACCTGTAAAGGATTAGCAGGCAATTCTCCTTTCCACGAAGAAGGAATGTCACCTTGGAAATTCTGTACACAACCATACAATATGAGATATTCATATAGAGAAAGAGTAGACATTACATTCTTTAGCACAGGTGCTATCAGATCCTGACAAACATGATTAACTTTTGAAGATGAATTATACAAAAATATATTTGTGAAAATATTTCTCTGTCATTCATTAGAGCTTCTTTCAAATCCAAAGGAGTTAGTTCCTGACACATTTCTAAATTCATTTTCTTAGGAAATGCATAAGTTTTGCTGTCTTTTTTTTCTTCTTCAGAACCTATGTAATCTAATAGTGTCTTCCATTTTTTGATAAAGACATTATATCTTTTAGAAATATTGTCAAAGTTAGCATTTTGAATTGAATTTTTGGAAGCGATATCATTGGAAAGGAGAAAAACCTGCAGTCATGTGACAAACATTTCCTACCATTTGATAATTTATTTACCAAAAATGGAAAAATTATTCTATTCCCAAATCCTTTAACAGTCACGCATGTCAGTTGTATGCATTTACAGTGAAAAATTAGTCAGAAAGTTTCATGTTATTGAAAAGTGGATTGAAAACCTCCCTAAGTTATACTTCCAAAGATTCCATTAACAGAAGTTTATTATCGCTATTAATATTTTTAAAAAACATAGTAACTGCCCTACACATTCTAGTCCAGAACATTTAAGTCCAGTTCTAGCCCGACTCTACTTACGTACGTAAAAAAAATGCACACCTGATCACGGCCTTAGGTATGAATCTGCTGAAATAATTAAACCCTGCCTCTGACACCACATAACTGTCCGATGCCCGCGTTTTTGTTTGGATGGTGTCAAACTAGCATCAGCTGGTGACGCACATTTATACTCATTCTCGCGAAAGTCATTCACTGAAAGCAGATCATATTTTATCGTCTTTGTTTAAGTTCTTATATCGGATCGGCAAGTTTCCTATTTTTTTTCTTTTTTTTTTTTATCGGCACAGCACTCCCGCTAAATTTCTTTGCCGGACCGGCCAGCAGACCGGGCTGGATACGGGTCTCGTGTTAAACCTGGGCCCATGCAAACCTCTACAACAAATTATAGGTTCAATGTTCTGTAATATTATTTTAAAAGACCCATATGATAGCATAATATTCAGCATGATGGTAGGTAGTACTCCAGATATAGCTGTTACGAGTTGGCAGTTTGCGTTAGCTATGGCTCCATCAGTGGCCGAAAGGTTCTGTCCGCCAAACTGGTAGACGGTAGGTGCTGGGTTCGAACCCAATCGCGACCGTCGGCCTAACCGTTCGGAGTTTTTCGTGGTTATCTTCGAACCTTGCATTTCCTTGCGTAAATGCAGGTTAGGTTCCCTTAGAAAGACCCCCCACGGAGGGCACCCCTCCTCTTAGGGCCTATAGCCCACGTGTAGACAATTGGCCAGCATAAAACTCAAACAAACAAACAAAGCGTCAGCTATGTTCTTCAAGGAAAGGTATGTGAAAGACTTTTAGGAAAACAGACTCGCTAGTAAGCAGAAGGTTCACAGTTCGAACCGTAATGCTGAAATTTGAAGTTTTCACACTAACTAGGGAACTGCAAGAAGTGTAAGTCACCGATTTTAACGAAAGTAGTATCGTTGGAAAGATCTCATTATGAGGAGTAAAAAACTCCATGGGACTACCCATCGGAAATGAGTCGTTTTTGAGATATCTGACAATTTATGTAACGTAGCTAGTGCATACTTACTGGGGAATCGCTAAAAAATTAGTTTAGATTTTGACGAAAGTAATATTGTTGAAAAGATCTTAAAAAATTCAAAAGAACTACCCATCGAAATGAGTCGTTTTCGAGATATCCGATAATTTAAGCCACGTAGTTTACGTATACTGGGCTAGTGCATACCAAGCAGAGGACCGCAAAAAATTGTTGTCTCGATTTTGATGAAAATGATGCCGTTGGAAAGATATCATTTTGAGAAGTAAAAAACTCAATGGAGCTACCCTTCGAAAATGAGTTGTTTTCGAGATATCGAACAATTTATGTAACTTAATGCAGTTTCCCAGTAAGTGTGCATTAGCTACGTGATACAAATTGTCGGATATCTTGAAAACGTTTCATTTCCGACGGGTGATTCCATTGAGTTTTTTAATCCTCCCGATAATACCTTTCCAGCGATACCACTTTCGTTAAAATCGAGACCAAAATTTTTGCGGTTTCCCGGTAAGTGTTTACTAGCTACGTACAATAAATTGTCGGATATCTTGAAAATGGCGCATTTCCGACGGGTAGTTCATTGAGTTTTTTACTCCTCACAACTTTCCAACGATACCACTTTCGTCAAAATCGGTGACTTACACTTTTTGCAGTTTCTTAGTAAAATAGAATTTTTAAAAAAAATCGTACTTTTTACCGATTTAAGGGTTTATATTATTTTTTTATCACTAATATTCATATATACATATATATTTTTAATTACAATTTTCTTTCTATTGTAAAAATGAGCGGTTTATTCATGATTCAACATTTTAAATTTCGTTTAAACATTTCTTTTTTTGTTTTTAAAAATTTAAAATTTTATTTATATCTCGGCTTTTTTTTTTTTTTTTTTTTTTTTTTTGCATTTTGAAATTTATTTAGATAATTTAATTTGAAGATTTTTAATTTAATTAAAATAAATAGCTTCCTTTTACTTTAAATTTATTGATGCTACCATCTATGTAAGTATTTAATGATTATAAATCAACAATTTACATTTATTAATTAAAGGGTAAGTTTTTTTGAAAGATATATTAAAGGAAATACTCTGAGAGATCTGCGATCAAACGTACCCACTTTTTTTTTTTTTTTTTTTTTTTTTTTTTTTTTTTTTTTTTTTTTACTGTTATCTCACTTTTAATATTTACTTAGGTATCACAGTAGGATATAGATTATTATGACTTCGACACAGTCATTTGATTGCCGAAAACTAAAAATATACCTCACGCTCATTTTTAAGTAATAACCACTTAAAAGGAATAATTCTTCTTCTTATTTTTTTTTTAACATGGAATTAGTTTAAGTATGGTGTATAAAGAAATATAAATATATATTGTGAAAGTAAGTTAACATTACAAAAAGTTTACATTTTACATAATTATTTTTCAAGTGACAAAATAGCCTAAATATAGTTTTTTTCCATCCAAGCCTAAATTTAAAAATAAAATATAATATTTTGTTTTCGCTAAATTTCCCGAAAGGGGCCCCTTTTCAGTCTCTAGCCGAGGGCCCCCAAAGGAGCCAGTCCGGGCCTGTGTACAGTAAACTCTGTATAAGTCGGAATCAATCAGAACTGAGAAAATTGTTCACAGTAAATGATATTCTGCCTTAGGCAAATTTTACACTGTCTATGGATTCACGAGGACGTGAAAAACTTTTTCGAGCTAGACAAATTTTCATCTTGCTCAGTCTGGCTTACAGAGAATTTACTGTATACTTAGAAAGATAAATAAATATAAAAGCTATGTCAAAATTATTTATTTTTTCTTATTTTTAAAGTAGAATGCTGCCTTGTAAACTTCTTACATATAAACAAGTGACTATTTTTATTCATAATACTAACACATTTATATATGCTAGGAGCCATTGTTCAAGTGAAGTATTTTATAAACAGTATATCATTTTTTATATTATTTATTTGGATGTAATTCTTACCCATAATAACATGAAAATAACTAAGCATAGGATGTGCCACTGGATCTATAAATAGATGTCTGTTAATCATATTGGCTATTTATGAGGTTTTTGTTATATTAACTAGCTATAAAAGTGGCATCTGAAACATGATTTTAAATGAATTTCATAAGATTTTAGTTTTAATTTACATAAAATGGCCATTAGTAAGGTAAATTAATGAAAGACGTTCTTAAAAATAAATAGTAAGATATGTAACAGAAAAAAGCCAATAAAAGCCGCTTTTTCCAATAAAAGCCGGCCGGCCTGGCCTTTTCTAGAAAAAGCCGGCTTTTTTGCAGCCCTGGTTGTTTTGGATTTCATTAAGAGGGTTGAATTGTTTTTTGGGGTGTGTAGACGGGTAGACAGCCCTGTTATATATAGATCTGTCAGACAGGTGCCTGATGGTATATATACATGTATATACATAGATATGTATACATATAAGTATGTGTATATCACATATATGTATTTATCTAGTACGTATATAGATATATATGTATATTTAACATTGACACCAAAATAACCAAAACGTACTGTATTTTCTTGTATGTTACTTAAATAAATTTTTCATCGTCCTTGCTTATGTTATGTATGAGTATTACATAAATGGAATAATACAGCAAAATGTGTAAGTAGTGAAGAAGTGACTATTTATGTTAAGTCGCTCGTCGTTTTTAGCCGCTACTTTACAAGTAGTTAGCTTCATTTTCAATAAAGTCGATAGTATTTGCATATTATCTGTGCCAGATATATAGATTGCAGAAATGGTTTGTCAATTGCAAATTTTGTTTATCAATGTAAATTGCCGATTGTGTTCAGTTTTTTAATGTACATTCAATAAATACATGATATTGTTAAAAATGATTAAAAAAAGTTAAAATAAACTTTTCTACCAAAAATTGAGGCGACTTCAAAAGCTACTGCAAAGTGAAAAATTTTTTTTTTACAGAATAGTATTAAGAAATTAAATTAAGAGCGTAGTATTTTCATGCGTATTATTATATTTATGTAGATTAATTTGATTTTTTGAAGTCGGTGCCAGCCAAGCCAAGTTACATGTAATTTTCTAATAGACCAAGGGCGGCGCCAGAGGGGGGTCCAGGGGGGCATATGCCCCCCCGCCGGGCATACCTGGCCCCCCATCGGGGTCAAAATTCAAAGTCGTCGGGGAAAATATTCTGACTTTTGAATTTGGACTCGGTTAGATTAAATCGAGTTAAAAAACTTTTTTTTTATTTTTTTATTTTTTATTTATTTTTTTTTTTTAAGTTGGATTAACTAAACTTATTCTTTCGGGTACGAATCAGTTTCTGATTCAATTTTATTTCTTGCAAGTTGGGATAAGGTGAACCCGATTTTTCGAATAAAATGTTCAAATTCCTTCTGTTAAAAACCTACACAAATGACTACACAAAATGATGCGTGGATGACTCTTTATATGCTAATTTTTTAACATAAATGATCAAATTTATACTGAAGTTATGGTCACATGCTATTTTTATAACTATATTAAATTCAGAATCAATTTTCACTGATTGAGGATTATCGGTCGGCTTGGTTTGAAGTATTTCGTGTTTAGTTAAAATACGTAAGATAGAAATTATTTTGTTGGGGTCGTCCTGATTCGCAAATAGAGTGTTGCATTGGAGCGGAGCTGCTTGTTGTCGGGCAAATAAAACCTGACCCGACTCGCAGTCTGAGTTGGATCTGGTCTTTTATGAGTTGGGCTTTTGCTTTTGTCTTTGCGGGTGGGATTCGAGTTGAGCTAATTTTAATTGTTTCATTCGAGTTGGAAGTTGACATTTATGGTTCTTGATTCGAGATGAATCGATCTCTGAAAAGAATTTACAAAATTTATTTTATAATGAAAAACTATACATTTGAATATTAATGAGTACATGTATATTGATTTTTTAAAATTAAAATTGATACTAGAGGTTTAATTCTAGACTACTTTTATATAGCTGCATTACAATATGGATGTATCTTTTCACCAGTTGGGGTTGGAAAATGGTTGAGTAAGTACTTCAAGTTCAGGTCAAAATGTGGAACATTTTTTTTTTTGGGGTGGGGGGGGGGGGGGAGGGGGATTATATTGCGCTTCGGGCAGAGTCCTGCATTAAGTACTGCGAACTAAACACAACCCGATTGGCAGTTTGTGTCGGATCAGGCTAAAGTTAATATTTTTAGGAGGGGTTCATATTGACTTTAATTTTTTGACTCGGGTTAACTTTAATTGTTTTTAGCGGATGGATCCGAATCTACTCGAGTCTACAAAAGACTCTCTGAAATATATTTTAAAATGAAAAACTATGTTATTTGAATATCGCCTAGTACATATACAGATAGATTTTTCTAATAAAAACTATAATTGATACTAGAGGGAAAATTGTAGACTACTTTTCCATTATTGCATTATAAAATGAATTTCTTTTTTCCATTTCGGAGTGGGATTGGGTTCGCTTTCAATCCTATGTATTAGTGATGGGCGATTCTGGAAATTTTGAGAATCGATTAAAATCGATATCGTATAAAACAACATCGATCATAATAAGAATCGATTTCTCAGTTTTAGAATCGATACTAGAATCGATATTTCGATATTCAGGTTCACACAGAGAAGATCCAAATTACTAATTCCAAAACTTAGACAATCAGAAGGACCGTAATTACCGCCTCCCACCCCCCCCCCCATCCCCATTTAGGGAGGCATAGAATTAAGCTATTGCAAATTTTAGAGTCGAATAATAAGAATTTTAAATTTTAAAATGATTGTCACTTATGGTTGTCACTTACACAAAAACTTTGACAAATTTGAGAGACATAACTCAACTAATAAGTACTCTGAGTAACTTGGCATTAAACCGAGTATAAAGAGTGCCAAGAGCGTGTAACTAGGATGGGGAACAAGGAGTATAGACAAAAAAAAATTTTTTTTTCTATTGCCAACCAAATGTTACACGAGATAGTTTGGAAGAACAAAAAATATGCCCCATTCCCAAGGGGGCAGGTAAACCCCACTCTTGACGGAAAGGCGACCATAGCCCAAATGTATCTTTTGTCGAAGTTTCAAAATGAGGATTTACAATAAAATAGAACGAGAATTGGACATTTTAAAAATTGCATGCATACTTTGAACAGCCCATGTAGTAAAGATTGGCGAGGAAGGTAAGGGGGAGGGCGAGGGATTAGAACGGACGAACTTGAAAAAAAAAAAAAAAAAAAAAAAAAAAAACATAATTAACTAATAACCCAAATAACTGAGCTTCTGAATAAAAATATAGTGTTTAACTTAGTGTTGAATTCATGGGGTGGGCCGCGGGGAACATGCACTCTTTGAAACTATAAAAAGTGCCAAGAGCATGTAACTAGGTGGAGAGAGGAGTAGTAACAGAAAAAATAGGAGATAAAAGCTTTATAACGATATATTACATGAGATGGTGTGGAAGAAACAAAAAATATGTCCCCCACTCAGGGGGGGAAGGTAAATCCCAAACGGACAGAAGGGCGACCCTGGCCCAAATGTATCTTTTGTTGAGGTTTCAAAATATGGATTTATAACAAAATAGAACGAGGATTAGACTTTTTTGAAATCGCAGTCATAATTTGAACGAACCTGTAAGTTAAGATTGGTGAGGAAGGGGGAGGGGGGCGGTAGGATGGGCGAACATGAAAAAAAAAAAAAAATAGTGGCACTCTGAGAGTGCCGATAGAAGTGAAACCTTGAACAATTACGTTGTATTTTTTGAATCGTTGGGATATATAATTTTGAATCGCCAGGAAATACTTTTAAATGAATAAAAAAAGGTTCTATAATATTAAAGAATATATTAATATCTATAAAAAAAAAAACCCCGCGCGATACCATATATTCAACTATTGTAGTTAACTCACTATAACTACTTTCTTACATTTTAAAACACGATAAATACACCAACCAAAATTAGACCATACTATCGATACCTTAATCCTTATCCAAATAAATCATTTTGTATTAATATCTGTTACAATATCTGTAGATTACTTTTTGAATTATTCAAATCGGACATTCCATTCAAAAGATATTACGAATTTAAAGATGACAATCTAAAGAAATAATATCGCTGCTAAGTACTCGGTGGCCAATAAGCTTAGGGATTACGTGTGCAATCAAACGATTGCGGGTTCGAACCCCAGTTTCGCTAATATGTATCAATGTTATTATTATTATTATTATTATTATTTTTTTTTTTTTTGAAGAAGTTTGAAAAATTAAAATTTTAACACATTATGGGTCCGTAACGTGACCTGAAATGATGGGAGAAAATTTCTTATGCTAGATTTGTAATGTATGAAGCATAAGCTTCCAATAGACATATTGTATCAAGAAATGAGAAAAAAACCCCTCTGCCTCCCCCCCCCCCCAAAAAAAAAGGTCCTATAGGGAAAACCGGGAAACTGGAATAGCAAAAAAAAAAAAAAAAAAAAAAACGGCGAGAAATGGTTAGCTATACTAGAATTTTTCTTATCACTGTAACTCCTATAGAAGCAAAGTTATAGCCTTTTAAAGACTGAAATGAAGTGAAGAAATAAGCAAAATTAGGTGAGTGATCGACAGGGGGGGAGGGGTCCACAGCTCTGGGGGTGCCATGTAGCTTAAACTTTTAAGTTCAAAATGGTAGAAAATTAAATGAGCGAAATTTTAAGGTGTATATTGGGGAAGGGTGCAAGCCCCCCCCCCCCTCCTCACTTTTTTTTGTTTCTTTTGAAGAAACAAAAAAATATGCCCCCCGGCAGGGCGCAGATAAACTCCAAACAGGCGGAAGGGCGACCCTTTATTTATCTTTTGTCAAAGATTTAAAATGTGGAACTAAAATAAAATAGACTGAGAATTGGACATTTTTAAAACTGTATGCATATTTCGAACGGCCCTGTAAGTTAAACTGACGCGGAAGGGGGGGATTAGAAGAGACGAGCGTGAAAAGTAAAACATAATAAACTAATACTTCAAATAACTGGACTTCTAAACAAAAATATAACGATTTAACCTAGTGTCGAATTAATGGGGTAGCCCGCAGGCGATTACCCCCCCCCCCCCAGAAGTTATAAGATTTTATGCTTTTTAATGCACAAATTGTGATTCCCCCTCTCTTACAGAGCTGTAAAACATGATGCCTTCCTCGCAGAAAAATATCTGCATTCAACACTCATTTAGCCTAAAAAAAAAATCGAAATCGAAATTGAATCTAAAGATCGACATCGAATCTAAAGATCGAAATCGAATCTAAAGATCGAAATCGAATCTAAAGATCGACATCGAATCGCATCGAATCTAAAGATCGAAATCGAATCTAAATATCGACATCGAATCTAAAGATCGAAATCGAATCTAAAGATCGACATCGAATCTAAAGACCGATGTTACGGGCAGAATCGATTTTGCATTTTTACTTCCTTTTGTAACATAACAAGAAGAGAGTAGTAGATTCGTGAAAAATTTTGACTTCCCGTTTTTGATGGATTTGTATATTTTAGAAGGTCTTTAACCGTGGCATACGAGAAGTACAAGGCCATTTCTTGCCCTCCCCCAATTGCTCTGACGTCATCATACTTAGGGTCCGAAACATAGGGTCAGGAGGGACGCTATTCATTCACTCTAACTGGACAAAAGACTTTCACTTGTATTGTGTCATAACGTCGTGACTTGGTTTCTCTGTGTTGAAAAATAATTTAAAGCATTGAAATGTTTATTTTCTCCTAAACTGTATATATATATTAATTTTTTTTAATGTAAAAATGCCATTTACGTGTTCAGTTCCAAATTGTAATGGGAACTACAAGAAAGGTCCGAAAGTAAAAGTTTTTAGTTTCCCCAAAGACAACAGTCTTCGCTCGAAGTGGATTTCTGCCATAAAACGTAAAGATTTCATCCCGAATGAAAACAGTAAGGTAAGTTTTTTTTCCCCTAGTTTTTAACATTGTTTAACTTAACATAAAAGATTCCTTATTAAATTAATATGTACATTGTTAATAGTTAATGTCACTTTACGACTTACAGAAATTTGTATAGCTCGAGCAATTGATACTTCGGTAGACATTATATTTATGTGCATTTAAATTTGATTTTTGTTTACATAATATAAAAATCATGAAATTTATCCCTTAAAATGAGTATATATTAAAAAAGGAATATTCTGGTCAATTACTTTAATAAATTTATCACGGTGAGAACATTTTAATTGTCATTGTAATATTTTTGAATGTTTTATATGTATCATTTCTGTTTGTTCTTTTATAAATAATTAAATTTGATGCTATTTAATGCCAGTTTTATGCTTTTGAAGTAACACATCATCTGTGCCTGAATTTACATTATACAATTTAGGGAAAAAAAAAATGAAATTTACGTAAATCCATAGTCATAACTGATTGGCATATACATATTTATTTTATATTTAAATTTATGTACCTAAAAAAGGAAGATATTTTGGTCAATTATTTTGATTAATTTATCGAGGTGAGAATATTTTAATTGTCACTGTTATGATTTTGAATTCTTTATATGTATAATTTCCGTTTGATTTCTGTCACTGTTATTATATCTGTTTAATCTTTGATAAATAATTAAATTTTATAATATTTGCAGTTTTATGCTTTTGGAATAATACCTTATCAATGCTAGGTTTTACATCATAAATTAAAAAATAAATAAATTACATAAATTTATATTTATAACAGATCTGAATGAACGTAACTCTAATTTTTTAATTATATACCTAAAAGACGGGATATTATGATCAATTATTTTGATTAATTTATCACGATGAAAATAATTTAATTATCACTGTTATTACCGTTTGATTTTTGATAAATATATAAATTTTATGGTATTTGAAGTTTTATGCTTTTGAAATAATACTTTATTTGTACGGGTTTTCATTATAATTTAAAAAATTTAAATTTACATAAATCTATATTTATAACTGATCTGCATGAACTTAACTCAACGTTTTTAATTCATGTATCTAAAAGAGGGGGTTATTCTGATTGATTATTTTGATTAATGTATCCCGGTGAGTATATTTTGATTCTCACTGATATCATTTCTGCTTTATTTTTGATAAATAATTAAATTTCATAGTATTGGCAGTGTATGCTTATGAAGTAATACTTTATCTGTGCCTGTTATTACATTATAAAATATTAAATTTACATAAATCTATATTCATATCTGACCTCCATGAACTTAACTCCAATATTTTAATTTATGTACATAAAAAAGGGATATTCTGATCGTCTATTTTGATTAATTTAGCCCGGTGAGGATATTTTAATTGTCACGGTAATTTTGTTAAATAATTAAATTTTTATAGTATTTGCAGTTTTATGCTTTTAAAGCAATACTTTATCTGTGCCAGGTTTCACATCATTAATTAAAAAAAATACATAAATCTATTTTTATAATTGATCTGTATGAACTTAACTCTATTATTTTTTAATTTATAAACTTAAAAGAGGATATTCTGGTCGATTTGATTAAATTATCATGCTAAAAATATTTTAACTGTCAATTATCATATCTGTTTAATCTTTGATAAATAATTAAATTTTGTAGTATTTGCAGTTTTATGTTCTTGAAATAATATTTTATCTATACCGGTATTACATTATAAATTGAAAAAAAAAATAAATTTACAGAAATCTATATTCATAACTGAACTGCATGTACTTAACTCTATACTTTTAAATTTATATACCTAAAAAGGGGGATATTTTGATCAATTATTTTGATTAATTTATCCTGGTAAGGATATTTTAATTGTCGTAGTTATAATTTTTGTTTTATTTTTGATAAATAATTAAATTTTATAATATTTGCAGTTATATGTTTTTAAAGTATTTTTTTTTTTATCTGTGCCAGGTTTACATTATAAATTAAAAAAAATTACATAAATTTATATTCATAACTGACATGCATGAACTTAACTCAAAATTTTAAATGAGTATACCTAAAAAAGGGATGATCGAGAATTTTCATTAATTTATCACCAAGAGAATATTTTAATTGTAATTGTTATAATTTCTGTTTGATCTTTGATAAATAATTAAATTTTATAACATCTGCAGTTTTACGTTTTTGTAGTAATTCTTTATCTGTGCAGGTTTTTTATTATAAATAAATAAATAAACATAAATCTCTATTTATAATTGAACTGGATGAACTTAACTTTATTTTTTTTAATTTATATACCTAAAGAAAGGGATATTCTGATGGATTTTTTTTTTTTTTTTTTTTGATTAATTTATCATCGTAATAATATTTTAATTGTCACTGTTTTCATTTAGAATTCCTTAGAAAAAAGGGATTTTTCATTTTTCTTAAGTGGAAGCTTTAAAGGAAATTATTATTATTATTATTATTATTATTTATAATAAATGCTTTTACTACATCAAAATTTCCTTATGTAAGGAAAAATATTAAATATCATTAAAACTAGTTTTTTTCCCTATTGTAAATGCATATTGATAATAACAACAATAATGACATTGATGTTTAGTACTAAAACTTTAATTTTTCATCATCATAATTTCCCTCAGAAATTTAACGTAATGATTTATAAATTGTCATTAAATTTTCAAAATAATAATTTAAACTGTAATTTCCTATCCCTTTTTAATTGCCAGTAATGATAATCTTAATTGGTGTTAAATATAACGTGCTAATTTTAAGAATTTACATTTTTAGTGACTTTTTAGGTAATTTTGCAGATGAATTCTCATTTTAAGTGACTATATTACTTCAAACCGACCACGAATCCTGAGTCTTTTTTTTTCTTTCTTTCTATGCAAAAACTTTTTAAGTTTCTATTATTATGTCTAATACATTATATTTAAAAATTAAAAATTATTTAATCATTTTGTGACCATTGGCACATTTTTTAATATGCCCGTAATTTTGCACAATTTAAGATGCAGCTGAAAAAAAAAAAAAAAAAAAAAAAAAAAAAAAAAAAACTGATATTTCATTGCCACTTTTTATTTATTTTTTAAAAAATATCATTCTTTTTAAAGTATAAGAATTTGTTATTAAATGTGTGAAATCCTAATTTTGACATATTACATATTTTTATGTAATTGGAGTAAACTTTTCTAAATATATATGAGATGAAAAATAGAAATTTTCTTCTGAAAAATTTGGAAGTTTTAGAAAATATGTTTAACATTTTTAATAATTTTTCTTACAGTTATACTTTTATCTAAAATGAAAAATAGTAATCATTTTTAAAACTGGCTTTTTTTACTTTAAATGAATGTAGATGATAACAACATTAATAATATTGATTTTTTTATTATTAAAAATTTAATTTTTCATCATTATAACTTCTTTGATAAATTTAATATTACGATTTATACGACAATTTCTATCGTAAATTGTCGTTAATACCAATTTTGAAAATGTAAAATTGCTATGGTTTCAAAGCAAAAATTTAATTGCTTTTAATATCCCATTTATAGCGGTAAACGGCATAAATGAGAGAAACAAATTAGGAATACCAACCTACCAAATCGTTTTCTTCCTATTTTTTAAATTTAATTTAATTTATTTTTCAAGAATTCTCAATTCAGTTAAATTTGCTTTACACAAACATGCCAATCTCTTTATTTCTTATATATATATATATATATATATATAATATAATATAATTTGAACCAGAAATTTATTTAAAGAATGGAATTGAATAGTTTTCAATTGCGTATCATATTTCGCGCAAAAGACATTTAACATTCTCGGCAATAATTATTTTTCTAATTTTTTGAGAAAATAACTTTTACACGAACAAAAATAAAAGTAGCCATTGAAATCACATAATTCACAGTTTACTGAAATTAAACGAATGTATTCTTTATAGAAACCTAACGAATGTAGTTATGTTGCATGTTTTTCATGTAAAAATAATCTAAGGGAGAATTTAAGACGTTTGTTAAAGGAGTCCTTAATTTAAAATTATTGAGTGAAACATATGCTTAAATAAATAAATAAAAACAACGCCAACTGTTTATTAATAACTAATAAAACGTTTGATATTATTATAATATTAAATGCTGAAACATAAGTAATGTCATAATAGTAAATGTTTCAACATATGCTACCACTATTAGGTGTTGGAATTAATAAAAATATTTTTCTTTTCATTCAAATATTGCAATTCGAAGCAGGGGTCTCATATGAGGTTTAGGGTGACGAGAGGTTTAATCAAACAAAATTTCTGGTTCAAAGTATATTTGACATATAAGTTAAGTTGGCAAGTTTGTTTACATTTCAATATTATCCCCCCCCCCCGCTTTTTTAAGTGTTTTTCTGATATATTTTAGGTTTGTGAAAGACATTTCTGTGACGATGACATCATTAAAGAAGTCTCGGAATATAATGAAAGTGGACAACTGATAAAAGTTAATCTAAAAATTTCAAGATTAAAGACTGGAGCCATCCCAACGATATTCCCAAATTGCCCAGATTATATGTCAACTAATAAATTTACCAGAGAGGAGCCAGAAGAAAGGAAAAAAAGAATAGAGTTTGAAAATTTATCGAAAGCCATCGAAGACAGTGTGAGAGAAAAAGTAGAATATGAAAAAACTTTTTCTTTTCAGAGTATAGAAGAACTTCAAACTAAATTACATTTAGTTGATTATATTGAAAACTGGAATGCCTATTCCAAAGGAGATAATTTTATGTTTTTATTTATAGAACTGTTACCTGCTCCAGAGGTGAAATATTCTGTAATTATAGATAGAGATTTGCAGGTATCAGCTTTTGGGAAAAAAATTCCCATTTCAAAGATTGGAAATTTTACTTTACCCCTTAAAGTTAACAACTGTAATACTTTGAGTGAAATTTTGAATACTTTTGTAAATTTGTCAAATTTTAATTCTTCTGATAATTCTAATTTTATAATTTTTTTAAAGGATTTGTTAGAGTCATATGTTAAAGAAAATAATGAAGATGCTTTTTTAATTTTTTTTTATGAACAAATTAATTTAAAAGCAATGGCAAAACCTAATTATACCCCCGAGATGTTAGTTTTCAGCACTTTACTTCATACGTTATCACCTCCTGCATACAAATTTATTAGACAATCAAAGAAAATTATTTTACCTCATAAATCGACTATTCAAAGGTTATGTTTTAATTCGAATTTAAATCCTTATTCTGAGCAAAATGAAGCTAATTTTTTAAATTATCTTAAGCAAAAAGTCTCTCATTTAAATCCCACAGATTTTAATGTAATGCTTGACATTGATGAAATACATTTAAAAGAATTTTTAGATTATAAAGGGGGCAATATAGCAGGAATGTCATACGATTATACAAAATTAGCGTCTAATGCTCAAGTATTTATGATAAACAGTCTGCAATCACCATACAAAGATGTTGCACATGTTCTCCCTGTAAAAACAATAACTTTTTTTGAATTGCATAACTTTATAAGAAAAATAATTGTGCATTTAGAAAAAATTGGGTTTAATGTATTTTGCGTTATTACTGACAATAATGAAATTAATAGAAAAGCCATGTCACAATTTATTTATCCTCCTAAACTTCAATTTGTGTATCCTCATCCCGTTAATAAACAAAAACCTCTATTTTTCATAATCGATCCAGTTCATCTTTTTAAATGTATTAGAAATAATTGGCTTAATCAAAAAGACAAAGAGAAATACATGTATTTTCCATCATTTGAAAACATAACAGACATTAAGGAATTCCATACAGCATCTTTTGATACTCTTAAATTTTTGTATGAGTGTGAAACAAACAAACTACTAAAATATGGCTATAACTTAACATTTAAATCTTTATTTCCATCTAGTCTTGAAAGACAAAATGTTAAACTTGTGTTAAAAATTTTTAATGAGTTTATTATTAATGCCCTACTAGAAATTGGTGAAAAAAAAACAAATTCCACATTATAAAGACACAGCTGACTACATACAAATACATTTAAATTGGTGGAAAATTATGAATGTTAAATCTAAAAATGTTGGTATTCGGCGAAATGACCCTTTAAAAACACCCCTAACTTTTTCAGATGATGATGATAAGTTGAAATTTTTATATAATTACTTGGATTGGTTGGAAGCCTGGGAAAATATGAAATGCACTAATGGGACGTTAACAAAACAAACACACAGTGCTTTAAAATTAACTACCAATGGTATAATTGAGATAGCGTCTTATTGTAAAAATGAACTAAATTTAAATTACATTTTGCCAGGGAAATTCCAAACTGATGACTTGGAACTTAGATTTAGTTTATATAGACAATTATCTGGTAGCAATTATCATATATCGATTAGGCAATTATTTGAATCTGAAAATAAACTTAGAATTCGGGCCAACATGAAATTGGGAATTTTAGGAAAAAAGAATCAAACTGTACAAATATCCGATATTATTTTAAATGACCATATTGAAGATCTCAGCCAAAATATGAGAAGTGAAAACACTTTTAAAATAAATATAGATGATAATGAAATAGCAGAGGCAGAAGAATATATGCCTGTTTTAGTTTATATATCAGGTTACTGTGTGTTTTCTGTATTTAAAAAAAATAAATGTGAAAGCTGCAAAGAAGAATTAACTGTAGACAAAGAGTTCGATTTGACTGAAATACATGATTTCATATTAAAATTTGATCGCGGTAAACTTTTTTTCCTATCTCCCCCTGTTGTAAATGTAATATTATATAGCTATGTAATTCTTAATAAAATACTGAATGAGAAAGAGGAGGAATTCCTTAAATGTTCAAATCAAAGAGAAATAACATTTAGAACATTAGAAAATTATATAACTAATCAAAATTTGTTTCAGTTTGATTCATTTTGTGAATTTCATCATAATCCACAAGACATTTTAAGAAAATTATTATGGGCAGCAACGAACATATTTTTAAACAATTTTTGTAAAATAAAAAATTCAGTATGTTATGCTGAAAAAAAAAGTCAAAAAAGAAAATTAAGTACATTAAAGTAATTTTTATTTATTTATTGGTCTTGATGCAATGTATATAATAAATGTTTCTAATCAGCATATATTGTGTAATTAATGTATATAAATAAAATGTTACTTTTGAACATGTTTATGAGTATCAATTTTTTCTTTATCAGTTTTTTCTTTTATCAGTTTTTTCTTATATTTTAAAGTAAAATAAATAAAATATATTTGTTTTCAGCTGTGTGAAACTTCTAAAAATATAAAAATATATATTAAAGGTACAAAAAAATATAAGATATTTTTCTTATATAATTAAGAAGAAATTAAATTATATTTAGTTGAGAATCGATATTTAGATAAAAATGAAATCTTCATTGTATGATAAATTGTATGAAAGCAAATGAAAATTTTTAAGAGGAAAGAGCTTGTAAAAGGTAAGTTTAAGTAGTAAAAATAAAAGGTAAGATTTTTTTTTTTTTTTTAATCTTAATTTTCTGAATTCGCTTACTTTAAAAAAAATAATTATTTAGTTGAAATAAGAGAACCAAGTTACTGATATATACCACAAAAATATAAGCAAAGTAAATAAAGGCAACTTGCATTGATAAAATGTTTTTTTTAAAGATATTTTCTTTTATAATTGAAACATTTAAAGCAAGGCTCTTTATATTTTTAATATTTTGTATTAAAATTTAAGTTACTAAGACATTTTAAAGAATAAAAATAGTAATTTTTAAAAATTATTTTTAAAAATACTTTTTATAATGTTTAAAAAATGTATAAGTTTACATATATTTTAATTGTTTTGAAATACTTTGAAATAGTCTAAAATAAATATTATTCACCTGGTGATTGTTTTGTAACACCCATTTATTTTGAAGCCTATGATGTTGAAACTTAATTTTTAATGAAGTGACTTATTTGACAAAATAAAATTGAAATATTAAGGACAACCTTTAAATTAAAAACAAACTTGATAATTTAATTTTTCAGAAATGAGCAATATATTTCTTCCATCCAGGTTGAGAAAGCCAAACAAAAAACAAAAGAATTAAAAAAAAAAGAATTAAAAAAAAGAATAAAAAAACCTTTCCCTTGTTTCTATATTTAGATATTAACTTTATTAATTTTTACAAAAAAGTGACATATTGAAGAGAAAAATTGAAAACATAAGCTTTAAAAATGTTTTTACTGAAAATGCATACAAGGGGGGGGGGGGGGAGGATAGACGAAAGTTTTTGAAAGAATAAAGTTGAAAAAAAAAATCGACAAAAATTGAGGGATACCCATTTCAACAATCCAATATCGTAAGCATATGGAGAGGAAATATTTTCCTCACTTTCCTTCCTAGCCCTAAGTGTAGTGACGTCACTGTGGGTTGAAATGGCCTTGTACTTCTCGTATGCCACGCTTTAACAGGATTTCATGGTTTTTAAGAAATATCTGTCTGTGTGTGTGTCTGTCACTCGGTGAGTCTGTATACGACAAAAATTTCTGACCGTTCTATCTCAAGAACAAATGCACGGAATTCCACAAAACTTTAGATTTAGTTTGACCTTGATATAAACTGAATCTAATTAATTTTTGGTGCATGTAGCCTAACAGGTGGCGCTGCTATGCTGCATTTTTTGCGATTTGAGCAACAGCTATATCTGAATAACGAATGAACGGATTTTCATCACATTTTAGATTCAGTTAGTCCTTGACATGAATTGATGTTTTTTGCATTTTGATGTATATAGCTTCTCAGATGGCGCTGCTATACTGAATTTTTCACAATTTCCACTCAGCGCCATGTAAAAGGGGGGGGGGGGAGCGGTCGTTCTGAGTACAGAAATTTAGGGGGCGCCAAATTTTTACTACTAACATCACGTCTAGCCTATCACAAGAAAAAGTTAATGGGGGGGGGGGGGGCTAAATTGGAACTTTGAACTGGGCGCAGTTCTCTTTTCGCACGCCCCTGTTTCCATTTTAGCTTTATCTCAAGAACTAATACACGGACTTTCATAAAAATTTAGATTCAATTAGTCCTTGATATTATTTAATGCTAATTACATTTTGGTGGAAATCGCTTAAGAGATGGTGCTGCTATACTGCATTATTCATGATTAACGCAATAGCGCTATCTCAAGAACGAATTTTCATCAAAATTCAGATTCAGTAAATCTCTGACATAGATTAGTGTTATTTAGTTCTTGGTGTAAATTTCCCTACAAGTGGCGCTGATATGCTGCATTTTTTTATGATTTCGCAATAGCTGTGTCTCGCGCTTTCATGGATTTTCATCAAAATTCAGATTCAGCTGGTACTTAATAAAAATTGATCCTGATCAATTTTTGGTGTACATCACTCAACAAAAAACGCTATTTTGCAGGCGAGGGGGTGGGGGGGGGGCTGAGGTTTCTTTAATCCTTCTATCTTAGAAATTAATACACTGAAATTTTGGAATTGGCACATCCGTCTATTTTATCTTCGACTTTTGAAAGAAAATGAAAATTATGTTACCTTCAGAGAAATCGATTAAAAATTTTAAAGTATCGATTAAATCGAGTTGGCCGTAGTATCGATTAAATCGATTTAAAAAATCGAAATCGCCCATCACTACTATGTATTTTAGGTCGACGTTTGCCGACTTCTGGTTACCTAATATTTTTTTTAAACTGGCTAGGGGTGAATACATATAGAATTTCCGGGTTCGGATCTGGTATAACTAAATCTACACAGGACTAAATGCTTTCAAATTAATCCATGAATTGAACTAATTTTTTCTTGTTTATATTTCGTTAAAATAGGGAAATTTCTTTTAGCCCATTGTTACCTCTCCCGATCCTTAAAAAAAACAACCCTTACCTGAAATACTCCCAACTAAAGTAGCATTTTCGTCAGATTACATGAATGCTCAAACAGCTTTGCCACTTAGAACTTTTTAGTGCTAGACACGGAATTTATAAATCCCTTTTACTTAAAAATACGCCAAAATTACAAACCTAGGCCCAAATTAGCGTAAATTTCTCCAATCAGAAGACAGAAATTTCTTAAAGTAATAGAAAAATCTCTTCAAATCAGAGGCACATCCTGGCATTCTCGGGCCTTGCTCAAAGATGAAAATTTTAGCCTGTGCAAATTTCTTCTGGAACCTCGCATAAACCGAGGTTAGAGGTCTGCACGGGCCAGAATTTCCAGGCACGGTCTGTACTAAAATCTGTGAAAATAATCCCGTCCCGTTCTGGCTGGACGCAATTTCTACTAGTTAAAAAATCAGATTTTTATCTCATAATATAGATTCCGTTAAATAATACTGCATACATATCTACGGAATGATTTTGTAGTATATTTTACAGGAAATACACATTAACAACATTAAGGGTGTTCTTAAATCAGAAAGGGCAACTTTGTGACATATGCTTTAATTTATTTTTGTTCGGGAATGCATGAAAATAGCAGGTGTTGTTATTCAGAAACTGTCTAACTTCATTCAATTTTTTTTAACACAATAGGTCTTTTATAATAAGCCTTCAGAGTTGGCATTTAAGCCCGATGAAAGCAGAAAAGCCGGAGAAAAATGTGTGATCACGTGATCGAAATACTTTATAACTGGATAGGTAATTTAATTATAATAAAATGGAAATTTAAGTTCGATTCGAAATCGCTTCCATAGTCAGGCATTCCAATTTTATATATTTCTGTTAAAAAATGAATTTATAATGTGTCAAAACGTTTGTGCTTGTTGAGCGGAGCAGTTGAGAACACCCTTAATGATTACTTAGATTCTCAGACTTTCAACATTCATATAAAGATCCATTAAAAAATTAATATGTTTGGAAAAAAAAGAAAGCAAAAACTACGTAACTTTTGAAGCTGTACAATAAAAGTAGATTTACGAAAATACTTTTATATCATTTTATTGAAGATTCTAAATCATTCTCAAATCCAAAGGAGCTACTTTCTAATACATTTCTGAATTCTTTTTTTTTTTTTTTTTTTTTTTTTTTCGAAAACGCATAAGATTTGAAGGTGTTCTTATTTAGAAACTATGTAATCGAATGGCGTTATCTATTTTTTGATGCAAGCAATTTAAGAAAACACTGTCAAAGTTAGCATTTTCAATAGAATTTCCGGAAACATCAGCATGCTCTCTTAAAACCGCAGCCACATAACTCAAAATTTACTCATCTCGCGTTTTGAAAGGCAGCTTCTCAAAAAAGTTGAAACAACTCGAGTAGCGAGTTGTTTGTAAGCAATTTAAATCCAGATGAGTAGTTTAAAAAAAAGCAATCAAGACGAATAAAACGTTTATAAAACAACTCATTCACGATCCATTAAATTACAGCTCTCTCCTGAGAAGCCAAATCCACTCTTTCGTTTTAAGAGTGTGTGAAGCGAGAAAAATCTGCAACCATTTGAGAAGAATCTTTTATATCTGAACAAGGTTTTACAAGTATCTTATTTACCAAAATAAATAAATGAAAACGCTATTCAATTTCAAATGCCTTCAATAGTCAGGCTTGACAATTTTATACTTTTACGGTTAAAAATTAATAGAAAATGTGTCAAACTTTCGCGTTGTTGAAAAGTGAATTTAAGAACCACCAAAAGGTATATATGCAAAGATTACGTTAACATAAGTTCTTTATCGCTATTAATAATTTTACAAATCATGTTGATTGCCCTACATATCTTGAGAACAATTAAGTCTAGTTCCGGCCCGGCTCCTCTATAATTAGAAAAACAATGCAAGACTGATCTCGGCCCAGCACGAGTCCATTAAAAAATATTATGCTCGGGTTACAATGCAAAAAAACTTATGTAACTGTCCGATGCCGATCTCTACTCTGTACAAGTTACATTTCTGTATTGATGATGTCAAACTTTTATCGCCTCATGACGCATATTTACACTTATTCTCGTTAAAGTCATATTCATTGAAAATAGCTCAAATTTTATAGTTTTAGCCATAATCTTTATAACGGGCCGGTAGGTCTGCGAAATTTTTTTTATCGGCCAGGCCCGACACGTATGGCCCGTTTAATTTTTTTACCAGTCCGGCCCGTTTATTTGTTTGTCGGCCCGGCCCTTTGAAAAAATTATTCTAATTCTGCCGCCCGGCTCGTTAAAAAATTCGGAACCATTTCAACGACCCGGCCTCTTGCAGACCGCGGTTCGGTTCGGCGCTATTACTTTTAAATGGGGATCAGGATTTAGAACTTTGAAATAGGGTTGAATTTCATTCTTCGGGTTCGGATTAGGTTTTAACTCTTACGATTCGGATTAGAATATACCTGATAATTCAAAATAATGCCCAAATTATTATTCAGATTAAAAATCTATATGCAATAAAACCTTTATAATGGACACTCCTCTTACCGGTCCGGCCAAAATCCACAGAAAAAATGTACAAGGCCTTTTAATACCTGTCCAGCGAAGAATAAATTCTAGGTCCGACAGAATTTTCAAAAAATAAAATTTAGTCGGAATCTTCGGATTAATTCAAACCCGCCACGAGTTTAATGAAAGAAAATTTCACCGAACTCGTGCTTCTGATAGGCTACGGTAGAGGTATGCATGGGTCTGGTTTCTTTCTCAACACTCGGCCGGCCAAGCCTGGTTTTTACATTTTTTGGACCAGTCTAACTTATTATTTTCGATACCGAGCCGAGGCTGGTTTCATTCTTTCTAAGACTGCGACCGAAATTTTACTTTCCTGTTTCGACACAGTTTGTATGAATATCATTCTCTCGGCATGGTCTACTCCGTACAAAACTCAGTAAAAGTTGAACCCAGTCCAAAACTTTTTGTCATAAATAATTCTTATGTGTTTAGACCCCAGTTTATTCTACAATTAAACTTTAAACTATTATTTTTAAAGACTAAGCTTTCTAGGCAATAAGATTTAAATATAATAAATCCTTAAAAAAGAGCCTGTCTATGACTTAATCCTATTTTAAACAGAAAAATGTGTTGATCCATGCAAAATGAATATAATAATATGTGGAAAAAAAGAATATAATACATTAACATCTGCAAAGAGGGAAACTCAACTATAAAGCATTTTCTTTTGTCCCTGTGCGATTCCATCTGAGAATATATCATGTGTAGCATTTTTTTTTATTTTTTGAAATTTATACCCGTGCAATCTTTCAAGCATCAGCCTAGCAAGTGCAGACTTCTAATTAGAGATACACCGAAAATTCAACTTCATTTTCGTTTTCGGTTCAAAATCTGAGTTTCGTCAAAGAGTCATATTCGGTGAAAATGCTGCTGAAAAATTTGGCTGGACCGAAACTCGGCTGAAACTGTATGAATTTCAGAAATTTTGTCTCTTCCTTTGGAAATTTTCAAATTTGGAAATTTGGCCCCCCTGTCGGGGATACCGTGCCCCCCTTCAACGCAAATTCTGGCGCCGCCCTTGTAATAGACACGCATCCATAATATCTACGAGTTTTTTTACGATTTAATATTTAGTTAAAGATTTAACTTTATTCTTTTACGATTTGCATTGGATAATTAATTTTAATTTTGAACTTGGCTTGGCTGGCACCGACTTCAAAAAATCAAATTAATCTACATAAATATAATATTACGCATGATAAATACTACGCTCTTAATTTAATTTCTTAATACTATTCTGTAAAAAAATTATTTTTCACTTTGCAGTAGCTTTTGAAGTCGGTTCAATTTTTGGTAGAAAAGTTTATTTTTCTCTTTTTAGTTAAAAGTTAACGATTTTTTGAAGTTAGTTAATAAAAATTATAATACGGGAAAAATCACTGTAAACTAGGGATGCACAACCTGTGGCCCGCGATAGGTTAACGTGTGGCCCGCGAACTTCGTCAATGTACAACTGGAAAAAATTGCAATTTCTGTGCATAGGTCGAAGAAAAAAATCATAAATTTCATTAAATTACCATGGGAATATGTATAATTTCGTCAGTCACTTAAGAATTGCAAATTTCGTAGATTGAGCACGAAAAAAATCACGATTTTCATTGATCAAGTACAGAAAAATAGCGAATTTCGTCAGTGAGGTTCGGAAAAACTGCGAATTTTACTTACAAGGCTGTGAAAAAATGGCAAATTTCGCCAATCGGGCACGAAAAAAATCGTGAGTTTTGTCGATCAGACACCGAAAAATCACTAATATTGTCGGTCGGATGCGAAAAAACGCACATTACGTTGATAGGGTAAGAACAAATCACCAATATGAAATGTGATGATGTACGATGTAGGAAAAATCTGTTATACGAAATGAGCCACGTACGAAAAATCTGCAAATTAAATTCATCAGCTACGGAAAAATCGCATGTTTTCTCGATTTATCGCGTGAGAAATACGCGTGAATTTTGTTGATCCGGCACGACAAAATCGCAATTTTGTCTATCATGGACGAAAAAATCGCAATTTTGTCTATCATGGACGAAAAAATCGCAAATTTCGTTTATAAGGCACGGATAAATTCAGAATTTTGCGATGATGCGCAAAAAATTTGAAAATTTCGAGTTTTGTCAATTTATCAAGAGAGAAAAATCGGGAATTTCATCTTGTCGCGTAAAAAATGCAGATTTCGTTAAAGTTAGGTAAAAATTGCGAATTTAGTTCTTTGGGCGTGGAAAAATGCGTATTTTGTCATTTAAAGTTGAAAAAAACAACGACGATCGGACACGGAAAAGCCACGAGTTTTAGTGATCGGGTACAAAAAAAATGCAAATTTCGTTGTTCGAATAGAGAAATATCGTAAAAATCGAGAATTTTATCGATAAGTTTCGTATAAGTCGGAATTTCGTCAATCGGATTCATAATAATCGCAAAAATAGTCCATATGGTTCGTAAAAATAGCGAATTTTGTCGATCAGGTGCAGAAAAAATCACGAGTTTCATCAATCTGATGCGGAAGAAATGCGAATTTCGAAGATTGACTTCGTAAAAATCGCAAATATTGTTGATCGGGCGCCGAAAGATCGTAAATTATCGTGATCAACTTCCTAAAAATCGCGAATTTTGTTGATCTGTCGCAAAAAGATCGTAAATTTTTCCGATCGGCTTCATAAAAATGATGAATTCTCTCGATTGGCTTCTTAAAAACCGCAATTTTTTTCGATCATGCTGAAAAAATCCCGAATTTTTTCGATCACGATGAGAAAAATCGCGAATTTCGCAGATCAGGCTCGGAAAATCGCGAATTTCGCCAATCATGCGCTGAAAAATCGCAATTTTCGTTGATCATGCGAGGAAAATCATAAATTTCGTCGATCAGGCTTGCAAAAATTGCGAATTTTTTCGATCAGGCTTGAAAAAAGCGTGGAATTTCGTCGATCTTGCGAAGAAAAATCGCGAATTTTGTTGATCATGCGATTATAAATCGCGAATTTCGTCAATGAGATTTGTAAAATTCGTGTATTTCGTCGATTGGCTTTGTAAAAATCACGAATTTTGTTGATCAGCCAAAAAAATCTCAAATTTGGTCGATCAAGCGCGGAAAAATCACAAATTTTATCGAGCATGTGAAGAAAATTCACAAATTGCACTGATTGTCTTTTCAAAAATCACGAATTTCATTGATCCGCTTTGTAAAAATCGCGATTTTCGTCGATTGTTTTGTAAAAATTGCAAATTTCGTAGATCAATTTCATAAAAATTACGAATTATGTCGATCGATTTCGTAAAAAGCGCAAATTTGGTTGATCAAGCATGGAAAAATTGCAAACTTCGTTGATCAGGTGCAGAAGAATCGGGAACTTCATTGGTCAGACATAGAAAAATCTTTTTGATCAGCTACTCCCCTCTCTTTCATTTATAAAGTTCAAACCAACCACTTATGTTTATTTTTTAGCAATTTCAATAAAACAAAATTTACTCTCCTCAATAAAGTCGAGGAATATTATTACATCTTGAAAGTAATTCTAGATATATCTGTTATATTACATGTACAAACATAAAAACTGCTGATATATCCTTACAGATTGAAACAGATATTTTGACTAGGTAAGCGAACTTAAAGGAGTAATCACCCCCCCCCAACTCCTCTCTGAAACCATATTTTTTTATCCGATTATAGGCCACAGATCACCACAAAATCAAATTATCTCTGTGTTATTGATGTGGCCCTCGACCACCCAGACATATTTGTAAGTGGCCCTTGTCTCGAAAAGGTTGTGCATCCCTACTGTAAACCATACACGTATGTCAGGAGTGGGGTATGAACCCACAATGTCTTTCAAGAACCAGAAATCAAATCTGCTGTCTTACACCGCTCAGCCACCTAACTGCACTCGATTCGGCGAGCTTAGTCATCGTCCATGTTACTTTTAGTTTGCGAGAAATCACTAATTTCATTAGTTTTTACTTAATTACTAAAAAAGTACTGAACCAATTTCAATGAAATGGAAGAAGTACCAATGGAAGGGTAGCCTCTTTCATTTAACACACACACAAACACACACACACACAAAAAAAAAAAAAAAAAAAAAAAAAAAAAAATTGGTTGGATAGTTTTGGAGTAATCGGTGAACATACATAGAAAAGAAAAATACATTCGCGCCGAATTGATAACATCCTCTCCTTTTTTGAAGTCACTTAAAAAAATATATAACACGGAAATTTTTTGTTTGTATACTATACACATATGTCAGGAGTGAGGTTCGAACCGACACTCTCTTTCAAAACCAGAGATTAAATCTGGTGCCTTAGACCGCTCGGCTGTCCGGACTTCACTTTCTCCAGAGAACTTATTCAATGTGATGTTACTTTTTGCAAGTCTATTCTCCTTTTTGAGTACTCTTTCACTGATAAAGTATTGAGTTGTTAAAAAATCTCTGATACTCTGTGGTAAAGGTTAAATACAAAATATTCCTAATAGTATAATTAGTATTTAACTGTTTTAATATATATTTAAAAATTATAATACGGAAAAGATTACTGTATACACGTACGTCAGGAGTGGGGTTCGAACCCACGCTGCCTTTCAAAAACCAGATCTTAAATCAAGCGCCTTAGACAGCTCGGCCATCCGGGCATCGGTAAATTTATTCGACATCCATATTACTACTGATTTGCAAGAAATCACTAATTTTATTAGTTTTTGCCTAATTACTAAAAAAGTACTGAACCAATTTCTATGAAACGGAAGTGGTACCAATTCGAGACCAAGCTCTCTCGTTTAACACCAAAATCAAGTTAATTGGTTGGATAGTTTCGGAGTAATCGGTGAACATACATAAAAAAAAATACATACGGGTCGAATTGATAACCTCCTCTCCTTTTTGGAAGTCGGTTAATAATTCAAAACAATAATTTAATGTTCATATTTATTAAATACTATGCAGGGGTGCAGAAACATGTTTTTACTCCCAACATTTCTCCCAATCCATATAAAAATTTCCTCAAACTTTTATGATATGTTATACAGACATGTTATTGGCACAGCAAAGAAAAAGCTGAACTTTTATGGACTAATGAACTTATGATGAAATTTGTAGGGCCATACCGAGTGGTCGATTATTTACTCAGTAGTCAGCATACGTTGTATTTGGCTAAATTATGGGCTGAGTACATAGTTTGGACGAAATTCTCGTTTTTCACAAAGTTTTTTGACAGAATTTGCATTTTTTTTTTTTCAATTCTCCAACAAAATTTGAGGTCTTTCATATAATTTTTTGCCAAAATTTGCTTTATTTTCCACAATTGTTTGACGTAATTCGCATTTTTTTACGAAACTTGCATATTTTCACGATCTTTTGCAAAATTTGTATTTTTTTTTCATGATTGTTTGTCAATATTTATGTTTTTTCACATTTCTCCAATGGAATTCGCAATTTTTTCACAAAATTCACATTTTTTCAACGATTATTCAGTGAAATTTGTGTATTTTATGCGACTTTTTGCCAAAAATTGCACATTTTACACGATTTTTGGATTATAATTGTATATTTTACACAATCTTTTGAAGAAATTTTTATTTTTTCCCAAAATCCATTAACAGAAATTGCACCTTTTTCGTAATCCTTCTCAAAAATTATATTTTTGGCAGAAATGTCATTTTTTTTTTCAGCAATCCATTGACAGAAATGACATTTTTGTCACAATCCTTTGATAGAAATTGCATTTTTCCCTGCAATCATTTGACATAAACCACATTTTTTAATGATTCTTAGACAAAAATTGCATTTTTTTTTTATTCCTTGATGAAAATCACCTTTTTTCTGTGACTTTTCAAATATTTTGTTTATATCTGTGATCATTTGATGAAATTTGCTCAATTTGGCGCAGCTCATACTTATGTTTTTTGTCGTACTTCATCCACCACTGCTACCTCCCCCCACCCTCATTAGAAATGTCATCGAATTTTAATGCATATTTTTCTTGATCCCAGGCTTGATAAAATGTAGTGCCAAAAATGTGGAATTCTGCATTTCTGTGGAAAAGTATAATGTCTGGTTATAGACTTGGATAAATTCAATTTTACCATAGTAGAGATTTTTTCTTTCCCAAACTTTCTCTATATATGTGTGAGTATATAATATTCTGAGATCAATTTTGTAAAGGTCACATACAGGTCTTTATAATTTTAGCGGCAATTTTTCTGCCTTGAGTAACTATGTAATTCATTGTTGAAATCAAAATCAATTGTTTATTCATGTGTAAATTTTTTCCTGATCCTAGATCGCCAGATTGGACATATTTTGCACTCCTGATCCTGATACCAGGAACATCAAATTCATGAGTTTGAGCAATAAATATGGTAAGAATTTTATTTTTATTTACAGTGATATGTTATGTACATCAGAATGTATATAAAATATATAAAAAATAAGTATGCTATATTATCAATGAATATAATATTACATACTGTAAAATACTGTTACCCCCCCCCCCCCAAAACGTGACAAAATATAATCAGTGAGGGGAGGGGGTGCCTACAAGAGATTTTTCTGTGATCTTTTCGCAAAATTTATATTTTTATTTCAGGATGTTAACGGAGGTTGCAACGTTTTAATAATGTTTGACGATTTTTTTTCTTTTTTTTTTACGATATTTAACAAAATTTGTGTTTTTCATTTTATAATGAAAATCACATTTCCTCCTGCAATTTTTTGTCGAAATTTGTGTTATTTACACAATTCTTTGTTGAGATGTGCTTCTCTTTTGTGATCCTTTAATGTAATGTGCATTTTTTTTTTCTTTTTGACCTCCGATTCTCAAATAGAATTCGCGATTTTTAAAACAAAATTAGCATGTTTTACAAAATTTACATTTTATTGCGAATTTGAACATATTTTTAAAAGAATTTGCCTTTTCTGGTGATATTTTGGCGAAATTCATATGTTTTACGATCTTTTGACAAAATTAGCATTTTTTTTTGCGGTCGTCTGGCTTTGTTTGTACTGTGATCTTTTGATAACATTTGCATTTTTTATCGTGATCCTTTGACAAAATTTTCACTATTTTCGCGATCCTTTGACTCTTTTCTTTGTAGATCTGACATATACTCTGTTTTTTTTTTCCAATAGTCAAAATGTGTGTTTTTTGATGATTCATTGAAAATCTCACAATTTTTTCACGATCTTTATTACATAATTTGCATTTTATCAGTTTTTTCCCCTCAGCGATCTTTTGATAGTGTTTTTTCCAGCAGTCTTCTGACAAAATGTTCCTCTTTTTAGCGATGTTTTGATGAAATGTATGATTTTTTTTTTTGAAGAAATGTGCATTTTTTATGATTTGATGAAATTTATGTTTTTCAGCAATCATTACATAAAATGGGAATGCTGAAATCTGCCCCCAGTATATCTGCCCCCGTCCGCCATTTTGACCTTTACATTAGAAGGGGGTAGATATCCAGCGCTGCAGCATTTCACTTTCTACGAGGGCCTGATATCTGCCCCCAGTATATCTTCCCCCGTCAGCCATTTTGAGCTCTGCATTAGAAGGGGGAAGATATCCATTGCTGCAGAATTTCACTTTCTACGAGAGCCTGATATCTACCCCCAGTATATCTGCCCCCGTCCGCCATTTTGACCTCTGCATTAGATGGGGGTAGATATCCAGTGCTGCAGCATTTCACTTTCTACGAGGGCCTGATATCTGCCCACAGTATATCTGCCCCCGTCCGCCATTTTGAGCTCTGCATTAGAAGGGGGAAGATATCCAGTGCTGCAGAATTTCACTTTCTACGAGAGCCTGATATCTACCCCCAGTATATCTGCCCCCGTACGTCATTTTGATATCACAGTAGAGGGGACATACATGGAGTGCTAGAATATTTTTTAGGTTCATCGAGAACCTAAGAATCCTGGATATATATCCTTTCTGCGTATAGTTTTTATTGTTTCCGCTAATAATCATACGGTTTATTTATCTTGAAATTTGTAGACGACACTTAAAATGTAATTCTAAAATTATATAATATATATGAGGACGGAAACTTCAAAACGCACTTTATCGACATTTTTAAAAATGAATTTTCTGTATGAACCTATTCTATTAATAAATCTGCGTAAAAGAAAAAAAATCTGTAATTTCAGAGCAGGGCGCGAATCATGTGCCAACCAGCGAATCATGTCAGGGGTGGACTCCGAAATTTTTTTTTGGGGGGGGCTAACATCTTTTAGCAATTATTAATGCAGTAATTAAGCAAACTAAATACTTTAAAAACTGATAAAATGGATCTGTCTATAAAGGAACCCGATTAAAGCGAAACCTCTTTAAAATGGAGTTTTCCTAAATGGAAAATATTCGTGATCACCGGAAAATAATTAAGAGCGGTATACCTCCGAACCCTGTATTTCCCAAATTATGAATTCATGAAAATTTCATCTTCTGAAGCATTTTTTGTGAATTTTTGAATCTACATAAGAAGATCTACACAATTAATTAAGAGGCTACTTCAGTCAAGCGAAAAGGCCCGTTCGATAATGCTAATCCTGTGGAAGAAATTAAAAATATATATATCTCGTTTGAATTTACAAGTTTTTAAATGATTTTTTTCATTGAATATTAGAGATTTTTTCGATTTTATTTACAGATAATTTTAGTGAAAACACTTTTATTTTCGGAACCGGTTTCGAAAGTGAAAGCATATTCATGAGAAAAAAACATATAATCAAAATCGAAAAAGTAAGAAACGGCCTGCATACAGATCATCTAAGAAAAAATATTAAAAATATTGAAATTCAATCGAGATATTTTTATAAATCTTTTCCACTGGATTAGCATAAGCTAGCGGGTCTTTTCTCATGACTAAAGTTCCTCTCAATAAAATTTAAAAGAGTTTTGACAGTTAAAATTAATTAATTAAATTTGTGTTTTAGAAATTTTATGCAATATTTATAACTGCACTCAAATTTTTTATTTTAAATACTTTTTTAGATTTTTATTGAATTACAAAATGTACAAACATAATGGTCTTACTCTAGAATTATAAAATGATACTTAATTGAAAATTTCCCCCCACAATCTTTCAACGCTAAGAAAGCTGAGAAATGCAAATGAAAAACAAATCGTCCTTTTAAAAATATTTTTGTTTGTTCAACCAATTATGCTCTTGAGATAAGATGAAGTAAAGTAGTATTTAGAACGCATTCTAAAATGTATTACTACTAATCCAGTATTACATGCATTTTAAAACAAATTATTTTAAAGGTGCTTTAAAGTGACGCCGGGACATAAAGGGATAAGAAAGCCTACTTAAAACTGAACTTTTCTCCATTCCATAAGATTTAGTCTTAGGTTGTTGTTATGATTAATGTAAAATATAGATAGCATTCTTCAATTCATTAAAAAATAATAATAACTTGATTTATATATTAATAAAGAAAACTGATGGATAGCACATGCGCATTATTTTCTTGGATTCTCATTGCTGTTTTGACATTATTGAACATATTTTGGAAAATGCCATAAGTAAAATTATTCTTGATTCCGTTTAAAATATATATGATGAGTAAAATGTATTAATTAGAGTTAAAACAACTTTCAAACAGCCGATAACTTGACAGAAGCAAACAAAATAAAATTATGCATTGGACATTGATTTAAATTGTATTTTTCCATTCAGAAATAATTTAAAGAGAACGCAACTTTGATTACACAGTATTTCAGTGAAGAGCAAATATTAGCTTTCTAAACAACATTTAAAGTTTCCTTAGAATAGATATAAATATAAATCGAATATAATTATATATTCCTAAAATTATTAATTTCATAATGCAGAAACTTATTATTATATTTAAAAATTACTTTAATATATTAATTCCACAGGTTTGATTTTTTGTAACTGATTGTATTTGTAATTTAGTTTTATCATTTGTTTTCCGATGAATTTTTAGATTATTTTAAAGTGATGGCTGTTTTAAACACGATTCAATTCAGTGATGATGTTGTTTCTCGTTAAAACTAACTTTGCCTGATCTTATTTCATTAATAATATGAATTATAAAATTAGTCATTTAGCAATTCGCTATAATTAAATTTAAAATTCTGCATGTGATTATATCATTTCAAGTATAAATCAATTATTATAAACATATATCCATTCATCCTGTATAAGATCATTGCTTTTAAATTATCACGAAGTGACCGACGAAACAAGTGGCAGCTACTTAGTTCATCTGGATACCATTTCCCCCATCTGGTAGGTAAACAGAAAAAAGTGACATAAACTATAAAAGCGGAGAAAAGTGACACGGAAAAAAGTTTACGGAAAAAAAAGTTACAGGAAAAAAAGTGACAAGGAATTGATTTTGGGGATTCATTGATCAGACGGAGGCTCTTAATTTAGGTAAATGGGTTTTTCATACTGAATTAACGGTTTTGGTCCAATTTTTGGATATACGCCCATATTGAAAAGACGCTTTCCTTATTAATCATTTAATAAATTTTTGAAGGATTTTAGAAGGATTGAATTATTTAGAAGGATTAATTAAATTTGAATTTACAGGGATTTTGTGCAATATTTATAACCCACTCAAATCTTTTATTTTAAATTGTTTTCTTCGTATTTTGTAGAATTATAAAATGTACAAATATGGTGTTCTTACAATATAAATGTAGAAATACAGTCGGCTCTCGTTAATTCGAACTTACTGGGACCATAAGAAATGTTCGAATTATGGTAAGTATGACAGAAAAACATAATTAAAAGAGTTCTTTTACAAAGGAATTATAGTATTTTCTAAATTCATTTCATCTGTTCAAGTTAGAATGTGACTTAATATTAAATTAAAATACATAAATACATAAACCAATTAATGAATTAGGAACAATCGATATGGAAGAAGAGGTGGATGTGTCATTTACAGACATACAGACAGGCCCGACTAATAAGTTTCTATGCCCTGGGCACTTTCAAATTTTCGTGCCCCCGTAGATTAGTTAATTTACTGATAGTAGTTTTTTCACACATTATACACTTATCTGAAAAAAAGTTTCCTCGAAAATTGAAAAACAATTCCATAAATAAAAATTAAAGAAATTCTACTATTTATTGAAACGTGCTTTTAAACATAAATTGATGTATACTTTTGTCATTTTACCGAATTAATATCACTTTTCGTTCCGCAATTATGATTTTTATGATATAAATTTAGATGAAATAGGAAATGTTTTGTGTTTCACAGAAATTTCCTTCCCAGGGCATAGAACTCGAGTGCCCGTGCGATAGTCAGGGTTTGCATACGGATAATTAGAAAGCGGATATCAAATGGATGGGATTATGTGTATACTAATTCAGAACAATTTTTACTAAAATGAAAGAAATCAAGTTATTTCAAGGATCTGGAGTTTAAAAAAAGGAAAAATGAAAAATTGGAGTTCCCGTTAGTTTGAATTAAACGATGTCAAGAGAAAATGAGTTCAAATTAACTGAAAATTTTAACATTATTCTGTCATTGAAAATTTCGGAACTTAACGTTTAGTTCGAATTAAGTGAAGATTCGATTTATCCGATTTTGGAATTAACGAGAGCCGACTGTATTTCCGAATTGAAAAATCCCCATCCCCCTCCCTCAGCGCCAATAAAGCTGAAAAGATACAAAGGGAAAAGAAATTATACTTTTAAAAATATATTTATTTTGTGTAACTAATAATGCTTTTGGAACAAAATAAAGTAATGTATCTGTAACTCATTCTAAACAGTATTACAACTAATTGACGTATTAAAAGAATTTTATAATGAATAATTTTAATGGACTTATAAGTACCGTCCGTAGATAAAGGGTTAATCGAAGATTATAAAAACCATTAATAAATTAGTGAACCAATTTTATAAGATAGTTTGTGATTTTTTATGTGAATGGTTATTTTCGAGATTGTCAAAACTACACACTCTCTGAAAATTTTACAAACTTCGACTTTCAGAAATTCTCAAAAGAAATATTTAAAAACAAATCATGGGGAAAATGTTATTTTGTACAGAGGAAATGGTATTTCAAAACAATATTTCTCTGTAAAAAGGCAGGGCCCGATTAAGCTCTGATGCTATGGGAGGCACAGTGTCATTTCGGGGCCCCTCTTTCATTTGTAAAGAATTTACATTCGAGATACCTGGAAATTCACCACTGCTACAAATATTATTCAAAAGAATGGCTCACTTGATTTCGTATGTATTTCATTAATCAATATCCCCACCATTTTTTTTCTTTTTACATTAAAATTGAATACAATCAAGCAAAATATGCTAAAAGAGATTAGCATGGGGCTAATATAAAAAATATAATTGGATGAAAAGATTGAATTAAAAATGTATGCACAACATAAAGTGTCAATATTTTGATATACTTCTTTCAATAACGGCAATAGCTATTTTTTTTTTTTTTTTTTTTTTTTTTTTTTTGTACATATAAGCTAAATTTAACAATTCTAAAATTCAATATGTAAAATAAAAATTTATCTAAAATAATGTACAAAAACTGATCTTTTACATGAAAAATTAATTTGTTATTTGCATTTACGAAGCACTTAAATAATACAAATTATATATATATGCATATATGCATAATTAATAATTTGAAAAGAAATTAGGTAAAATTTTAGAATTAAGTTAATTCCATGCAAAATTCAGGGCCCCCTGTGTTCTCAATTTTGGCCCCCTTCAAAACTTTCTAAGGGAAGCATGTACTTCTCGTACCTATTCGGTAATCAGTAAATCGGAACTCCCTAGGAGACCCCAATTAGCGCGGGCCGTGCCCTAACTGTCGCATCGTTTGTCCGATAATTGAGTCGGTCTAGCTGCCAGTATCAGATAGACCCGTTGTAGTCCACAGGCTCTTTGGCCTGAAGGCATGGGTATGGCAATCCGTGGTCAAAGAAGGGTTCTTTCTGAATTTCTTAGGAAAACAGGAAGTGCCTGGCTGTTTGTAAAAAGAATGATGAATGAAGTGACAGATTTAGATTAGTACTCACCTCAGTACAAAACAAGAAGAGATAATATTTGTCTTGTTCTATGTTCTATGCAGGGATTCTTTTAGTAATGGTTCTTATGCAGGGATTCTTTTAGTAATGGTTCTTATGCAGAGATTCTTTTACCAATGGTTCTATGTCTTGGGTGAAAATATTCTCACAACAATTCTGGGAAACATTTTTCCAGTTAACTTGTGAATAATAATTAAAAAATGTGTGCAAGTTCAGATTTGTAATATTATGTAATCTCTATAGTTGTTTGATACGGTGCGAGCCCCATCTTGTTCCCAGTGCCCTTGCCCTTGGGCAGTTTCCCACTGTGCCCCCCCCCCCTCTAACCGGCCCTGTGGCCATTTAAAACTAAAAAACTAAAACATAAAAATGAAGGACAAAAAATGAAAAAAATAAGCGTTTTTTATGTGTTTGAACTTTATAAAAAAAGGGTCGGAGATTTTTTTCTTTCGTTCATATCTTAAAAAATGGCTGAGGTGTGGCAATTTGAATTTCTAGTGTGCACGGCCGGTAACAGGTTTCACGGGCTCCTGGGCAGACTAAACATACGGCCCCCCTCCTACAATTAAACATATGGAAATTTGCCGCTTATTTGAATCACTGTACTATTGAATAAGTCCTTTTTTAATTAAGAAAACAACGTTTGTCATTTGTTTAATCAGCACCGTCTTCTTTAATCGAATCAAATTCTGCTTTACAAACAGTGTTAATATAAAAGGTAAACTTTTTACAAGCTTGACAATCCTAATACTTTTTATACATTTGTAAACGAAAATTTCGGCTAATTTTAGTCAAATTTAAGGAATTAAGAAATATGTCCCCATAAACATAATGCATCTTAGATTTTGATTATAATCAATTGCTAGTTGGCGAGCAATCTCTCTTATGTCCTTAAAATTGTTTTTCAGCACAAATTTTGGCTGCAATCATAGTTAAATAATTTTTTCGGTTATTAATGTCAAAGCTCATATTTAAAATGAAAATGTTGCTAAAATGTATAAAAATTGCAATATTTTTAGGATGATTAGTACTAATGTTAAAAAATATTCAGGGTGCAATATAAAGTTATATATTTATAATTTTAATAATTCTTGAGCGAGTGGATTCCAATTTCATATCCAAAGCTAAAATTTGCTCAAGACTCAAAATTTAAAGTAAAACCATGTTTTAGCTTGGAATATTTACGATTCTTTCTCGAAATCTAGAAATATTTCCCTCAAACTAATAAAATTTTAAGGAAACATTTTCCAATTACATTACTATTTTTATTTTCCTCGATAAAAATGAATGCGTGGAAGATTCTTTTTTTTTCCTATAACTAATTTGCAAAGACATACAACTTAACAACTTATAAGCTTAACAACAATAAATAACAACATATAAATACACTGGTGCTTAACAACATATAAATAGTAGGTGTCTCGCCTAGCTTTAGTCGGGATCAAAATATTAGCTTTAAAAACACCTGAAATAAAACCGTTCATTAATTTGAACAACTTTATATTTTTAAACGGAAATCTAGTATAAAAAGCTTGCAGAAGCATTCTTCTGTTTTTCTTTTTTATCGACTACCAATAAATACATTTAAATTATTTTAAAAGATATTTATTATTGTCTAAACGATTTAAAAATTTTATGAAATACAAATGTGGTGATTTCAAACTCCGTGTTTAATTTTCATGCAAAAAGGCTGATATTTAGTGGTAAAAGTGCTGCACATCAAGAGCAATACTGACATGCGTAATTTACGATTTAAGCAAATAATTAGAAAAAGCCCCTACCGCCTCAAAATATAGCCGTAAGGTATATTTGAAAGTTAATTACTAATTTTTAAAAAAAGGAAATCAAGATTAGAAATAAACGCATTTTCATCTAGCCGCTTTTGATGAGTTTTTAATTCAATTTTCAGTAAGCGCCTTTTTAATCAGAATTATGTTACTGTGACTTCTTTTCTTCTCTAACCTCCTCTCCCTTTATGATTCTTTTTTTGTTAGACTTGGTCCCATGAACAACTTGTCAATATAAAAGTTGTAGATAATATTAAGAAGATTTATAATAAATTTAATTGCATTTAATATCTTGTAAACCGACGAAGATATGATTTTTTTGTTTTATTTTAATCCTTTTAAGGACGTCTTTTGCAGTCTGGAAACGGTTAATCTGAAGGTTCAAACTGACAAACGGTAGCAGTAAATTTTTACTGCAATTTTGATCGCATAATATGCATGACGAAAAGTTTTCGATTATTTTTAAATCATTTTTTTCAAAAATCGCAGTTTGAATGAATTATTTGACCAGTTTCTGAGCAGAAAAGCCTTGCCCATGAAAGGGTTAAAACATTATTTTGATATATATATATTTGAGCCCATTTTTAACGATGTCAAAAATCTGTCATAGATAAATTTTTAGAACTTTTCTTAGAAGTAATAATAACGGTAATTGATTTTATGTACATCACAATTGTGAAATTATGGGTTTTTTCTGTTTTCACAAATCCCTTCTCCATTTCCAACCTCCTTGGTCTGATTTTGGCCATTAACGAACATGACCGAGATTTTCTTCTCCTTGATTTTATGTATGAGGTTGCAAGAGATTTATGCAAAATTGTAGAAATTACGTGGATATATACAGAAGTGCAAAAATCTAGGCGCCAGCGGCTCTCATCGCTAAAAGAAAAAAGCTTTCCTCATTGAAACTTCAATAGCACTTATGTTGAAAATGATATGCAATCGAAGATATAATAATAATAATAATAATAATAATAATAATAATAATAATAAAATAGTAATAACAATAATAACTTTTTTCTGCGTTTCTAATCAGAGTTTTTTAAGTGTAATATTTTCAAAAAGCATAATTATGTGAAAACGCAAAAGTTTAAATTATTTTGAAACCCATTCCCATCAATTCGATAATTAAAAAGAAAAAAAATCTTTGAAAAATCTACTTAAGCCTTATTTACCAGAGTAAAAAGTTCCTTAGACTGCTAATGTACAAAACTTCTTTGTATTGTAGGAATTTTAGAAGAGGTGTCTACAAGCATTCTCACGTTGAACTCTTTTTAAAAGGGGATTCAAATGCTGAAATTTAATATCCTGCGTTGAGGAGCATTGCATGCGGGAATGGGTGCAGAAGAATTAGAGGGACATTTTTGTTGAGCTTTTTTTGTCAATCTCAGGGACTGATCATTGTTCGTTTTTACCTGTCTCTCCAACATAGATCAATAAAAGGTCTAGCCCTGTGAAAAGAAAAAAAAATCTTACTAACTCGTGTATAAGTCGACCGACTCCTATTTTTAACTCCCAAATTTTGTGTAAAATTCTTCGACATTTACACTAGTATATACGGTATAAATAAATAAATAAATATGAACAGATAAATATTTATATAAAGTTTTAAACTGGGGGGGGGGGGGGGTTTGGATTCTATTACTCATGATGAGCATAGATCTGCAAAAAGTTTTCAGAAATTTCAACATAGGGGGAAATATAATAGGTATAGTATTCTTTACGAAATCTACCTATAAAAAATCCTGAAGAGATGTCTGGAAACGAATTTGCCTGAAAGGTTAAATGTCAATATCGTTTAAAATTGAAAAAAATCTTCTTAAAGATGAATGTTTGTTTACGCGTGTGTGATTTGTCTTTTCGTATTTAGATTTTAAATTCTGGGTGAAAAATTTTAAGTATTTCAAAAATAAATAAATAATACGAAAGTGTGAGTTTCAAAAAATTATTATTTTTTTAATAGATTGTCATTTTCAGAGAGATAATTGAACGTAGATATGCTGCTTTGGTACCTTTATTTTTTTTATGTTTTTGATTTCAATATTTATGATGTCAATTTTTAAACATCGCAGAAAAAAAAATCACAAACGGAATCGACGACGGAAATTAGTGCATTAGTTAATGAGATAAAACTGTCGTATAAATCGTAAAAATGCAGCAGAGCAACGCCACCTGTTGAGCGATTTGAACCAAAAACTAATCAACATCAATCTATATCAGGGACTACCAGGATAATAAATTTTCATTAAATTCCGTGTATTTGTTCCTGAGATGGAGTTGTTGCAAAAATCGTGAAAAATGCAGCATAGCAGCTCCACCTATTGAGCGATTTACACCAAAACTAGTCAGCGTCAATATATATGAATGACTACCTGAAGTAAACTTTTATTAAATTCCGTGCATTAAAGGTGGATTCGAAAAAATATGTTCCAACTCTCAACAGCTCGAAATTTTCTGATACATTTTCAGACTCATTTTTAAAAGTAGAAACATGAAATTTGCTAAGATGATTTTTGAAGATGCCGTGTGATTTAATTTTCCCCTCAATTCATTAGAATTGGATTTATAAACAATTATTTTCTCACTCTGATCTTTTATTTTTATTTTATTTTATTTTTGTTTTGTTTTTTGTTTTAGATCTTCCGCTTCAAAAACTTCGGTTCAAAACGTCATCTTTGACAGCCTTTCTTTTTTCTTTTTTCTTTTCTTTTTTTTTTTTTTTTTTTTTTTTTGCAATATTTTCTCCATTTATCAAAAACTCAATAAGCACGGCACATTGTGTTCTTTCTTAATAATAGAATTTGCCAGTTTGATGCACTTGAGAGCAAAAAGGAATTTAAAAATAAATCGGAATATAAGAAATTTGGTTTGGAATACACCCTTAATTCTTGAGACAGAACGATAGCAAAAATTGTGAAAGATACAGCATAGCAGCGCCACTTCTTGAAACATTTACACTAAAATGTAAACAAACATCAGTTCATATCAAGGACTAACTGAATCGGAAGTTTGATGGAAATATGCGTATTAGTTATCAAGATATAGCTGTTGAGTAAATCGTAAAAAATGCAACATAGCAGCGCAACTTATTGATCGATTTTACACCAAAAACTAATTACCACCAAGTGTATTTCAGGGACTAACTGAATATAAAGTTTTGTGAAATTCTGTTTATAAATTCTTGAGATAGAGTGTCCACAAAATTTATGTCACAGAGAGACATTTCGTAAACACGTGTTTTTTGGAATCTTTGACCCCCTAAAACGTGTAAATCCGACGAAGATCGAAATTCAAAAATTTTTATGAATCCATCCTTTTTTCCAGGTAGAGGTAGAATAAAGAAAAAATACGAATATTGCATAGATCCTGATAAGAGATAAGGTTTTCGTTTAAAAGTATAAATTCTGACAAAATTCGGTAACATGTTTCGGTAACAAATTTGATGTTTATTAAACCCTTGAAGGGCAGTGGCTCATTTTTCATCACTTAATTCACTTAACCGCCCTAAATTAGATAAATCGGTTTTTATGCAGAATTATCCAAAGTGTGTCAAATTTTGGATATAGGTTCTTTCTGATAAGCCTTATGTATAGTATATAATGCCTAAAGAGATTTGGGAATTTAATGGTTTAGCATAGAAGGAGAACGGGGGAATAATCTTTCTTAAATTAAATTAATAGGTTTTTATGCAGAATTATCCGATTTGTTTGGAATTTTTGACATAAGTTGATTATGATAAGAAATATCTCTGATTAGTTAAGTGATTTTTTTTTTTGCTTATTAATAAAGGGGGGGGGGCAATTATCTCGCCTCAAATTAGATAAATCGTTTTTTATGCAGAATTACCCGATGTATTTCTTTTAAATGTAGGTACTTTCAGGTGAATACCTGAATAGTTCTAAGACTTTAATGGCTAAGTATAGAAGGTGAATCGAATACAACCCCCACCCCCTTAAATTAAATAAATGGCTTTTTACGCAGAATTATTGGATTTGCTTCAAATTTTGGATTATAGATTCATTATGATAAGGTGTATCCCTGATTAGATATAGGATTATTTTGCTAATTAAAAAGGGACGAGTGATTATAACCTCCCCTTAAATTAGTTAAATTGTTTTTATGCACACTTATCAGATGTATTTCATATTTTGGATATAAGTTCTTTTTCATAAAATGAATCCCGGAATAGGTTTTAGGGTTTAAAAATCACCCCAGGAAATGAATATTATATGTTCTTTTTTGTTGCCAAAATATTTTCCAAAATATAATCTTAATTTAATATTTTATGTGTTAAAAACTGACAATCTGTGAGTAACATTTAAAGATAAATTGTCAATCACATAAGGAACTAAGACTTTCAATAAACGTTTAAAATGGATTGCATATTCTCTATCGTCTGTTAAATGTTGAATTTTGATACTTATCATTATTTTCATTAGTATTTATGTGTTTATATATTTTGATTCTTTTTAATGTGTCAATTAAATAGCTCTCGTTAGAACTTTTTTTTTCTTTTGTTAAGCGCAAAATAATTTGTTAAGAATGTTTTTTTTTTTTGTTTTTTTTTTTTTTTTTTAACAATGTTAATTTAAAGCGAAAACCAAAAGCTAAATTTCGAAAATTTTAAGTTTACAAAATGTAACGAATATTGTTAAATGTTTTGTTTTATTCGCTTTTTATTTTGTTTTTTTAGAATATTTTTTTTAGAATTTTCCTTTTTTTCAAATAAATGAGAATTTATTTTATATAATGCGTCGATTAAATTTAATTTTTTAACATCAATAAAACAGTGAGAGCTGCTGATTTAAAACATCAATAACATAAAAAAAAATTGTATAAATGTTGCTTTAAATTACTGAATATAGTTTCATATACAACTATATAAAAAAGGAGGAGGATTTCAGATTATAAAATGAATTACATACTATATATATGTATCTTTTTATAACTCAAGAGGGCAGAAACAGCTATAACCTTTCACATGAATTTTCACTTCATATAAATCATTAAAAATTTTAATAATTTAAAAAAATTCAATAGTGAAGATACATACCCTATTAATATATTTTATCATAATAGGAAAGTTCTACTATAGTTCAGAACTATTATATAGAATATATAGAACTATTATATAGAATAGTTCAGAATTATTATATAGAACATTCAGTTATCACTTCATTTTGTTAATGGTTGAAAGCGTTATTGTTGTATATGCAAATTTAGAAAACAAGGAAAATCCAAAAGTAAATAGTATAATATAGAAATCTTAACAAACATATGCAAATGCAAATAACAATACTACTAATAATAATTCGCTCCAAAAATTGCTAAAATTACCTTTCTTTGAGATATTTTGAACCTTTTACGTACAATCGTAGAAGAAAAAGGTAACCACCCCCTATCAACTGTGCAATAAATTATTTTAGTAGAAAGTTGCTGTTAGCAAAAGATAAAAAATAATGTCTACTTTTAAATGATGTATATAAAATCGTTTAGGGGGCCATTTTCATATAAAAATAAATCCAAATTTTGTCCTTTAACAAATAATTTTGCCACCATAAATAGATTTTGCACCCTTAAATTAGCCTAAATTCAAATTTTCATAAATTTCTTATTGTACAATTAATTTCCAAGAAATTAATTATTTTAAAACAAGCATATTTTAGAGACTGCATCTAAATTGAAGTTATGTACTCAATTATTGGAATGCTACAGAATGATTGTCTCTTCTATTAATGTATATTATTTTTTACCAATAAGACCATTTTAGTCGCTTAATATCTTTCGGCTATAGTCACGACATATGTTTCGTTAAAATGGGTAATACATGTATATATATATATATATATATATATTAGGCATAATTTAAACCAAAAATTTGAAATATCTTGTTAAAATTGGGTACTGCCGTTGAAAAAAAAAAGTTTCGGTTCGTTTTAATATGTACATGTCACCTCCCCCCCACTTAGCACATTTTATATGCATCATTTAATAGTGCACTTTATTTCCAATCCTTTGGTACCAACAACTTTCTTCTACAATAATTTGTTGAGGCGTTAGTATGGTGGGTTTTCTTTTTTTTTTGGGGGGGGGGAGCTATTCCCATGCCTGTATGCTATTCTTTTCACTCAAAACATGAAATTTTTAGCTTATGAAGTTTTTCACCGTATACACGTCCTTTTATAACTTGTTTTTGTATTTTATATTTTTTAATTAATTTAATTGTAAAGTACTTCTTTATGGGAAATTATATTCAATCTAAAGTTAACAAAATACTATTTCTATAAAATTCAGTTACAGATATTATTAAAATTAAATTTTATTCTACATCTAAAAAATAAAAAAATAATAAAAATAAAGATCTTTTATTGTAATAAAGTTATTAAAGTTTTAATGCTTCTATTCCAATATGAAAAAAAAGCAGAATTGATTGCACTTTTACTCAAACATAGAATATTTTCCCCAAACCTAAATCTGACGTCATTTTCATCATATCAAAATTTAAGTATACACCTTTCATATCTGTATTCACTTTTTAAAGAAAATCGATAATTTAATTTGATCATTTTGATTCAAAACTTGAAGTCTCGATAGCTATTAACTGAAACAGATACTAAACTATCCATATACTTTTTTAAAGCATAAATGAAATTTTATAAAAGAAACAAACATTCACTGGGTTTTATAACAGACAATATTCTTGACACAACGTAGTTTAATTATTTTTTTTCACTTTTAATAAAAAAATGGCAACATAAAAATCCAGTAGTCTGTTTTTTTTTTTTTTTTCGGTTTTTTTCCCTTTGCTTTTAATAAGCATGGAGTACTTCTGTTGCCACGTTTAGAAAAACGGTATTACAAACTACAAAAAAATTAATGTTTCAAAAATAAATTAAGATACAGTATTCAAATAAATCGCATTTAAAAGTACATTTTTTCCCCTATACGATGGTGTAAAAATTAGAAAAGTGGGCAGTTAAGAAATACAAAAATTTGCAGTAGAAAAATTGCAAAACCGGAAATGCATTTCAAACTTTAAAGTGTTGCCATTCTTAAAATGACGTATGCGTTACGCACAGATACTTTTGGTCTTTATAATTAGATATTGAAACCACATTTTTAATTATTATATAAGTTGGAAAAAAGCGTATATTTTTATTATTATCATTTCGAGTAGTATTTAAAACTTAGAAGCAATTTTTTTATTACTTTTTTTATTTTTTTATTTGGGACCGTGTAATAGGTATAGAATTTAATATAAAGAGTAATACGCAAAAAAAAACCTAATCAAACTTAAAAGCGTATACCGAATTTTAAAACGTACACTCCAGCAATTATTATGCAAAGACAGTACCGTAACCGATTTCTTTTATGTGTCCCTGTAAATTAATAAAAAATGTTAAGAATGTTCTATTTTAACGTGATCGTAAAGAAATTCAAGAATTTATGCCAGTTTCAAAAGATTTGGAATAGCATAATGTCATTAAAATACTCTTCAATTCTTTTAAGTGTCCCTAAAATTGAAACATTAACAGTACATACTTAATATGTAATAACAAACATGTTTTAATAAACCTAAATAAGTTTTATCAATTGTATAAAAATCCGAGTGTATTTACGGGAATCAGTGCATGGACAGACGGACAAACAAACAAAATGCAAAAGCACTCTTTAACTTTGTTGGAAAATGCTAAAAATCTACAAAAGTACTAAAAATATTACATGTATATAAGAGGGCGTGAGGTTCAAACTTTGCCTTTTCCAGAAAGTAAAATTTTTGCGATTTAAATAAATATCATAAAAACTATTAGTTTTCATTGTAAACACCAAGATTTTACAATGCCAAAACACACGTTAAAACTTTCTTTCTTTCTTTCTTTTTTTCATTTTTTTTTCTAAAATTATAGGTTTTTTTTCTTTTACGCTGATTTTTTATTAATAGAATAGGTTCATACAGAAAATTCATTTTTAAAAATGTCGATAAAGTGCGTTTTGAAGTTTACGTCCTCATATATATTATATAATTTTAGAGTTACATTTTAAGTGTCGTCTACAAATTTCTAGATAAATAAACCGTATGATTATTAGCGGAAACAATAAAAACTATACGCAGAAAGGATATATATCCAGGATTCTTAGGTTCTCGATGAACCTAAAAAATATTCTAGCACTCCATGTATGTCCCCTCTACTGTGATATCAAAATGACGTACGGGGGCAGATATACTGGGGGTAGGTATCAGGCTCTCGTAGAAAGTGAAATTCTGCAGCACTGGATATCTTCCCCCTTCTACTGCAGAGCTCAAAATGGCGGACGGGGGCAGATATACTGGGGGCAGATATCAGGCCCTCGTAGAAAGTGAAATGCTGCAACACTGGATATCTACCCCCATCTAATGCAGAGGTCAAAATGGCGGACGGGGGCAGATATACTGGGGGTAGATATCAGGCTCTCATAGAAAGTGAAATTCTGCAGCACTGGATATCTTCCCCCTTCTAATGCAGAGCTCAAAGTGGCGGACGGGGGAAGATATACTGGGGGCAGATATCAGGCCCTCGTAGAAAGTGAAATGCTGCACCGCTGGATATCTACCCCCTTCTAATGTAGAGGTCAAAATGGCGGACGGGGGCAGATTTCATGGGGGAAGATTTCATACATCCCCATAAAATTTTCCTTTTTTCGTGATTTTTTTTTTACATTTTTCTGTTTTGTGGTGATTTTTTGACGTGATTTATGTTGGTGTTAACAAAAATGCGCAAAATTCACCTTGTTTACTAAATTAAAAATGCATGTAACTGTATATAAATTACTTAAAAGGAGCATGATAAAACATATAATTAGGATGAGCGAAGCGAATCCTCTACTAGGCCACTCAAATTACAATTTGTCGTACACTTTACAAAAAATTATTCAATATTTTGACTTCAAATTAAACACAAAAATAAAATATGATCTGTAGATTTGCAGAATATAATTTTTTTTACAGTAAAACGTTAAAAAATATTATTTTAATTAATTTATTTTACATGCATTTCCAATACGGACGCATTTCAGCAAATAAATAAAAAATGAAACGCGTATATTTTCAGAAAAAAAATATAAATCATTGAGTAAGTAATTATAGATAGAATCATGATTAATTTAATAAATAAAATATGTTTTCATTATTCAGAAAAATCGTTTGCACAGATGACACTTAAACATTTTAAAAGAATTGTATTATAGATTTTTTTTTTTTGTAAAGTGGCAACAAAAGAATTGTAAACAAATAAAATGAATTGTTAAATTTGTTATATAAATGAAAAATTAAAAGAATTGCGTGAACTTGTTGCCTCGATTCAAGCTCTTTATAAATGTACTAAAGGAAAAGTTGGCCGATTCCGAAATGACAAATGGACTTCAACTATTTCTTACTTTATCATTTGTATCGAAAGTAATGTTTTGTTCTTATTTGTGGACCGAAAAGGGTTTAGTGAACGGGACTTTAGACTTTGTTGCACGTATTAAAGAAAATCACAAGCCACCAGACCAGATATCGCGAATAATCATGGATAAATTTGAATACTACAGTAATTTAACTTATAAGAATTGGTGCGTACCAATTCCCCCAATAATTGAATTCTGGAAAAATGGAAGCATAAATTGCTTAAGGAAAGAGTTTCTTCTGCAGTTAGCTTTTGCTATTACAATTCATAAATCCCAAGGTTTAACATTAGATGAAGCAGTTGTAGATATTGAGGATATATAGGCACCAGTTGGCTTAAAAACGTAAGTAACGTTGTCAAGAGTGAAAATCCTTCAAAATTAAGCATTCAATAAAAATTTTCCTTACGAAAAATTCTACAATATCAAAAATTCTCATGCACTAACATGTATAAAAACGAAGAAATTAGAATAAAAAGTTTTACAGTTAAAAATTCATACTATCGACGAGAGCAGATTTCAAATGTTTTTCCAGAAAATAGGATTTTGAAGAAGTAACTTTCTTCAAGCTCTCTTCAAATATATTATTCTAAAATAGCTATCAAAGATTATTTGATGTTAATTACAAAGATTGTAAACATGCATATTTCAAACAAATTTAAAAAACACCAGTGGCTACTAGAAATTGTAAAAAAATCTTTAAAAGAATTTTTAGTTGAAAATTTAAAAAATATTTTGTAAAAGTTTGCTTCGAAAATATTTTTTAATGCCAGTCTTACATCATAAATATAAAAAAATCTAGGAAATTGATAGTTATTTGGCTGAACTTACATTTGTAGAATTAAAATGCGCCAAAACGTAAAATAACTTTTTTGTTTAATAAAGATGCAAAAATAATATTAAAAAATATTGTTACTTTCAAATATATGCTTTATAAAATAATGCTTCGCGAATCCAAACAAAGCACGGCTTTTGCTAGTTTAAAAATACATTTACAGGTACTTTCAAAAAGTTCAGAATGTTTTCAACCGTCACTTATGCGGTCTTCGTCAGTGAGAAAGACTCTACATTCGTATTCACGATCAACTTGAACCCATGGAAGAAGGAATATAAACGGGAAGGAAAACGAAGCCTCTTTCCCATTAGGAGCAGGGTGATCGCATGGAACAAAGAATATAAACGGGAAGGAAAACCGGTCAACGGAGGCAAGCCGAGAATTCTGGGACAAGTGTGACCCTGAACTGCCGGCAACCTTGGCGATTTTTTCGATTGGCGATAACTTGGCATGTGTTTTACCTCTCGCCGTAGAAATCAGCACATAAGACGTCGAGTGTAAGAAAGGCCAAATAAGCGATAAATGCACCAAACAGTTGCCATTCCTCAGGGAATGCTGGGATATGGGTGAACCTTACAGATATCCGGTGGCATCGACGATCACCCTGCTCTTAATGGGAAAGAGGCTTCGTTTTCCTTCCCGTTTATATTCCTTCTTCCATGGGTGATCGTCGATGCCACCGGATATCTGTAAGGTTCACCCATATCCCAGCATTCCCTGAGGAATGGCAACTGTTTGGCGCATTTATCGCTTATTTGGCCTTTCTTACACTCGACGTCTTATGTGCTGATTTCTACGGCGAGAGGTAAAACACATGCCAAGTTATCGCCAATCGAAAAAATTGCCAAGGTTGCCGGCAGTTCAGGTGCACACTTGTCCCAGAATTCTCGGCTTGCCTCGGCTTGCCTCCGTTGACCGGTTTTCCTTCCCGTTTATATTCTTTGTTCCATGCTTGAACCTGGAGTTTCCATGAAGTTTCGCCCGAAACCCAGGTTTAAAGCAATATTGGTATTCTTCATCAACCTGGCAGAACCGGTTCAAGGGGAAAATGCAAGGTCAAGTCGAATAACCTGACCAAGCTCTCCAGTAGGTTCAAGTTTGTTTCTCATAACCGAGCATGCGTAGTTTACAAAAAACAAGCAGGAAGCGAGAAGGGGAGACGGATATTTTACAATGGCGATTGCCGTATTTTCGTACTGAATATAGGTGCTGTCAAAATATAAAAGTTTTACAATCAAATAAAACAGAAGAACATTATGTAAAGGTATGTAATCTCATATATGTGTATTACGTTCAATATTTTTATTTGATTTATTTATATTTACGTATAAATACTCTATATATTATGCATTGAATTCTTTGTTTACAAAAATACGCGTGGTGGCGAAAAAAATATTTGCTTTAAAATAGCCAACAGTATTAACTGACGCGTTTGTCTAAACTTTGTTTAAAGTCATATACATTTTGCAATTTTGATGTTTAAAAAAAAGAACTAATATTTTAACAGTGCCGAAATAAATGTCGTACTTACATAAGGTCTAATTAAAATGTGAGATATGAGCAAATGTGTGATTTGCATTTTTGTTAAAGTAGAAAAATACGAAGATTATTTTTAAATATCAGTACATTCTCTGTAGATTTTTTATCCTTACTTATAGTAAGTTTGAAAATTAAATTTTGGTTTTATTGTAAGAAAGATTTATTGTTTATGTACAAACTTAGATAAATGTATATCAGATCTATAAATTAGATTTTTTTACTTAAAATTTAAACAATTCATTTGGATTTTATCGGTTTATTGAAGACTTTTAGAAGGTTTGTTCTTTTTAAAATTATGAATCGTATTACATGAAATACCTCCGATCATTAACACGATAGCATTGTTGTTGTTATTATTTGTATCCGAAGCTTTGTGAAATTTCGAATTTTTAATTTAAATTTATTTTTCAACTGTATTTTAATTTAAAAATTATATATAGTATAAAATATTGCATTAGAAATGCCATTTTATACGAAAGTAATAATAGTAATAATAAATCCCTTTTGGCTACTTAAAACATGAGCCTCACAATTTTTAAATAAAAATGAATTACCTCCTGAAATTGTGAGATTTCTTTTAGAGATCACTTATAATTTTTGCTCCTTAATTAGCTAAATAAAAATAAATTACTAAAGGGTTGAAATACAATGATAAAAAAAAACTTTATTTTTAAAATAACTCCATACCAAAAATAATTTTATCAGCTCTTTCCATAATGCTGATTATTTTTATGACAAATAAGTTTTTGGCGACCAGGAGTATGAAAGCAAACAATTCAACAAATAATTTAGGGAATATATGTATAAATATAAATAAATTAGTTAAAAACAGATAACATACATATATGAGATTACATACATTGTTCTATTTTAATAGTATTTTAAATTTTCTTTTAATTTCTATATCTTACATAGCATCTTGAGTACTTTAATTAACGAATGACACACACATAAATAAATAAATAAACAAATAAAATAAAATGATAATAATTAAGAGGGAACAGATTGGATGGTGCAAATGAACTTATTCTTCTCCACAAATTCACAAACAAAAAACAGCTTTTTTTTTAAGATAATGTAAAATTGTATGAAATTATTAATAATGAATTCGAACTGTTTTATTAAATTGCTATAGTACTTTAGAAATCTAGTTTAGAAATCTATCATTAATCAATCATAAAAAAAAGTTTCTTTTCTTTCTGTACTAAATAAAATTTTTATTACATCTAATGAAATGATATTTAAATGAGTAAAAAATATAAAATAATGAAGCTAGAAAAAATATAGAAAATAAAATATGATTTTCTAAATTTACTTTGATAAGTAAATGCATTCTTTCAAATGGAATACTGCATCCAAAAGCTGATGCTTACTTGCATGTAATAATATTTCATAATAGTAGACTAATTTATCAAAAAATAATAGTCAAAGAGAATCAAATGAGCTTAACTCATTTGATTCTCTTTGACTTCCCCCCCCTCTTTCAAATTTGATCTTGTATCTGGGAAAGACAATATTAAAAAACAAAGAGTTGGAGAGGGGGGGGGGGGCTCTAAAAGCTGATCAATAAAAAATCAACTTTCTGTAATACTTCACATTTATTTGGTAGGTTAGTGTTCAGAATTCATTTATCAATATTTTTAAAAGGACTTAATCTATCCCACTCATCTTTTTCTGCAGTTCTCTTAATATTATTTCACTACTTTTTTCCAGTCTATTTGGAATATTAATAGCTATCTAGTTCAATTAGAATTAATCATTTTCTCTGAAAATCCAAACAATAAAATCATTATATCTGGATACCATCTATACTGATATACAGGCCACTTTTTTCATTTTTCCTTTTTTTTTATTTTAATATTTTCCTTATCAGAAATTACTTAATTACTAATTAAAGCTATTAATAATGGAAATCAACATAATAACTGCTGGAATAAAATTTTAGTTTATATTCAAGTCAAATTTCATTAGTTTTTATCCAAATCAAGTTCCATTATTAAGTAACTATGTAGAAATTTATTTTGAAAAAAAAAAAAAAATCTATTATTATATTATTAGCCTTTAACACGATTTATATCATTTACCTAACTTATTTATCAATTTAAAAAAGAAAAAAAAATAGTTGAATGAATTATTTAAAAAATATTGAACAATCAATAAATTAAATTAAATTTCCATATTTATTGGTTGCAAGTTTTAATTTTCCCCATATATTTTGTGAAGAAAAAATAAAAAATCACATTGAATCTTTGTTTTTCCTTCTTTTTGTTCCCTTCCCTCTTTTTTTAACGCCTTTCTTCCAAAACAAAAATAATGTCGCGACGCGAAACCGAACAAGACGAGAATTTTTTAACCAATAGGCATACTTCTTTCAACCGGGGTCCAGGAACTCCGGGTTGGGTAACTTTTCATCCGAAGTCGATGGCACGCCACACACTAGCGAGACATGCGTCAAAAATCGTGCAACATGTCGCAGTCAAACCGGTTTTTTCTTTGTTATCAGGGTGAAATTGTCGCATGTCTCATGTTTTTTCGCTCAATGTTTCACAGGTGTGTGGCCTCCCGATGGCGAATACGAGTTTTCAACTCTCGGTTAAAAATCCCAACTCGGCGTTACTGGACCCGTGGTTCAAAGGTGCGTTTTCACGGGCCGCTCTAACGACCTAAAAAACCTTGGCTTACCCAAAACCTAACCTAAGAGCGTTTTCACTGGTTACAGATAAATCCTTATGCCAACCAATCAAAGGCAAGTCTTCACTGCGCAAGCGTCTACTTTAGGGCTTTAACAGTCTACAGACCGATCAGCTGATATAAAATTATAAACAAATAACTTTTGTTTACGTTCATAATGATAATCGTAAATATTTCGTATAAAAAATAATAGAAAGTTTTGACTGTTTTTTCTTACTAAAACAGCTTTAAATAATGCTCCAAAAATCATTTTTTATCCAAGTTTCAAAATGAAAAATACATAAAAGCACAATTACTATGATTAATGTATTAAAAACACATAAGTAAATTTTCACTTATGGAAAAGTGATAAGTTACACACTTTGATCAGGTTATTTCATGTGCGCAAATGACATAAATTTGTCGAAAATTTTGGGAAAATTGTTCAATTTGTACAAATGGCATAATAATGATAACACTAATTAATATATCTCTATCCATAACATATCAATAAAACACACTGCATTTGGTACTTCTTTTCAATTAGTTTAAAAATTAAACGTTATTACTAAATAAGTATAAAAGTTAAAAAAATATATTTTTTAAACATTCTTATATAAACTTAAAATATTTATAAATATCATGACTAATTACAAGACAGTAATTCATGATGGATCAAAAAACTTCTCTTCACTATTTGGCATGACTCTGCAGCGGACTGCTCCGCCAAAGTAGCGCTGAGCTACCAAGCTAACAAACTTTCACCGCCTTTGGCGAGACTGACTTTTTCCGGCAACCTCTCCGGAGGAACGAACATTCTTGCCCAGACTTCACGAGTTGATTCGAACTGTGCTCTGTTGAGCGATCGTGCGTGTGTAACGATCTCACTGTCTGCAACGCTAATTCTTAATTAATTTAATCATGTAACTTTTTATTTGTTTTGTTTTTATTAAATATGTTGTTAATGTTTTACTTTCAGGCTGGCATTATTTATTATTCCTTTCACATAACAGTTTAACTTTATGGCGCGCGTTAAGCCATGCGCCAAACTGGTGACCCGGCATTTTATCAATCTTTTTTAATCTTTTAAACTATGCGAAGTCCAGCCGTAAATATTTAATAATATTAATTTTTAATGTTATCTTAGTTAATAATTCTTTTCATTTTGCGAAAATTATCGTAATTTTTTTTTAAATCACTGACATGTGATTTTCTGCAAGAACGGGATTATCGTCGATTAGCAGGTATGTGATCGATTTTTTAACATTTTCTCTGTGACTGGTCAAACTTTTCGGCTTTACGTACGAATTAACATCCCTCCCTCATTGTTTTTTATAGTATCATGATTTTAATTATTATTATTGTCTTTGTATTTTATCTTTATGTAATCAGTATTTTATCAGTATTTACCTTGTATTCCCTATTAGTATTGTGTTAGTATTTATCAGTATCCCCTAAGCTAAGCATCCTATAATAACATGACTGGATCAGACTCCGAAAATAATGGTTCTGCGGTTGCATCGCAGGTATCTCACGTCGCCGTAAAAATTCCTCCTCTTTGGAAGGCGAATATAAAGCTCTGGTTTATCCAGGTTGAAAGCAACTTTGCGCTTGCTAAAGTTACAAATGACTTAACAAAATACAACCATCTTATTTCCTCAATTGACCCAGAAACGTTAAGCTCAGTTTCAGATATTTTATTTGCTCCTCCGGAGACTGATAAATACGAGGCCTTAAAAACTCGGCTTATTACGGAATTTTCTGCTTCTGAAAATGAGCAGATGAGGCGGCTTATTTCGGAAATGCACCTGGGCGATGATAAACCTTCACAATTTCTACGAAAAATGCGAGAGTTAGGGGGGAAAAGCATCACTGACGATTTCCTTAAAACGCTATGGCTTCAGAGACACCATCAGCAATACAAACGATTTTATCTATTAGCTCAGAATCGTTAGACAATTTGGCCAAAATGGCCGACAAAATTTCTGAAGTGCGTACTTCAACCGATAATATTTTCGCTGTCAGTCAGGCTGCTGCAGTTTCTGCAGACAATACCCAACGCGTTTCGCCGGTAGATGACGTCTCCGCACTTTGGAATGAGATTGCCGCATTAAGTAAACAAGTCGAGCGCCTCGCTCGCGATCGGAGCAGAGGACCAGGGCATCGTAATGGTTCTAGACACCGTAGTTTTTCTCGCGGACGCTCCCGTGAACGTAATACTGATTATTGTTTTTATCATGCACGATTTGGAAAAAATGCGAGAAAATGTCGCTCACCCTGCACCTATACTAGTACCACTGATCAGGAAAACTCGCAGTAGCGGCTGTCGATCGAAATACATCGGCGGCAGTCGCAAAATCATGTCGCTTACATGTTTATGATAAAAAATCGCACCTAAAATTCCTAATTGATTCAGGATCGGATGTTTCATGTAACCACTCTCAAAAAATTTAAAAAATCTACAACCTGATTCACTACAATTATTTGCAGCCAACAATTCCAAAATTTATACATATGGTACTAAACTTATGAATGTTGATTTAGGTCTTCGGCGAAATTTCACTTGGAAATTTTTAATCGCTAATGTTCCTGTCCCAATAATAGGGGCTGATTTTTTACAACATTTTGGCATCTTAATTGACCTTAAAGAACAGAAACTCATTGATAGCATAACAAACTTAACTCAGTCCGGGATAGTTTCAAATTCTGACCAACATTTTTCTGTCAAACTAATTTCTGGTGAGTCCATATATCATCAAATATTGTCAGAATTTCCAGATTTAACTAAATTGACACCTGGTATTACCTCTGTTAAGCACAATACAGTGCACTACATTGAAACAACCGGCCCGCCAATACATAGTAAGCCAAGAAGGCTCCGTCCAAAACTATATGAGGCTGTAAAAAAAGAGTTTCAATTCATGATGGACCAAGGTATTTGCCGTCCATCTAAATCACCTTGGTCGTCTCCACTCCATGTAGTATCGAAAAGCTCAGGTAGCATTCGCCCCGTTGGGGACTACAGGAGATTAAATTACAAAACAGTACCGGATCGGTATCCCATACCTCACATTCAGGATTTTTCTAATACCTTGCATGGCAAAAAAATTTTCTCAAAATTAGACATTGTTCGTACCTATTTCCACATTCCTGTGCATCCGGATCATGTACAGAAAACAGCAGTTTGTACCCCATTTGGGTTATTTGAATTTCCATATTGAAATTTTGGGCTATGCGGAGCTGCACAAACTTTTCAGCGATTCATGCATGAAATTCTGGGTGATCTCCCATTTTGTTATATCTATTTAGATGACATTTTAATATTTAGCGCTAATGAGGAGGAACACAAAGCACATTTAAGAACCATTTTAGAGAGACTAAATAAGTATGGATTAACCATAAATGTTTCTAAATGTATATTTGGTGCATCGGAAATTTCTTTCTTAGGCCACTTAATTACTAGCGATGGCACTAAACCCTTACCTGATAAAGTTGAGCCTATTCTAAATTATCCTCAGCCCGAAACCATTAAAGATCTTCAGCGATTTTTGGGATTTTTAAATTTTTTTCGGAGATTTTTACCAAACATAGCAAACCATCAAGTGTTTTTAACTTCTTATTTAAAAGGGGCGAAGAAAAACGATAAGACAAAACTTGACTGGACAGAAAAAGCAGAGGAAGAATTTAATAATTGTAAAAAGTTAATTGCAAATGCGGTTCTATTAGCACATCCAAAACCAGATGCTGAATTAGTTTTGCAAGTCGATGCATCAGATTTTGCTATAGGCGGATCATTGTCGCAGATAGTGGATAGGGAATTACAACCTCTCGCCTTTTTCTCTCGCAAACTTTCTCAAACAGAGAAAAAATATAGTGCATATGACAGGGAACTTTTAGCCGCATATGCTGCCATAAAACATTTTAGACATATACTTGAAGCGAGAAATTTTTCCCTATATACGGATCACAAGCCACTCACTTTTGCTTTCCATCAGCGCTCAGATAAATGTTCTCCAAGACAGGCTAGGCAATTGGATTTTATTTCCCAATTTACTACCGATATTCGTCACATAAAAGGGTCAGATAATATTGTGGCAGATGCACTTTCACGTATAAATGCTATAAGTATGCCAAACCCCATAAATTATACGGAAATTGCCCAAGCGCAGCAAACAGACCCAGAACTGGAAAGCCTAATTGCTAATTCGGAAACTTTACAATTTAAAAAAATCACTTTACCTGATTGTGACATTCCTATTTATTGTGACCTATCAACGGGTACAGCTCGACCCTATATTCCTCAACCATTTCGTCAAAAAGTTTTTTTAACTTTACATAATTTATCGCACCCCAGTATTCGTAGTTCTTCAAAATTAGTTCGGTCCAGATTTATTTGGCCTTCTATGAGAAAAGACTGTACTAAGTGGGCTAAGCATTGTATCCCATGCCAAAAGTCGAAAGTAATTCGCCATACAAAATCTCCATTAGGGAAATTCACAGACCAGTCACAGAGATTCGATCATGTACACCTCGATCTTGTAGGCCCTCTCCCTCCTTCTCAGGGAAACTATTACTGTTTAACGATGATAGATAGATTCACGCGATGGCCAGAAGCGGTTCCAATACCAGACATAACTGCGCAGACAGTGGCTAAAAATTTTTACACACAGTGGATTGCTCGATTCGGCTGTCCAGCCTATATTACCACTGACCAGGGCAGACAGTTTGAAAGTGCCTTATTTAGTGCCCTTGCCCAGCTGATGGGCATCAAACGAAGCCGCACTTCCCCATATCATCCTCAAACAAACGGATTAATAGAGGAATTCCATCGCCCTTTAAAAGCAGCATTAAAAGCCCACAACACTGACCAGTGGTCTGCAGCTTTACCCACATTGCTGCTTGGTTTTCGATCAGTCTTCAAAGAGGATGTTGGTGCAACGACTGCTGAGTTAGTTTATGGAAAGCCTCTTAGACTGCCAGGCGAATTTTTCGACGCGACACCAGCAGATGCCTCACCGAAGCAACTTGTGGAGGACTTAAAGTCCCATTTTGCTGCAGTGCGACCGGTCCCCACTTCCTGCCATGGCCAGAGATCAATTTTCGTGCACCCACACCTGACTGTATGTTCTCACGTCTTCGTAAGACATGATGGTGTACGAAAACCACTTCAACCTCCATATGATGGGCCATTTAAGGTCATTCTTAGAGGTAATAAAACCTTTGATCTAGAAATCAGAGGGTGTAAGCAAACCATCTCGATTGACAGACTCAAGCCAGCTTTCACAACAATGGATAGTGAAACCCTTGAGAAACCTTTATACCCTGAAAAACCTGTCCCAGTTGTGAAACCTTTACTCAACGAAAAACCTGTCCCAGTTGTGAAACCTTTACTCAACGGAAAACCTTTCCCAGTTGTGAAACCTTTACTCAACGAAAAAACTGTCCCAGTTGTGCAACCTTTGTGCAATCAACAGCCTGTTCCAACTACCCGTACTGGACGACTCGTTCGGCCACCCCGGCGTTATGTTAATTTCCAATGACACTGCGGAGGGAGTGTGCAGCGGACTGCTCCGCCAAAGTAGCGCTAAGCTACCAAGCTAACAAACTTTCACCGCCTTTGGCGAGACTGACTTTTTCCGGCAACCTCTCCGGAGGAACGAACATTCTTGCCCAGACTTCACGAGTTGATTCGAACTGTGCTCTGTTGAGCGATCGTGCGTGTGTAACGATCTCACTGTCTGCAACGCTAATTCTTAATTAATTTAATCATGTAACTTTTTATTTGTTTTGTTTTTATTAAATATGTTGTTAATGTTTTACTTTCAGGCTGGCATTATTTATTATTCCTTTCACATAACAGTTTAACTTTATGGCGCGCGTTAAGCCATGCGCCAAAACTCTAATTATGGAAAAATCACCACTATGACTTGGTAGAAAGCATGAACTGCTGAATTTATTAAAGAAGTTATTTTTTCTTTCTTTTTTTCTGATATGACAACAGAAAAGGTAAATTAAAACTATTTCTTAAACTATGAATTGAGAATTTTTAAACTATCTTTTTTAAGTTTAACTATAATTTACTTAATGCTAAAATATTAATTGATAAAAACAGATACAAAAATTATTTCTTTATTTTTGTAAATAAAAATTATCTCATTATTTTTATTTATGTTTCATTTCTTGCCTTCAAATTATTTTGTTGTTACAGTTTCACTCCCAGTTGGCATATTTTAATGACACGGTTTGATGCATAATTAACTCTGCTTGTTGTTATTGTAACCTTAAAAAATATTTGGTTCTTTATAACAAGTGGTTAACAGAAAAATGTTTTAAAATTCACTTATTACTTTATATTAAATTCCTAAAAAAAAAAAAAAAAAAAAAAAAAAAAGAAAAGAAAAGAAAAGAAAAGAAAAAAAAAAACATATTGCCGAGAGAAGCACTCGGGTATAGATATTTTTAGACGTGTTCCTAGAACAGCCAAGACACTTGATTTTGGCGATTTTTCAACATGTACGAAGCACCCACGAGCGGCAACTGAGATTTTAGCAACTCTGAAATTATCCCCAATCACAATGCACATATTTTGGCTGACAATTAGCGATTTGCACAGTTTCAGTGATGACTCCTTTAATAAAATAAACATTTTACAAACAATTTACAACTAGTTAACTTTTTTTACCACAAATTTTCACTATGCAAACATTTTCTCGATATTTTTCAATCTTTAAAATTTTGCAGCTCCCCATTTTCTGATTTTAAGAATCTTTTTTCATATTAAATGTACAGAATTTTATATGCATCAGTTTCTAAAACAAAAAAATACAATAACAATCAAATAAAATTCACTTACTTTTGCTTCTCATTATCATTAAAGAATCTTACAAAAAGGATCCTGTATTTATTTACTTGTTATTTTTATTTAAGAAAAAAAAAATCACACGTTCCAAACTAAAAATTAATTAATTTAAAAATTTTAAGATTTTCTCTAAATAAGCTAACATCAAAGCGTTGTTTTCATCTAATGTCCAGTATTCTGGTGGCAAATAGAGAAATAGTAAACGACACTGAACAATCAGAATTCAGCATTTTTACAAAGCTTTCTATTTTCTAAGTGAGAAAATTTTCTGATAGGTCAATCTTGTTTCGCCAACAACACAAATTCTATCTAGATAAATGCTATAAAAAATGTTTTTGTTCCTTAAAAAAAAAAAAAAAAAAAAAAAAAAAAAAAAAAAAAAAAAAAAAAAAAAAAAATCAGCATAACAATTTAAAAAAATGAATTTTAAAAGCACACTGTGTACATTCATGGGAATTTGTTTAAATTTATTAAATAATCTAAAATAGTCTAAATTTGTTTAAATATTTTATTTATGTAATTTACAGATATTGTTTATTTCAGTGAACAGTCACATAAACTTTTTGTCAGCGTTGTGCTAAAGGGGGGGGGGGGGAATACAGTCCCATGGGGTGCAGAAACTTAGGGGATGCCAAATTTGTACTACGAATGTCGTTTTGGGGGCTTTAGTGTCAAATTAGAGGAAAGGGGGGGGGGGGCGAATTGAAACTTTGCCCCGGGTGAAGTTTTCTCTTAATCTTCTTCGCCTCTGCTAGCAACAAGCAAATAGATATAGTTTTAACACATTTTGCAAAGTAAACAATCAATGATTGAAATTAACAATTAATAATTTTTAAAGTTTTGATTTGATATCATAATGTTATTTAAACTGCCTTCCAACATCAGAAATAAATTTCAATACCTTTTAAGGAAAACTACTAATAAAAAATTACAGAAAAGGAATTTCTAAATTTTGCCGCATACATTTGCACAAAGTTATATAGTTTTACGACTTCTGTTCATGAATTTAACAAATATATTTTATTTCTAAAACTTATTTAGGATATTTATCAAACATATCAATTTCTATAATTTTAAACTAAAGCACTTATGAGCGCTATGTGCCCATTAAAACGAAGGAAAACAAAATCGCTGGATGTACGAATTTTGCTGTATATCAGGCTCTAAAATCCACGAAATTCATCAAACATCCATTGACTAACAACACTAAAATTGAAAAATTAATCTCTGGATGCACAAAAGTCGCATCGAAGAAGTTTCTAAAATGAGCAAAACCAAAGTTATTAACCACAACAGGTATCAAATTATTAAAATGTCTATAAATTTGTACAAAAATATGCAACAAAATTTTGAAATATTTTTTTCTAATATTTATGGTACAAAATTAGGTACTTCTAGGATATTCTGACGACCAATTTCGCCAAATTATACAAATCTCCATACTAATAGCCAAATTATACATGTTGACATAATTTTTATTTTAAATAATGAAAAAACAAATAATTAGTAGAATATTAATGAAAATATTAATAAAAAATCGAAATAAAAATCACTTAATGACATTTTAAACACGTGAATCTTATTTAATGTTATCGAATTTGATATTTACGATCATCCATTATTGGCATTTAATCTTATAGTTTGGCGATATTTTTTTGATCGACGGTATAACCTAGAAGTACCCAAAATTATTATGCAAATTTTTAAGTAAGTAAAAAAGTATTTCTGATATAGGAATTTGCTTTCAATAACATCAACATGTCATTCAATCTTTTAATGTTATTGACAAATCAATTTAAATCATTGAATATTTATTTCGAAAAAAGCATACACTCAATATATTTGTCTGCTGTACCACACATATATTTCCAAATTTATATTACTATTTATTGAATAAGCAATATCTTTAAAATGCATGAATAAAAAACCGGAAAATATAGTCATACACATATAATGCAATCTTGTTTTTAAATATAAATAATACAAGACTGACATAATAATAGCATTTCATGAAAGCCAATCAAACAAAAGACAAGAAACCAGCCAATCCAGTTAAATTAATCGGAATTCCTGATCAAAATAACTATAGACATGGAAAGAATTCAGGAAACGAACCAGTAACAAGAAAAAGCCATTTATCGTCTCGCCAAATTCAACGATGCTAAGTGTCTCGGCTGTTTTAGGATTCAGCCATTTTTTTAAAGCTATAAAGTATTTAGTAGTAAACCAATTATGAAATCCCAGCTTTACATATTTAAAGCAAGTTAAATAAAAGAAAATAAAAAGAAAAAAATTTCACAGGATTAATAAAAATACAACCCATACTGTTTTTTTTTAAATAACAAAATGAAAATGATATCGGGGGGGGGGGGGGGGGCAGTATCATGCAATCAATATTAATAAAAATGTGAAAAAACGTATAATAACAATAAACCCATACATTTCCTAAGCTAGATTACTTGCTGGTTAACATAGCTTTTCTCATTTTACAAAAAAAAGAGAAATGTATTGTTTGTATATAGAGATGTACCGAATATTTGGTATCAGACTATACTGCCAAAAGTCAGACTATTCTGCATGTCAAATATTTGGCTTGGCCAAATTTAATGCAATTCAGTATACCAAATATGGTATATGCCAGATCGAATACTTAAAAAATATTTTTTTACACCTTAAAACAACACCTATTTTTAACCGTTGATTAATAAAAATATTTAGAAATAGAATTAGAATTACATAAAAGAGAATGCTTTTATGTTTTTTATTTGTTATTTGAAAAGTAACCTAAAGACAATTTACCAATAATGATAATTTTAGTTTTTTCTTGAAAAACAAACAATATATGACAATAAAACTTCTCTAAAATTTCACTTTGATGTCAAGATATTTGTTTCAGAATATCATTCAGTATTTGTATCAGAATTCCTTTGTTTTAATTCAGAGAGGAAACTATCCTCTTCTTAAGTAACAATTCAAAATATTTTTTTTTTTTTTTTTTTTTTGTAAAATTTACTCGTAAAAAGATCTTGTTTATCAATATGAAAGTTTTTATATTAAATATGTATCTAAAATTATTTTAACTTTTTATTATTTTCAAACTCTGAAATTAGTATTCGGGTAAGCCAAATATTTAGTGTTTGGATTACCTGTTGGCTGAATTTTTGGCATTTGGTTAAAATCAAAATTCGGTGTATCTTTTCTTGCGTATATGGGAAATTTCATTACTGGCCAGTTAACCAGTTTTATAAACAAGCACTTTTTTACTTAAAAATACCAAACAATAATTTTTTGTTAAAACTTCTATTAATCTAAAAATTGAATAGCACAAATTAATATGCTAGTTTGAACATATTGCAGCCAGAAAAAGAAAATATATAACATGATGGAATACAAGAAAATTTTACTTTCTCCTTGTAGTAGCTACTGACAGCCAATTTTTTTCATTCACTTTCCTTGTGGCCAGTAGTTAGCAAGAATCCAAATCCTTCCAGCAAGAATCCAAATGCGATCTAGCCTGCAAGTATGCCATCCCAAAAGGCCAAAGATTATTTCTAACCTATAGCCTTTCAAGCGACATTCCAATGGACCAACGCAAAAGTATCTAAATAAGCTGAAACAGTAGCACTTTAATTTTGCGAGAAGAATATATCACAAAGGTATGCATCTATTCGCACTATCCTTGTTGCATTTCCATCATCAATGTAGCATATGAAGCAACTAGCAAATTAAAATAAAGAAACGAATCAAATATGTGCATACATATATATAAATAAGTTCTTGAAAAGCAAATATTTACTAATGAATAACTAACTATTAATCAGCTAAGAAATTTAAGTATGCTTGTTTGAAACCATTAGACAAAACAGAAATAATTAAGCTTCTATATCATCTAAATATTTATAACAGAGCATTAGTTTTGAAAAAACACTTTTAGAATGCTATAAATATTAAAATAAATTAATTGCATGGTATATCATAAAGCAGTGGCGCCGAGTTGCGGGTCTGCCCAACACCCCCTATAGTCAAGGCCTCCGCAGCGAATTCCAGAAGTTTCAATATGGCTGCCCCTACAGTCCGAAGGTCCGACTCCCCTTTTACACTAGCGTCTGCGTTAACATCAAATTCATCCGCGCAACTTCTGGTGCGCAGCTCTGTTGAGGAGAACTCGGGGGAGAGCTCGCACATTTCACCGAGGGACTTAGTTGAAATATGCGGATGAAGCCTCGGTTGAAGCAGCATTTGAACGGCGCGTTTATCTATTGTAGAGTTTTATAATGATCTTTATTAAATTAGTTAATAAAGATTAGTTATAAACATATAAAGATCAGTTGCTTTTTAAATTGTACTTACAATTAACTAAATAAAATTGAGTATAATTGATAATTAAAATATATTTTTTAAATTCATATAAGTTTTTTCAAAATAATTAAATGAATATTTATTAAAATACAATATCTCCTACACTTACACTAAATATAATTTTATGCTACATAAACATAATTTTATATAAAAGATTAGTAAATTCTATTAATTTGATATTTAAGTTTTCATTTTTTTTTTTTTTTTTTTTTTTTTTTTTTTTTTTTTTTTTTTTTTAATCAAGCATTATTTTCATATATAAAAATCGGGATTAGTTTACTATTCTTTTACTAATTACTGATTCATCTGAAATTATAAAGATGTGGGGATTAGTGCAATTACAAATTTTCTTCTTTTCCTTATATTACTATTGCTATTTAGATATATAATTAATATTGATTTGAAATATATATAATTAATTAATATCAATCTTTAAATATATGTAGATAATATTAATATTTAACTGTGAATAATCTATATTAGATAATGTTATTATTTAAATATATATAATAAATATTTTTGTTTAATTGTATGTGTGTGTTACTGCACATGTATAATTTAGATGAATTAATGTATTATTTAAATATGTATAATTTATATTAAATAATAATATTTAAATACACATAATTTATACTATTATTTATTAAATATCTAATTGATATTAATACTTTTGTTTAAATATATGCAACTTACATTAATTAATATTATTTAAATATGTATAATGATATTAAATAATATTGTTTTTAAATACAGTCGAGTCTCTCTATAAAAAAAACTCTATCCAACGAATTTCTCTATTTAACGAATTTTTTTTTTAGGAACGGTCAATTTTTTCATGATTACATTGAAAATAATCTCCATATAAGGAAATATATATCTCCATTTAACGAATTTTTTCAAAAATATTCTTGTTCATAAAATATAAATGTTCAGAAAACGCTTCAAATTATTTATAATTTTTTTTTTCTTTTTTTCGTGATTTCTGGTTTAAATTTCATAGCTGCATTCCTCTACCTTATTCCTTATGTCCAAAAAAGGCATTCACCCCCCCCCCAAGAAAAACAAAATTTTTGCATGGTTACACTTGACATTGTTTTAGACAAGATGAGCATGTGTTCTTGGAAAAGATTGAAGCATTTGCTTGCTACTGGAGCGATTTGCAATTCTCACAAAGCATTCTAACATATAAAATTTTTTCATTGTCGTCTTGAAACTGTTGTTTGTTTCTTGGTTTGGATATTAAGGCAGGAATATAGAAGGGATTTCTGCAAGGGGGAAATTGCAGAAAAGGTCTTATTTTAGCATGTTTTCATCTACCTAAATTAATTCTCTTTACTTTTATAGTGTAAAGTAAATGTTTGATGTTTGTGGCGACTCGGAACATTTTTTGTTGTGAGAGAAGATTTAAATGAAGAATTGTTACTAAATGTCATCTATGCTGGCGTTATCTTCTATTTTAAAGGCATTAAACTGCTTCTAGGATAAACATAACTCTCTTTGATTAAGTAATAATTTTCAAAATAATCAATAAGACATAGGGGAAAAAAAAGAAAGTGGCGAAAATGTTTGAGATTCTGGAAAAATTCCGTTCAATATTTCAAAAACTTAGATAAATATAATTTTAAATTTATAAAAAAAATTATTATAATTATTATATTTATTTATAAAAAACTTATTTATAAAAAAATATATTTAAACAGCTCAAAAACAATTCTGTTTCAAAATTTAAACATTAAATGAAAAAGAAATTGCCGTTCGCTATTCAACGAATTTTTCTATCTAACGAATTTTTCTGTATAACAAATTTTTTGACTAAGTAGTGGATTTCGTTATATGGAGACTCGACTGTATATAATTAATTGATATTTTTACTTAAATACATATAATTTAGTGATGTATAAATTGATGATACACGTTTTAACAACAGTATTCAGTTTTTTATTTTTATTTTTATTTTTTAAATCTAAGTCTGATTTTAAATCAATGACCAAAAGTTTTGTGTCATCAAAATCTGATGTTACAATTACATTGTACAAAAGAGTTAAGATTTATTTTATATATATATATATATAATTTCGTCTTACATAGAAATAAGAATTAATACTAAATACTCTCTCGTGACAACGTTTCCTGCTTTTTATGTCCCTGAAAATTAATTTTAAATAACAAATCTGCAATATTTATACCCAACCGATGACTTGAATAAAAACAGAGTTCAGACAGAGTCAGTCATCTCATTATTATTATATACCATACTATACAGAAAGAATGCTTTAGTTCATTTCTTAAATAGATATAAATTACATTTTTGAAGTAGTGTAACATCACTCAAATCTACCACAAACGATTTTTCTCCCATTGTCCCTATAAATGCTACACACTCAATTTTCACTAGGAAACATGCTGTAGTTATTTTCAATAACATGAACGAAATTTAAGTTTACGAGAATTACAGTACAGACTGACAAACTGAACTCATAGCTACTCTTTTCAAATGTGTTTGAAAGTATTAAATTAATTTTTCACTAGGGTCCTGTAGATAGATCCAATTCTGATGTCCTTTTAATAAAAAGTGTTCGACTTTATTCCAATGATTTAATAAATTTTTTGTAGTTTCTTTGAAAAACTTGTAAAATAATAAATAAAAGATTACGATAATTTATGCTCATTTGAAAAGAGAATGAAATAAAGCATAATTCAATGAAATTAAAACGTCACTATAAATTAAACAGGATAACAATCTGATGTGAGTAGTAAACAAGGCTTAGAAAATAGAAGTTTGTGTTTAAATCAAGTAAAAGAAAGAAAAAAATGAATTTTCAAATAAGTAAACTACTACACAAAATATTTTAATAAAAATCTTATATTGCTTCAGAGAGGTGTTACAAAAAAATAAAAGAAATCTAATGGATTTAATAGATTTACTACACAAAAGTAAGACAAATTAATTATTATGGAAAATTAATGCCTTAATTAATTAGTGAAAACTGCAAATAAAGTACAAGTTAGGGTCTTCAGATATAAAGTGCATATGTTTGTAAAGCAAGTAAAAGTTAAGAGTAATACAAATCCACTGTTTTAATTATTTTAACTATCCTTATATTTTAAAATCAATCGCAAAAAAAAAAAAAAAAAAAAAAAAAAAAAATCAGAACACGGTATAGAAATGTATAAACCTCTTGGTACCGATAATTAAAACAAATGAACTCAGTTTTGAATTTAAGGGGTGGTCCATGGGGACATCCCTCCCGGAGCAATGAAATGTCCCCCGCCCCCTCCGGAAATTTTCATTTTTTGGGTTTCCAATGGTCAAAAACTGCAATGTCCCCTACGGAACTAATGAAGCCCCTCCTGGAGAAAAGTGTCTGAATTCAACACTGAATGAACTACATTTTAAAAACAGTATTAAAATTTTCATGGCATAAATAGTGTTTATCATTGCAAAAATAATAGTACAACTAAAGATTGTATAGTCAACTCGAAGAATAGTTTCATATGTACAGATATTAAAACAAAACTAGCGTATGTACAGATATTAAAACAAACGGCCGTGTACCGTGCAAGTCAGATGTTCGTCAGCAAAACTGCTCCCTGCACGAAGCAAGAGTAAACAAACCTAGAAGCAAATCCTTTGAAGCAGACGAATTATTCCTAGCAGACCTGCGCGCCAGAAGTTGCGCGGATGAATTTGATGATAACGAAGACGCTAGTCCCTTTTACCGGTGACCTTTATTCGCAAATACCTAGTCAGGGTGCGTCAGGTCAGTCCAGCGCTAGTACGGCATGTTTCAATTCTGGCGTTTCGCCATTTTTCTATTTTGTTTTGCGTTGTACAAAATTTGGATATTATAAAGACTAAAAGTAAGTGTTATCTTTTTTTCCTTATATCATTGTTTTAACAAAGCTTTAAAGATAATTTCTGTTAAACACACTTGTAAGATTAGTGATTACCGATTTAGTTTTCTAGCTACATGTATTGCAACAGTGGCTTTCAAATCATTTACATCTATGGTGAATTAGTATTTTGTTTAAAATAATTATAAAAAAAAACATAATTTTGCTTCTCATCTGAATTTTTATCCTGTTGATTTTAACTTTCAGTATTTCCTCACGGGATTTTGTTATTATTTATATGTAATATATCTTTATCAGAAAATTACTGCCCTTTAGCAATTGTTTATTTCTTTGTTTATTAAGTATTTTTCTAAATTCCAGTTTATTAGTTTGAATCCGAATTTACTTATTAAATTATATAATTTTTCTCGCTATCAGTTTAAAAATAGTTTACTATAAGTAATCTGGGTGCGCTGTTTAAATTAATTCATAAAATATTCAAAGAGTTTGTTTATTGCTATTACAGCTTTCATTAGCATATTAATTAGCTTCAGCTGTTAAATTGCTTTTGATATTTTGACAATTATCTTTTCCTTCTTTCTACTATACTTTTCTGTACTCTTAATTTGAAAGTTATTTTTATGGAAACAGATTTTTTTTTCTTTAATATTAGTAGATATTTTTTAGTAATAATAATAATAGTAATTTAAAACTAATTTATAAATTGATCAAGAACAGACACTTTCTTTAATAATAATAATAATAGTAAAGTATAATAATAATAGCAATTTAAAGATAATTTATAGATTGATAAGGAATAGATTTTTGTTCTTTAATAATAATTTATAATAATAATAATTTTAAAATAATTTATAGATTGATACTGAACACATTTTTTTCCTTAATAATAATAATTCTTTAAAATGTATACTTTAATAATTTATAGATTGGCAATTGACAGATTTTTTTCAATAATAATTTATAATAATAATTGTAATTTAAAAATAATTTATAAATTAATAAGAAACAGATGCTTTCTTTAATAATAATAATAATGTATAATAACAATAGCAATTTAAAGATAATTTATAGATTGATAAGGAATAGATTTTTTTCTTTAATAATAATTTATAATAATTATAATTTTAAAATAATTTATAGATTGATACTGAACACATTTTTTCCTTAATAATAATAATACTTTAAAATTTATACTTTAATAATTTATAGATTGGCAATTGACAGATTTTTTTTCAATAATATTAATAATAATAATTTATAATAATAATTGTAATTTAAAAATAATTTATAAATTAATAAGGAACAGATGCTTTCTTTAATAATAATAATAATTTAGAATAGTAATATTAATTTAAAAATAGTTTATAAATTGATAAGTTGTTGCATCTTTTTTTTTCTTTGTTCCAATGCCACTTGATATTATATTTAATATTAATTTATACGATTAAACAATCTTACGAGGAAATACTGAATAATAAAAAAGGTTAAAGCTAGAAAGCAAATAAAATATACCTTATTTATTTATTATTATTTGTTTTGATTTAATAAAAAACATTTTATATCTTACATATGTATAACAGAAATTATTACATAATAATGATATTAAGACAATGACATAAGTAAATGAGATAACACTTAGCATCCTGTCTTTAAATAATTCTCATCAAATAAGAAAAAAGTAAACAAATAAGACACATGGGAGTGAGTGTGAAAAGTGTGTGTGTGTGTGGGGGGGGGGGTGTATTTGAAATGAAAAAACTCTTCTCACACAACATATTATTTAGTACATTTTTTTTCCCAATTCTTTTTTTTTTTTTTTAGTCAAGTCATCAAATTCCAGTTATGTAAACGAATTTAGCTTCAGGATTATGAAGCTAATTTACAATATAAATTTTAATACATTTTTTAGAAAAAATGATGTACTGTTATAATTTTAACCTTAAGTTTTTTTGCTGAGTTTTTTTTTTTTTTTTTTTTTTTCTCTTTTCTTTCTATTATTTTCATTCTTTCTTTTCTTCAATGTATAAGTTCATTTAATGCTTTAATATAGATTTTTTTTTTTTTAATCCTACTTATTTAAAATAGTGTGATATTGATAATGTAAAAGAAATATTCTATTTCTAAATTAAATCACATCTATTTAAAAATCCAAAGCTCAAATCTAATGCAGTTTCGCCTCTTATAAAAATTTGTATTTTAAGTCCTTTTTAGTATATTTTTTAAACAATAAGTAACCCTCTTAAATTACAACTTATATTTATAGGAAATGACAATTATTTACTTGATTACACATTCAATTAACTGAAAAAGTAAACACTATTGCTAAAAATTTTGAAAATTACAAGAAATGCAACTTTGTGTGAGGATTATTACATTCATATTACATTCCATATACATTCATATTATGGACGTGGGAAGTCGGACATCGCGATCGGCCATTTTGAAACGGTGTGAAGGCCTTGACTATAGGGGGTGTTGGTCCCCGCGCAGACCCTGCAATATCTTGGCAGACCCTGAAAAATGCAGGCATGAGATTTTTTTCGCGGATTAGCGATTTTCCGCTTTTTTGCCGCTTCTTGCGGGGATAATTTGTTCCGAAATTTAAAAAAAAATCGGTCATCAATCCGAAAATTCGAAGATACGATCGCGAAAAAACTCAAATTTCGTCAAAATATTGGGTAATAAACGTGAACAGTGTCAAAAAAATAGCGGGGAAAAAATACTAATTTTACCAAAAAGATCGTGGGATTTCGTGAAAGGGACGCGAAAAAACGTCAGTGAAAGGATCGCGAAAAAAACATAAAAATTGTCAAAAGATCTTTGAAATTTTCGTCAAAAAGTAGCGTGAAAAACGTGCATTATGTCCAGAAAAATATGAATTTTTCAAATAATAGCGAAAAAAATGAATTCTCTGAAAAACTCGCAGGAAAAAAAAAAAAAAAAAAAAAAAAAAAAAACTGCAAAATCTGTCGAATTTTTCAAAAAGTCTCGAGTTCAAAAATAGTGAATTTTGGTCAAAGATCGCGCAAATGATGTGAATTTCGGAAATTGCGATTGTAGGAAAAGAACGAATTCAAAAAATCGTAAGAAATCTGCAAATTTCGACTAAAGATCGTGAAAAAAATGCAAATTTCGGCAAAAGATCAGAGGAAAATCGCGAAATATAGCAAAAAACTTCAGAAAAATGGAAAATTTTGGACAAAGATCGCGGAAAAGACGCAAAGAATAGCGAAAAAAGTCTAATTTCGTTTAAAGATAGCAGAGATAAAGCAATTTTTCTATAAAAAAATCTTGGGGAAAATGCAAATTTCGGAAAAAGATCGCAAGAAAAACATAAATTGCGAAGAAATTCGAATTTTGGCAAAAGATCACGGAAAAAGACACTAATTAATTTCGTTAAAAAATAGCAAGAAAAACGCAAAGAATCACGGAAAAACTCAAATTTCGTTCAAAGGTAGCAGGGGGAAAAAATTTTATCGAAGAAAAAACGTGAATTTCGGCAAAAGGTTGCGAGGAAAAATGCAAATTTCGACAAAAAGATCGCAAGAAAAACGCAAATTTCGGCAAAAGATCAGACGAAAATCATGAATTTTAGCAAGAAACACCAGAAAAATCGTACATTTTGGCAAAAGATCGCGGAAAAGACGTAAATTTCGTTTAAAAATAGCTGGAATAACATAAAGAATAGCGAAAAAAAACTCTTTCGTTTAAAGATGGCAGAGAAAAAGCAATTTTTCTGTCAAAAAATCTTTCGGAAAAAGATCGCGAGAAAAACGCAAATTACGGCAAAAAATCGCGGAAAAATTCGAATTTCGGCAAAAGATCATTGAAAAAGACGTGAATTTCGTCAAAAAATAGCAGGAAAAAGACAAAGAATGGTGGAAGAAACTTTAATTCTGTTCAAACATAGCAAGAAAAAAATTAATTTTATCAAAGAATGGCGGGAAATTGCGAGTTTCGGCCAAGTATCGCGAAAAAAACGATAATTTTGGCAAAAAATCGCGGGGAAAACGCAGATTTCAACAAAAGATAGCGGGAAGAACGCAAATTTCAGCAAAAAATCGCGAAAAAATGCAAATTTCAGTAAAAGATCGCGAGAAACATGAAAATTTCGGCAAAAGATCGCGAGAAAATTCAAATTTCGGCAAAAGATCGCGAGAAAATGCAAATTTCGGCAAAAGATCGTATGATAAATGAAAATTTCAGCAAAAGATCGCGAGAAAAGTGCAAATTTCGGAGAAAAATAGCTAGAAAAATGCAAATTTCTGAAAAAAAATCGCAAATTTTGGCAAAAGATCGCGGTGGGGGGGGGGGTAACCACGATTAGTTTGCCGTATTTATTAATTGATATTTTGAGTAAAGCATGGGAAAATGTGCATTGCAGATCTGTGTAAAAAAACTTTGCTGTGTAGAAAAATTCTGTGTAAAAAACATTAAATCAGAATCATGGACTCAAAATAGAAACTTTCAGTTTAAAATTACTGATAGTATTTGCATAAATTGTTGATACACCCCCCCCCCCACTTTTCTTTGAAATAAAGTATCATTTGAATAAAAATATATAGAAAAAAATTATGAATAATATAATCTTATTCAATGTAGCAGATGTTTAAACACAAGCTATTTTAAGTAACTTCTCATTTTCCCATCTCACTATCTTTTTGCGGTCTCATGCCTGAAAATGTGTTTAAAATGTCACTTAAAATACAAGCCGCCGACACCTTTTTTAAAATTGTTATTCGCGACTATATTGAGTATCGGAGAATCGAATCAGTTGACCGTCACATATATATGGTGATCAAAGGTCCAAGTTTTCCTTCCAACTTGACAGAATTTTGCCTTTTGAAAATTCCTGAGGACGGAAAAAAAGTGTTTTTTAATTTTTCAGGATTCACATAAAAATGTCTAGAAATCGGACTCTACTTTTTGACCACCCCGTTTAAAATTTTGATTTGAATCTGAAATTCCCAGCTCATATCTTTTTAAAGGCATGCTATTTTTCTGCGGAAACGCGAATTCTGCGTTTTTGGCATAGAGATTTTACTATTCCTTTGATCTATGCAAATATATATTAAAATTTGTTGACATTTTTATGGAAGGTGGTGTTAATTAGTAACAAAAACAGTGCCAAAATGAGCGAATTCCTTCAAAGGATCTCAGAAAAACGCTAATTTCATTAAAGGAAAAAGCAGAATAAGGTTTGCAGAAAAAATGCAATTTCTGTCGAAGGATAGTGAAAAAAACGTGATTTCCATCAAAAGATAGCTGAAAAAATAAGATTTTCGTCAAAAGATCGCAAAAGAAAGCACTATTGTCAAAATATTGCGAAAGAACATGATTTTCGACAAATGATCGGGAAGCGAGAAAGCGTTATTTCTGTGAAAAGAACGCGAAACATACGTAATTTCCGACAAAAGATTGTGAGGGGAAAATGCAATTTCTTTCTAAGGATCGCAAAAAAACGCTATTTCTGTCAAAGAATCGCGAAAAAGACTCGATTTCCATCAAAAGATTGAAAAAAAGATGCGATTATCGTCAAAGGATCATGGGAAAAACGCAATTTACGTCAAGGGATCGTGAAAAAGACACTATTCCCATCAAAAGTTCACGTAAATGATTAGGTCTCTGTCAAATAATCGTAAAACATATGCAATCTCCATCAAGGATTTCCTAAAAAAGTGAAACATGATTTTCCTCAAATGATTGCGGAAGAAATGCAAATTCTGTCAAAAGATTGGGGGGGGGGATGCGAATTTTGTCAAAATAACTTTTAAAATATGGGGCTCCTCCAGATCTCCTAGTTCATTTCGGCTGATTTGCTCGCCTTGTAGCTCGACAAATTGCATGTACAGCTACATCCCCTTCAGTGGCGTAGTCGTAAAACAAGCAGAGGGTATACCCTCAAAACAGAAAGTATACCCTAGAATGTATATACTATAGTTTTTTTTTTAAGAAACAGAGGGTATACGGTTTTCCTTAAAAAGATCCAGAGGGTATATGGCGTATACCTCCGTGTACCCTCCACTACATCCCTGACCCCCTCAAACAAACTGCCCTTGTGGCAGACCCAGCTTTGGGACCAAAGTCGGCTCCTATGTCATAAAGGATATGATAACTGCAATACTATTCTTTTGTTTATATTACATTTTCATCCAGTTTTAAGATAAGGTTGTAATATAAATTTAGAAAAAGAAACTCTTAACACTTTAGAAATTTTAAATCAAAGTATCTTATGCATAGTTATATTTTAAAAATTTAAAGCAATAAAAATACATATTTGATTACAATTGACAAAAATACATATCTGAAACCTCAGTAAAGAATTTTATTTTTCCTAAGCAAAAATTTGTAAAACTATACACGTTTCTACTTTGATTAGGCCTAAGTTCCATCAACTGTCACGAGATTTTAATAAAACTACATTTAAATACAGAAATAGTTATATTAATCCTTTAAAAGTTAGGATGTTTGTCCAACCGATACATATTTAAAGTTATTCTGGTGAACTTTAATTTTTTCAGAAAAAGATTGTTTATAATATACATGAAAGACTCACTTCTAGTTATAAAAAATGCTTCTATTATTATAATGAATTATTAGCTTACCATTAATTTTCTTAAACATTATTTGCAATGTGCCAATTTGTTTACTTAGATATACAATGTGACAGTTTGTTTATTTAGATATTTTTTTCTTTTGCAAGTTACATGCTTTATAAATCACTGTTTTCAATCTAGTTTTCAAAAAGATAAAGAAAGTCTTCACATAATTTTTTTTTTCCTTTTTTCTGCATTAACAATTATTAACAAAATAATAAAGACTAAAAAACAATCGAAAAATCAAAAATTTGACAATTCTTGTTTATAATTTTAAGCTTGATACTTTTTCATCGAACAAATAAAGTGTATGTTATAAATTCAAAGGGATAACTTTCAAATTCATTGGTAGGGCATATTAAGAGAATACAAAAATATTTTAAAACAAAGTTAGAAGATCCTTAATTCTGATCAAAGTTACAGGATTAATGGATAAACTCTAGTGAATTAAAACTTAAGTGTTTATCTTACTGGAATAGCACATGAAAACATTGTCCAATTAGAAACAAACCATGCATGAAAATACATACAAATTCTTAGAAATAATCAGATAAAAAGAAGCTATACAAGATTTTAAATGAAAATTCCATGAGGAATTACTTTGTATGTTGTAAATCTTCATAGAATTTTCAGCATGAATCCAAGAACAAAAAGGATCTGTTGATGAAATGCAATAGAAAAAAAAGAAAAAAATTCTAAAATAGCAGTTTTTTTTTTTTTTATATGACTATGTTCATAAGTAAATCTCTGTAAAGTGATATATTTTGCAGTTAAATATTTCTTTCTTAAAACAGAATAAGAAAATATCTAGTACAGTGGCTTATTTATTTTAGAGAAAATTCTTTTACATGCTTGCAATAATATACATAATCAAGTATATTAACAAAACTGGATTGCAGCTTGCCTTTCACTTATTTGTCCTTTTAAAACCAACGAGCTAAGCTAACAAAATTTTTCTTAACATTTGCAATTATTTTAAATGAAATTTATTCAAAATTAATCGGAAATACTCTACTAAACAACCGAATATAATCAATGAAGCAAGTAATTAATTTCAAGAAACAAATATTTATAAACAAGTAATTTTATTCTTTGTCCTGTTAACTTTCAATAAAATAGTTTTGAGAACAGTACATTATATCATTACAGCAGCACATTAATCTTTATTATTCGAAACGAAATCCATGAAATACGAACTTTATAAATATTATTTTAATATTAATAAAATGCATCCCAACGATTACCAAAGACATACAGATATATACAAGATTTTTACAAACTGAAATGACATTAATAAAACCTACCATCTTCTTTCAATCCTAAAAAATAGATTCTGCTTGAATCAAAAAAGAGTAATTCGAAATAAAAATAACTGTAAAATGAAATTTCCTTTTTAATGCTACATTTCTTCACCGCCATTATTTGACAAAATACTCTTTTCTGATTGGCTACGCTTAAGTAATTTGTGCTTAGGTTTGAACACGAATCGAACCTAAAAAATCGCGTTCTAACTACCTAAAATCTTGTGCTTAGGTAAAGAGTTGGGAAAGTTAGCGCTTGGGTAGGCCCGTGAAAACGCACCTTAACAGACTCTATCAGTGTGACGTCACAGGCAACTCAACTCGACATATCAGCCTCAAATACGTTCCAAACAAACACATAGAGTTCAGAATGTTTTAGAGATGTTTATAGCGTCAAAACCACGTGCAATGTAATCATTCAAAAAAAGAAAAAAACGTGGAACAAGGATTGAATTTACTAAACTAGGAGAAGTTTCCATATCAAGCCACAATTGTTTGGCCGAATTGCCGCCCTTTTAACTATTTCGCGATTGCAATTGTAGCTGCATGTCATTTCATCTCTATCTTTTTCTTCACTCTGTTGTTTGTTTGGAACGCATTTTTGGCTAATATGTGGAGTTGAGTTGTCTGTGACGTCATCACTGATAGGGTCTACTCGTCAATGGTCTACTCTCGGTCGAAGTTCTTCATGAATCTCAGGCTTGTCCGGGATAATCCATTTTACACTGAGGGGAGGTGGGGGTGAGGAAACGAAGTAAAAGGAGAGTAGAATAAAAACTGTTGGAAAATATTTCAAAAAGCTCAGGCTTAAATATTATGAATTTAATTTCTCCATATTGCATTAATATCGTAGGAAAGTGCATCATTACATACTGTTTCTTTATTGGATATTATTTCAATGGATTTCAATAGTTCGAAAATAATTTTTCATAGTACTAGTCACTTTGAAGCTATAATTAGAGAATCTATCGCATTATTATCCAATATAGAAATAGTATGTTTTATATTTTATTATGCACCTTTTAAGTAATTTATATACAGTTACATGTATTTTTAAAATTAATAATTTGTTTTTTCATCAATCTTAACTTTCTCAGGATTTTTTGAATATTTAAATTATTTTATAAAGTTAGGGAAGGAGGGGGGGCATTTGATCAAGAAAGGCAGATGTTATTTTACTGTATATGCTGCATATATTACAAAAGTATGTAAATACTTCTGGTATGTGCATATTATCATGGCAAGATAGATTGCTAAAAATGATTGTCAATCAGAAATTTTGTTAATAATCATCGTCAGTTTCTGATAGTGATAAAAACAGTAAATTAATGTACATTTAATAAATACATAACATTGTTATAAATGAAAAGTATAAGCAATAATATGAAATATTAACATACAATTATTTCCTATATGATTTAGCCCAACAAGGGACAAATATTAAGATATTTAATTCAGTTTGTTCTTTATTTGGTTTTAATTTTATGTAAAAAATAAGTTAAACAAACTTATTTAAACATTAAATGAAGTAAGCATAAAATTCAAACAATATTATACTTAAAACAACCTAAAACGATTCTATGTCTCTGCAAATGAAATCAAAATAAGTCTTAATTTTTTTAAGTCACAAATATTAGTACTGCAGATTTCTATTACGTTTATGATGGATGTATACAAACTTTTAAGGAAATTAAATTGTTAAGACAACGGCTTCCTCCAGTGGATCACCGCAGGTGTTATGATGGGTCACAGAGTAATCAAAGTCTATCACTAAAATATATCTTTTGTTTCATGTGTTTAAAAAATGTAACAAATTTCAATAGCAAATAATATTTTTAGGATGAATATACATGCAGAATATGCAGAAATGTCAAATACATCTTTTAATATCCCTGGCTGGATTCAGCACAACATTACTTGTGTCAATATACTTTTCTACTTTGCTGTTTTTGAAAAACAAATTAGAAACAAACTACATTTAGAAAGTGAGTTAAGGTTTAAATTAGCCTGTGTTAACCTTGATATGCATGCCCTTATCGGTAGACACCAGTGCCAGAAATCTGACCGATTATAAAGCTGTGTTTTGATAATAATTAAGCATATTTTAAATTGTGTTTGTAGCACGATTTAAACCAATTGGTTTTAACCATGGTTTAAACCAACTAGTTTTTTTTTTTTTTTTTTTTTTTTTTTTTTTTTTTGAAGAAATTTAATGACATTTTTTCTTTATAATTTGTGTTTGGTTATTGGATATAAATAATTTTTACTTTTAACAATTTATTTCAGAAATAAACATTAGAGATAGTAAGTTTAGATAATTTTTTTTATACATAGGTTTAAACCAATAGATTCTTTTCCCCCAAAGAAAAAAAAATTGTTTTTTAGAAGAAATTTAATGACATTTTCTCTTTTTTTTCTTTATAATTTACATGTTTCAGATAATTGGATATAAATAATTTCTACTTTTAACACTTTGTTTCAGCAATAAGCATTAGATGTAGTGGGTTTAGGTAATTTTTTTATATATATATAGGATTAAAATCAGTACACGTTGGTGAACATATGTTGCTCTAAAGGAAAAACTTCAGACATTGAATTGATCAAATGTAAAATAGATTCAATGTTTAGTATAAAGTATTTCAATTTTTCTTAATAATGCAGATTTAATGCAATTAATAACATAACACAATGATCTTTAAGATTTTGCGCAAACTGTAAAAGAAATTTTTCTTGATTGGGGAGATTATCTTGAAGAATTAAAATCAAAATATGAAACCAAATAAGAGAGTATTCAAAGACTGGTTGCTAGTTACAGCATTTTAATATTTTTTTTCCCCCTCTGTTACCTACCGAATCTATCAAACAAAAATGTTGACTTCAAATTGTCAAGAAAAAAATAAATTAATTAGAAGTATTTGAAATTTGTTACTATAATAACTGTGGAAAAGAATATTTATCAAACTACATCTAAATGTTTATTATTAGTAATCAAAAGATTTTCAGATCATTAATGGTTCACTGTGTAGAGTAGTTAATTCTTTGAACATAAGACTGTTTGCCAAAACTATTTAAATTAAAAAAATGATTTTTTTTTTAATTTTTTACATAAATGTATTGTAATTACTAAATTTAAATTATTTTAAAATGAAGTTACACTGCTTATAATGTCTGACTATCATAAAATCTGTTTTTATCAGTAAATATGCATGTATACCTTTTGCTAACAGATTTTCTCCTAGAGGTATTTTTCCATCTAATTAATAGCTTAAGAGAACTTGTAAATTTTAAATTCTATTTTGTCTATTTGTTATAAGCACCGGCAATATATTGAACTTAAAACATACTTTCCCAGTCCAAAACTATCTGTTTAAGTAGTTCTCAATAGTGATCTTGATAGTGATATGATGTAATCATAGATTGCTATGTGATTAACTTCTTCATCTCTAGTTTTGTATATGACATTTTAGAAGAAAAGTGAAAGGGTCCTATACAAAACATGTGTGCGACACTCTGAGTATTCTGTGGCGGTTGCCCCATCCTCCCATTGCTGATCGAGACTAATATTAAGTGCAGTGCAGCACCGGTTGTTTGGTTGCTTCAAAGATGTGAGCCTGTCCTTTTCACTTATCAATGCTTTACATTTAATCAATTTCCCTTTTAAATTTATCCGTTTCATTCATTTATTATTATAATAATTATTATTTTTTTTTTTTTTACTTGGCTTCTGCTAGAGTCTCTTATATTTGAGATATTAGTGGGGACCTATCAACCTGGCTTCCATTAAAGAGTTGTTGGAATGATAGAAGAAAAACTAAAGAACTGCAAAAGAAATGTGTACTGCACATTCCTTCTGTGGTCCTTTTGCTCTTCAGCTAGCTACTATTAAAACTCTTTAGCGGAAGCCAGGTCCTTACCAACATCCCAAATATAAAAGAGTTTAGTCGAAGCCAAGTTGAAAAAGGAAAAGAAAAATGAATGAAATTGAGCAAATTTTAAAGGGAAATAGATTGAATTTGACATCAATAAGCATAAGGGCAAGCTTGAAGCTCCGAAGTTACCAAACAATTGCTGCTGCATAAAGCATAATATGTTTCTCATTATTCCATATTTATTATAAACAATGATGATAAAATTTACTTGATTTAATATTGATATTTCTATCTACTCATAATTCATTTTCATTTTAGACCCAAGAAAACTCAGTAGCTGATAATAATCCTGGGAGACGGCCAAGAAAGAAGTAACGACTTGTATTATATACTCAAAAAAGCTCAGCAAAATGCAGATCAGAAAACAGAGCTGCTAAATATATTTTAATAATTATTTTATATAACTATATAAAACAACAATGTAAAAATAAAAATACATTAGAGAAATTGATATTACTGTTTTTAAATCATATTACAATTCATTTTAACCAAAATCTAATAAAATTATTTTTAATCCTACTATTATGTTTTAATTAACTTCCGTTTGTGTTACTTAATATATAAGAAATACACTTTATTGTAAACGCTGGTTTTATGTTGTATCATTCTGATATCCCCCCCCCCCTTTTTTTATAAAACTATGTAGGGAATAGAGTGCAGTAATGTGTGCACAAAAGCCTAATTTGTTGAATATAAGTTATTCAGAACCAAAAAATACTAAGTCCATTTTTCCATTAAACACCGATTCCTGTTCTATATAGACCATAATTTCATAAATTCCATTATAAAACAAGTAGTCGTTTGAAAATGCTTACAGCAAACGTTGTTTGTCTTCTACAGTTTTGAATTAAATTTACAATTAGCAAATTTTACTTACAAATACCTCTAGATTAGGTTTTATGGACCTGATCCATTTTGATTCTGAATGCCTCGTACATGAAATTTGCGAATAACTTTTAACATATTCACTATATATGTATATATTAAATTTATTTATTTTTATTTGTGTGTGTGAAAATATATAGCTCTCATTTGTTGTTGGATCTTATTGTAAGTTTTATGGAATATTGTGTTCTTTTCTTTCCTTGATTCCACGCTGTCATCAAACTAGGCAATCGTCACAAAATTTCTTTTAAGATAAAGCTTTAAAACAAAACTTTTTTTTTTTCATTTTTTAAGAGTAGATTTTTACCATAAAGTAGTTTCATGATATTTCAATTCTAAATAAACTTTTTTCCTTGTTAAACACAAATGTATTGTAAAACTTCAAACATATTGTTCTTGAAACCATGTTTTTCAAACTGGGCAATCACTTTCCTCCACAGTTATTCAATCAATTTCCTCCATTTTATAATTTATAGAAATGTGATGTTTTTTGCTGGAAATTTTATCCAGAAGTGTAATTTTCATTTTTTATAACTTTCAAAAGGTTTTTTTAAAAAATGTTTCAATAACATCCGTTTTTAAAATTAAATGTTGGTGTATGGTTCAGAGAATGTAATGCCGTTTCATAATTTGGTGACCAATTTTGTGCGACATGCTTGTAACTAGAGAAAAATGGTTACCCAATAGGAAATTCGTGAAACATCTGCATGCGCTTGCAAGTACTTCTAGAGACACTATGGATTTTTTTTTCTTTTTGTATTTTTATATATACAATCGTCCCCGCTTAAACAAATATTGGTGGCTTTAGAAACAATATTCGATTATGCGGAGTATTTTATTAAACGGGGAAACATAGAAATGTAATATTTAGTATACATAATAAAAAGGTAAAACAACCGCTTACTCCATAATTAACAGCATAATAAAATCGTTAATGTAATAATGTAAATTATTAAAATAAATACAAATACTAATATAAAGTACGTAATAATTTAATATAAATACATACATCTGTATGATTTACATTTTACTTCACGAACTTCGTTGGAATTTGGTTAAAAGTTGGCTACTTGTAATTTATGTTATAAACACAGACTAAAAAACATCGTTTAAAGTTATTTGTTTATGTAGAATTTACACGTTTATTGAAATTACGCAAAAAAAAAATAAATAAAAAAATAAAGGTAGAAACGTTTTTTGTGCGTTAGTACATGCTTTTTGCATAAACAAAAACATAGCGCGATTTATTAACGAAACTTTTGCTCTTTTCGCTAAACCCATTCCAACGTACATTCACCAATGTTATCAAAATTTGAATTATGTCCCCTCTTTTGATCCTAATTTCCATTTTACCTCTGTTCATTTTAGATTTTTTCTGCATTGTGTTTTATATTGGAAACTTTCGTCTGCGATATTTCAAACCTTTATTAACCTGACTTCTGTTTTCATATTTAACACTCCCAAAAGTGCAGTTTATCAGAAAGATTTAAAGCTTTACATTTAGAATTCATAGCAACACCATTTTACTAACGAAAGAGCGACTAAACTTACAAAATGTAAAAATAATCCATATTGGCCAACTTATTTCACCCATTCGCAGGAAAAAGAAGGGAGAACATTTGACCTGTCCATTATACACCTGCCGGTCGAAATCATCGCAGGAATAATTAAAAATTTGTTTTCAGTATGAATGAACCTAAAATGACAAAAAGTGGGGAAAAGTTCAAGATTAAACGTGTTTTTTGTGCCTGTTTTCAAACATTGGTCACCCAGATGTTATTTGAGTATGCAGGAAGGTTCACGAAAAATATTCGGTTTAAGCGGGGAAAATAACATAGAACCAATGACAATAAATTCGGTGTTGAGGAGTTATATTCGTATAAGCGGGGTATTCGATTATATGTTACCTGATTAAGTGAGCAGGACTGTGTCTTGATAAATATGATAGAAATGCAAAAAGTCTGAAAGTGTATCATTTGCTGCCACATTATGTACAATTTTTAACACATGAATATGTAAAATGTTTGAATGCATTATCATCAATTGTCTACTTAAAAATAAAGTAAATGACTTAGAGGTCTGCACGGGCCGAAATTTCCAGGCCCGAGCCCGGCCCGAAAGTTTAAATTTCAGCCCGGGCCCGGCCCGGCCCGAACGAAAGAAATATTGGCCCGACCCGGCCCGGCCCGAAAGTTAAAATTTCGGCCCGAGCCCGGCCCGGCCCGAACGAAAAAAATATTGGCCCGACCCGGCCCGGCCCGAAAGTTAAAATTTCGGCCCGAGCTCGGCCCGGTCCGGAAAAAAGTTTAAAATTCGGCCCGAACCCGGCCCGGCTCAAGTGAATTTCTACAAAATATTGATCTTTAATCTTATGGAAGAGTTCTGACCAAAAAAAAATTATATTAGTCTTTTTTTTTTCATGTTTATAATCTCCATTTATGCAGAAGTGCCGTAGGCTGCGATATTTACGCTTTTAAATGAATCTTTGTTTGTTGTATGTAAATGTTTCAGTTATCACTAGTATTATTAATCCATATTCCCTGTAATGGAGACAAAAAGTCGAAAAAGCAGCATATGGTAAAATTTCCAAAGACGAAATCGCTTTGGAACGAAAAAAAAAATACATTCCCTTCTTAACAGATGTAAATGTTTAACATATTTTTTCTCCCGTATTGTTATATTCATTTTGCATGGATGAACATTTTAAAAGAAACTTTCAGTTTTCAGTTTCAAAGAAAATTCCGTCATAATCATTTTTTTTGTTTGTGTGTGTGTGTGTTTAATTCTATTTTAAAACGCCTAGTAATCTACGATTCCTTAAAAGGAATAAATTCTAATGTTTAATTGTAGAATAATGACGGCTTAAAAGTATATGCCTTTTTTGCAAACATTTTCGGACAAAGCCAAATATTACTGATTTATAAAAAGTCGAGAAAAGGATTTTCATATAGGAAGATACAATAGGAACTGATTATTTTGGTTCATGAAAACTAGGAAGAATGGAATCAGTCTCGGCTTCGTACGGAAAAAAAAGTTAGGCCCGGCCCGTCCAGCAAAAAAATTAAGGCCCGAGCCCGGCCCGGCCCGAAAGATTAGTGACTAGGCCCGGCCCGGCCCGGCCCGAGTCTTCAGAAGTAAGGCCCGAGCCCGGCCCGGCCCGAATGCCATTATTGGAAATCGGCCCGAACCCGGCCCGCGGGCCGGGCCGGGCTCGGGCTTCGGGCCGCGGCCCGGCCCGTGCAGACCTCTAAAATGACTACAAAAGATGAATATATTTTCTTAAAAAAGCATAAGCTTCTTTCTTTGAAAATAGCCATGTATATCTGTAATGACTACAAATGGTAAATATACTTGAATACATGATCATCAATTATCTGCATAAAAATAAATGGCTATAAAAGGTGAATATATACTTTAAAAAACATAAGTTTCTTTCTTTGAAATTAATCATTATATGAGTAATTTAGCTAAAACAGATATATTGTGTTTATAATTATTTAGGATAGTTATTTTAATTTACCTAATTCTAATAGAAAGGGCATTTGAGATAAATCCTCAAGTTTAAAACATAATTACTTTTTTCTTTTTTATAATTATGAACAAAGGGAATTTTTAGATAAATTTGACATTTTAAGTGTATAGACATCCATATAAATGTATGTTGCAAGAAACTGTAGATTTATGAGAAGCAATTTTTTAAACTGACTGAAGATTTGTCCAGTCTACTACTCTATTCAAGTATCTTTGATTTTAACTGCAAATGCTTTTCCAATTGTTTTACTTGGATAACAATCTAACCTATACCAATATTAATCAGGACAGCCATTAGTTAAATCTGGTCTGTTATTTGAAAATACTGCACAAAATTAAATAAAAAAAAAAAGGAAAAATCCAATAAACTGTTGATGCATAATCACTCTTTATTTTTTAATATGATCAACTGATTTGTGAATAAGTGATATAAGTAGTAGTTGTTTTGTTGTTTCGGATATTATCCAAATAGCTCAGTTGAAAGGGTTTTTGCAATCAAAGCTCCAAGACTCTTGGCTCAAATGACAAACCAAATACATTTTCACTCAGTTGGAAAAAATATTACTTTTATCATTTATCCATCAATAAGTTGATTGTGTTCATACATCTTTATTTTTTAAAATCTACCTAGGTGAAATGTTCTAGTAGTAGTAAAAGTGTTTGAAACCGCAGATCACCACTGTACATATTTAAATATTCAAGAGTGGGGTATTCCTAGAAAATCTTAACAACCAGCAAAATTCAGCATGCAATTGAAAATTGTGACTAAACTTACATGATTAAATATAATTCAGTATCATTGCCACAATGCATTTTTGTATTTTTTCCCCATAAAAATAAGAGTTATATAAAACAGAAGATAGTTTGGTACAGCACAGTTTCCCCCAGATTTAAAGAACAGGGTGTAGCTGAAATTCAAAGTATTCCTTTTAAATTCTTATCTGAGCATTTCAAAGTTTGAAGAATACTCTTTAGATTCTTACATTTATATTTAATAACTAAAAATCAGGACTCTCTTCAAAACATGATAATAGATTGGTTGTTACTATGCAAGCAGTTTTTTTTTTTTTTTTTTTAATACAAAAAGCGATGTGGGCAAAATTTTTTGATTTACGGAGAGAAAGATGCTTATTTTTAAATCAAGGTAAGGCGGAATAATATACCTTCCTGAAACTGGGGGGGGGGGGGGCTTGTATAGGATAGATATTAGCAATAATAGTATAGAGTTTTAAAAGTCCTTCCGGCAATGCCGGGAGGAAGAGGTAGCTTTCATATACTTATATATTTATTTATTTATTTTAAAGTAAGTTACATTGTTCAAAAATACTAATCTCAAATTAGTGGAAATAATCTTATAAAATTAGTGATTTTATAAGATTGAATATTAGTTTTTGTCAAGACTGAATATTAATAGGAATTTTTAGAAATTAGTCATCTTTTATTCAATCTGGTTTTATTTTAATCGATTTGGAGAGTCACTAAATTCCACGATATCATAAAGTGTATGCCATTTTAAAGCAACATTGTGGATCGTTCAGATCAGACCGTTTCAAAATGTCAGCCATAAGGAAAATTCAAAGTGCTATAACTCATTCATTTTGTAAGATATAGACAAAATAAAAAGTGTTCTGGAATCGTTGTTTTAAGTTCTAACACGTAAAAGAAAAATATTTCTCAAATTTTGATTTTTTCAGATTTAATTTAAAATTTAAAATTTTTTAAAAAATTTAAAATGGCCACCATTTTGAAACAAAATGGCGGATGATGCTGGCCAACGAACTCGGTCGAGACATTTGTATGTACTATGTACATACCAAGTTTAATTGAAATCGGTTCGTAAATACGCGTGTTATCACGTGACAAATCATATCGTTTCAAAATGTCAGCCATAAGAAAAATTCAAAGTGCTATAACTCAATCATTTTTTAAGATATAGACAAAATAAAAAGTGTTCTGGAAGCTTTGTTTTAAGTTCTAACACGTAAAAGAAAAATATTTTTCAACTTTTAATTTTTTCGCATTTAATTTTAAATTTTTTTAAAAAATTTAAAATGGCCGCCATTTTGAAACAAAATGGCGGATGATGCTGACCAACGAACTCGGTCGAGACATTTGTATGTACTATGTACATACCAAGTTTCATTGAAATCGGTTCATAAATACGCGTGTTATCACGTGACAAAAATCAGATCGTTTCAAAATGTCAGCCATAAGAAAAATTCAAAGTGCTATAACTCAATCATTTTTTAAGATATAGACAAAATAAAAAGTGTTCTATAATCTTTGTTTTAAGTTCTAACACGTAAAAGAAAAATATTTTTCTACTTTTAACTTTTTCGCATTTAATTTTTAATTTTAAATTTTTAAAAAAATTTAAAATGGCCGCCATTTTGAAACAAAATGGCGGATTATGCTGACCAACGAACTCGGTCGAGACATTTGTATGTACTATGTACATACCAAGTTTCAGTGAAATCGGTTCATAAATACGCGTGTTATCACGTGACAAAAATCAGATCGTTTCAAAATGTCAGCCATAAGAAAAATTCAAAGTGCTATAACTCAATCATTTTTTAAGATATAGACAAAATAAAAACTATTCTGGAATCTTTGTTTTAAGTTCTAACATGTAAAAGAAAAATATTTTTCAACTTTTAATTTTTTCGCATTAAATTTTAAACTTTAAATTTTTTTAAAAATTTAAAATGGCCGCCATTTTGAAAAAAAATGGCGGATGATGCTGACCAACGAACTCGGTCGAGACATTTGTATGTACTATGTACATACCAAGTTTCATTCAAATCGGTTCATAAATACGTTAGTTATCGCATGACAAAAATCAGATATATATATATGGTTATATATATATATATATATATATATATGTATATATATATATATATATATATATATATATGTCAACATTTGAACGGAGGGTGGTTTTGGAGTCTGGGGGTCATGATCGGTGAAAATATACCAAAATTTTCCGGAAGTGCTTTCCTCCGGACGGCTGCAATAGGTAGCTTTTTACTTTTTGTAATGAAAGCTACCTAAAATGTGATTAAGAAATTTAAAAAGAAAAAAAATAAATAACTTCTTAAAAATCACTTAGATTGATTGAAAATCCATTTACTAGTGGTGAGTGAAATAAAATATTCCATACTGTATTAAATAACTTCTGATAAACTGTTTTTATAAGAATCTTAGTTTAATTAAATTTAAAGTTAAAATGATCATAAGTAAAACATATAAATTTTACTGTGATAATTTTTTTTTTCTAATGATAAGTATTAAAGTAATTCTCTTGTAGAATAATTTTCATCATTTTTAAAAAGAAATAGTTGCACCATTGCACTACTTGAGAATCTGGCATGCATTTTATATATTATTTAAATCGCATAAATTATTTAGAATATTTTCTTTAAAGTGTTGAGTTAATTTTATCAGAGATTATATCAATCTTGTTACAACATACTAGGTGGCACAAGTTATTTTGTGAAAATTTCCATTAGTTGTATTGTTGTAAGAATAATTATGTTCGAATAAATTGGAATTGAAGGAGTGACCAACTCAGCCTTCTGGTTTCTTTCTTGTGCAATATCAACAAATTCTTTTACTAATAAAGGCTCTCAAAGTAATAACAATTATTCTTTTTTTTCTTTTTTACTAGTAGCAATAATATATTAGGATACTTTTCGATTAGGTGGATGTCAGTGTTATATATACTATATACATATATAAGGATTAGATTAAATTTAAGCACGATAACTCAATTGGTGAGTTAATTATAACAGAAGTAAATTTTCCAATTTTGGGTGAAAAACCTTCGATTTATTCTGTTGAGCTGATCCAGAGTATCACACCAGATTCAGTGATTGTTGAGGTTAATTGGTTAAAATAGTCCTCCAGTGTCCGTGTCTGAGATGGCTCAGTTGGAAGAGCATTGGCGACTTCAGCCAATACATCCCTGGTTCGAATCCTGGCCCAGATTTTTTTCACCGAAAATTGAAAAATTTACATCTGTTACATATATGGATATTTGTGATCTCAATTTCAAGAGGTCATTCATGTTGGACTTTGGTAACAAGTGAAAATGTCTAAGTTATGAAAGTAACTAAAGAGAAATAAAGCAATTTCAATTAGATATTCTAGTCCCTCTAACAAAGTATTTTGATTTTCAAATTACAGGGGGAAAAAAGGCAACCAGTTTCTTTCTTATTCAGATTTATTATATTATATTAATGCTATGTATGCTTCTTTAAATTGATTTTTGTTTATTGATTTAGGAAAATACTACAAAATTATATCTCCAACTGCTTTGTGGAAACAAAGCAGTTAATTTTGTTTAAAAATCCTATTTATTAAATTTAATTTATAGAGCTATTTATATTGTATATAGAAATTGGTGTTTATATATAGTACAAATTTTGTAATCCAAATCTCCCAGTATAGCTAAAAATTGAAAAATTGCAAAGGAAAAAAATTTATTATACTGAGATAAAACCTTGAAACTGGATTCTTTTTACAGTCTAAAAATTTCTGCTTAAAAAAATAAATATCAATCGAAAAATTCGAAAATCGCTGTAAGAATTCCAATAAAACTTTTTTTTAAAAAAAGATTTTTTTTATACTGCACTAGTTAAGCTGCTTTTTTTTTTTTTTTTTTTTTTTTTTTTTTTGACTTCTTTTACAAATTTGAAAATTTACCACGAAAAAACGCAAAAAAAAAAAAAAAAAAAAAAAAGTTTTAAAAGGTGTCAATTGTATTTTCTAATTTCGTGTATACATTAGTATCTTCTACTTTAATCCCAACCAGCAGACTTCAAAATCATATCTTTAAGCTTATATTATTTAAAATAAAACTCTACGAAATGTCCGTTTTATACAGTGCACGATAACAATATTGCCGTAAATCTTATTAAAAGAAAGTCTCATTTCTTTAAACCGGGCGTACGCAATCGTCTTGGCACGGCCAATCACTTGGCTTCCTGTTTAGAGTGATGAGTATATTACCTTGTTCGCACTGGGATAGTTGAGTCACTTAAAGTCACTTAAATTTTTTGAAGCGGGATACCCGGAATTAGGCTTCACCTTTTCGCATTTACTAAACATTGTAAGTGACTTAACTTGGCCAAACTGGCATCTGAGCATGCGCATAAGTTCTGAAATTTGTAACTGCAACTTTTAACTTTTTTATTTACTCAGTAATTATCCTGCCTTATTTCAATTAAAAAATTAATTTCTTTTGTGGGAGGAAATAACAGGTTCAACGTTTTCCATTTTCGGCCTTTGATTACAAAAACACCCCACAAACACACGTGTTAAGCAACTGGAGTAAACAAATAACAACTTGAAATAGTTTATAATTATTTGTAGGACTCAAATTCATTAATTTAATTATCAGAATAAAATATTCTAAAATTCAGAAATAATAATTAAATATTCAGAAGGCACATTTCAACTCAACTCATAGTTAAGTGAGCATCTCAAAAGTTAAGTGAGTTTCAGAAATTTGCTTAATACCCTGTTCACACTACAAACTTAAGATATCTTAAGATCGCCGTGTTTGAAGTGGACCCTCCCGGAATTGGATGCCTGTTCACATTGAAAAATTTACCTAAGATATCTCAGCGAATGTCACTGTATCTCTGAACTGAACAAATGTAGCGTATGCGCATGCGCTTGAAATAAAGACGGCCACAACAGCCAATCAGTAAAAGCAAAGTTTTGTAGCCAATGAGAGTAGGTGGTTGTTCCTGTATCTAGCTCGAGAGAATTGAAACTCTCTGAGAGAGTTCCAGGCCTGAGATATCTTAAATATCAGTAGTGTGAACGGGGTATAAGTGAGAATCTTGATTCCGGGTACGACCGCTTCAAAAAATTTCAAGTTAAGTGACTTAACTTTCTCAGTGCGAACAGGGTATATGAGTGTGGAACGGGTTCCGCTCTTGTTTCTGGCAAACCTCGCTTCCAACCATGGAGCTAAGGAGGTATACCTTCTTAGCTCCATGCTTCCAACTCTAGTGGGAGGAGTTTGACGCGGCGTTTTTTTGACGCCTCAAACCTACGTGTAATAGCACTTTTACGGTGCCTCAGCGTAAGTCCTCGCTCTTAAGCGTAAGTCCTCTTGTTCTCAGCCAATCAGAGACCGTAGTCACTTTTGTTGTGGTTGCGCGCGCATCCATTTGTGTTGAAACTTACCGACAGCTTTCGAGCTGCCTTGAGTTACGCCGCTACCGTAATACCGTTTGCGCTTTGTTTACATCGTAATACTCTGTTCACACCACAAACATAAGATATCTTAAGATCGCCGTGTTTGAAGTGGACCCTCCCGGAATTGGATGCCTGTTCACATTGAAAAATTTACCTAAGATATCTTAGCGAATGTAACTGTATCTCGGAACTGAACAAATGTAGTGTATGCGCATAAATAAAGACGGCCACAACAGCCAATCAGTAAATGCGAAGCTTTGTAGCCAATGAGAGTAGGTGGTTGTTCCTGTATCTAGCCCGAGAGAGTTGAAACTCTCTGAAAGAGTATCTGAAACTCTCTGAGAGAGTTCCAAGCCTGAGGTATCTTAACTATCCATAGTGTGAACAGGGTATAAGTCTCTACGTCGATGTTAAGTGAGGCACCGTAATATCGCCCCTAATAGCATAAGCACATGTGCAAAGATAATCAAATCAGCATTCAGCAAGAAGCGCCAAGCAGAATAAGGTTACAGTTAAACAGAAATCACGAGGATAAAAATTGCCAACACGATGGTTTAGTTTTTAAGTGATCCACTGAGGCCGCTCTTTTCAAGCCGAGTTGAGGCTCTGTTATTACTCTGTGCTACTACCCGTTAGGGAGGCTTTTGTCTCGAAACTCCAGGATAAAAAAAAAATAAATAAATGCAAATAACACAGGACGTGTTTCAGGGGCCGTGTTCAGCTGTTACGCGCGCGCTCAGGAGCCACGTACATGGAGTGGGTACCTATAGTGGACGAGATGTGCGTTCAGTACTCGCTACTGTGCCACCGGTACTGTAACTGTGCGCTCAATAACAGATGGAGAACAGATCACGGATGTAATTACTTGTGGTGCCAATTGTAAAGATAATCTGTTACCAATGAATGTGAGCTCGCTGGCCGAATGGTCAAAGTGCTGAACTTATACCCAGACGATACGGGTTCGAGACCTGTACGGGCCAAAAGTTGGTTTGTGTTTTTCTTTTTCTTTTTTCTTTTTTTTTTTTGGTTGCTTTTTATTAATATATAAGACATTTTTATTAAAGGTAAATTTTATATTAATAATACAGAAGCACATGTATTTCTATAATAATAATAAAATACTTATTTAAATACGAGAAAATGATATTTTGCGGAGAAAGTACTAATATTCTAATTATCCTTTTAATATTCTAAATATCGTTCCAAAGTGATTTATATATATATTAAGCAAATGGAAAAAAAAGTTTTCTGCAAAAATATCCGTATACGCATAAAATAATTATTAATGTTCTTCTTCTTTTTTTTTTTTTTTTTTTTTTTTTTTTTTTTTTGAAAATTTTAGAAGTAAGTTTTTATTGAGATTAGGATGCAAATATAATGCATGCGTGGATATTTTACGGTGTTAAAATCAAAATGGAAAATATTATAAAAGCAAAATGTAAAAGATATACATTTTTTTAAATTAAGAATATCTGCATACATATATTTTAAAGAAGTGAAATATTTGGAGTTTGCCTTCTAGTTTTGTAATGAATAAAGTATGATTAGAATGTTTATAATTTTTCTATTGAAAGTATAAATAAGTGTTTTGCTTATACTAACATAATTTCGGATGTCGTTTGTTTCTCATATTTTATGACATATTTTGGCCTGTTATCCACACGGTATTAAAATATACAATCATGAAATAAGAAATATACACATACTAAAACTTCTTCTGAAAAATTATCTAACTAACAATGCAAATTCCATTGAAATCAATCCAGTTGTAGATTACAAATCAATCTTGTAATATGTGGATACAGGGCCATCGATAAAACTTTTTATTGGTGGGGGAGAAAACCTTAAATTGTCAAATCAAATTTTTATATTCGCCAACTCGTTTTATAATTTTGCCAAGTTAACGCACTTTGAAAATGTAATACAGTTCTTATTTGTAAAAAAATTAATAATATTCCCAATTAGAGTTGTAACTTTTGCAAATTCTATCAAAAATAGAAAATGTATTGCAGTTTTTATTAAAATTTTAATTAAATTTCACATAAAAGTTTTAAATTTGCAAAGTGTAACAACATTTGTGAATGTTTGGGAGGGGAGGCTCCCCCCCTGTCCCCCCCTTAGCTAGTCCCCCGTGTGGATATCTCAACCTTGGTTTATCAACAGCATTCTATTTAATATGAAAAGTATAAAGCAACTGATAAATGATTTTTAAATAAATAAAAATAAAATTATTAAAAAATTTAAATCAGCAATTGTTAAATTGTATCAGTCAACCTACCAACTTTGACTACCAAACAAAGTGCAACCAATAACAGATAAGCACAAAACGCACAATCACGTGATCAAATCGCCCATCAGTTTTATTTGCGTCGCGCGCGTCAGCTTTGAGCATGGTTGGTTGTCATATTTTAAATGCTGATCGGGCTTAATTACATGAAATAGGTCACGTGATACTTTCTGGAATATTTTAAATTTTATTTGAGAGGTCATAGGTATGTATTTCCGTTACGAGAATCATGTTTTGAAAGGATAAAGGGATACAGTATTTGTATTTACCAATTCTGAACCATAAAAATAATGCAATAATTGAATAACTTTAAAATCCTCTTCTTCGATAGTACCTACTCCAAGCAGAATCTTCTGAGCGCGCGCGCACAAAAAAGTGTGTTTTGAACACGGCCATTGGCACCATTTTACGCGCGCGCGCTCAGAAGATTTTGCATGGAGTAGGTGTTATCGAAGAAAAGAATTTTAAAGTTATTCAATTATTGCATTATCTTTATGGTTCAAAATTGGTAAATACAAATACTATATCCCTTTATCCTTTCAAAACATGATTCTCGTAACAGAAATACATACCTGTGACCACTCAAATAAAATTAAAAGTATTCCGGGAAAGTATCACGTGACCTATTTCATGTAATTAAGCCCGATCAGCATTTGAAATAAGACCACCAACCCTGCTCAAAGCTGACGCGCGTGACACAAAAAAAAACACGAGCAACTAAATTCTCGATCGCGGCGCGGAGCCCATTGGATGAAGTAAAACAACAGTGACGTCATGAACTTGGAGCTCGCTTCAAGTAGAGCCTCTAGAATTATGGGCCGGAGCATCACCGCCATATTTAGGTACACTGTGGGTACATCCCTGCTTCTTGGCAACCACAGAGGCGACTTTAGCGCCTTGTTGGCAATCTTAAGAAATTTGTTTATCATATAAGGTACCCTGGGGTAATAACGCCACGTTAAGATTCTACCAATTTTCACGGCTTAGTTTTAGATTGCATTTTTCAAACAAATATAGGATCTGATACAGCAACTCATTGACTATCTATATAAAATAAAATAATTTAACAGATATGTATTCATAAAATGTAATGGCGTTTTTTCTTGACCAATGCTATTTGGCGTTATTACCCACCTATATGGGTAATAACGCCATGCAAACAAAACTATGAAATAAGATGGAATAATTGCATGTAGATAGCCCAATTCTAAAAATACAAACTCTATAAACTTAGAAATTGACAAATTGCATTCTAAGCTATTGAAAATGTTCAATTTTTTGTGAAAGTGTAAGAAAAATAAAGGTGTGATGTGGGAGGAGGGGATGAGGCAAAAGAATATCAGACCGTGAGCTTCTTTTTGCTTAAAAAGGACCGCTTAAATAGAAATATGAGAAACATTGGACAGTTTTAACTTTGTCTATTTGAATCAGCATTTAGGATGTAGCTCGGCCACTGTATGGAATCAACCGGGGTACTAAAGTCAAGGATTGGCGTTATTACCCCGGTATAGTTATTGCGCAGTACATTTTAAATTACAAATTATCTCGAGAAGATATCCAAAATCTTCAACAACAATTTAAAAGTACATGAAATGCACTACAAATTTATGTAATTAACAAAGTATTTCCGGATAAAAAGATAGTCTTCACATCACAAAACGTATCTCGCAAATTTTAGATCAATCGTTAATTTTAGTTGTTTGTAAAAACAATAAGACCTAAAAATGAAACAAATTAACTTGAAGCTGTTTTTTGCTATTTATGTGACTCAAAACCCTTCTGTGCAGAGCACATGGGTGTCATTTACCTGATTATTTCATAATTATGCAAAATATAAGCACTTGGCGTTATTACCCCGCCTGGCGTTATTACCCCAGGGTACCTTATTACTTGAACTAATGCATCATCTATGTGGTAAACAGAAAAAAGTGACAGAAAAAAACAAATGCTGAAAAAATGAGACGCAGCAAAAAAGTAACAAGGAACTGATAGATATTAAATTTAATAAATATGTGCTAAAAATAAAGTAGTAATGAAGAATGTATTTTTTCTGTTCTAATAAATTATTAAAAAATTATTATATATTTTATTAATTGATAGTAAATTAATAAAAATAACTGTAAAAATAAATAAAATTAAATATTAAAAATTAGTTTCAATTACAAGAATTGATTTTAAAAATGATAATATTTTATTAACTACTAGCAAATTAATAAAAATAATTGTATAAATAAATAAAATTAAATTAAAATTAGTTTCACTAACAAGAGTTCATTAAAATAATTATATTTGATAGTAATAATCGATAGTAAATTAATAAACATAATTGCATAAATAAATAAAATTAAATATTAAAAATTAATTTCACTGGCAAGAATTAATTTAAAAAATGATAATATTTTATTAACTCATAGTAAATCAATTAAAAATTAAATGTATAACTAATTAAAATTAAATATTAAAAAAATCTACTCATTAACAAATATATATTTAAACTAGTCGTTGGGGTGCCACCGTAATACTTACCCATCATAATATAAAATATGAAAATAAAACGCGTGTAAACTATCTATGGCAATTCCAAAATAAAATTTAAACGCATAATTAAATAATTTTAATATACATAATAGTGCTCTATTAATGAATTGCTGATGAGCCATTTTCGACAAATTATATAAAATGCCCAAATACTCAAGTAGTGCTGGATTGCGTAAAAGAAACATCTTTATAACTCAAAAGAATAATAATCATATTAATTAAAAATTTACTGCGTTAGATTAAGCGTCTCATTTCCAAATAAAATGTGTCTGTGAATTGTAATTTGAATGAAATACAGGGTCATGAAAAATCGAAGAATTTGGAAAACAGGATTACATATATCTCGGCAACTAATAATCCGATCGACTTCGTTTTTTATGCAAAATTTGTGTTATTTTATTGCCTTTTACGTCCATTCCTTAAAATAAAAAAATCGAAAAATTTTATATGCTTTTCATCAGAACGAATTTTTCGAGAGTCCGAAAAAAATAGTTTCGGATAATCGAGGTTACTGATATTAAATAAGCTTCGTCCCATTCTTACATAGTAAGCACATACAAAATTTCGAGTCTCTATCGCAATTTGTTCGAGAGATAGAGCGGTTACAGACAGACACACACACAGACGGACGAACGGCAAATTTTTTTTTCCTCTAAAAATATGTTTTTCGGAATCTCCAGTATCTAAAACCTGTAAATCCGTCAAAAAAAATTTTCGATTTTCAAAACGATTGCAAGACTTACCCTATACTACGTATGATGGGTAAGTAAAAATGATAGTCTATCAACTCATAGTAAATCAAAAAATAAATAATAAACAAATAAATAAATAAATAATGTAATAATTAATACATTAATACATTAATGTGTAACGTTACATGCATGCTGAGTGTCATTTGTAACGTTAGGTTGGTCGTGGTGCAGGTTAAATGTAGACATACTCAGTGATTAAGATAAAACAACAACGTTTATTGAAACGATAAAGGCTGAAGGGAAGTGGAACAAGTCTTAATTTTACACAACTGAGAAGACTATGAAAAAACCAAACACATACTCACAAGCTTCGGCCTAGCTCAGTCGGGGCACCTACTAATACCTCCCGCTATCTCTTGGCTGATCTGCTAGATAAAGCTTAATTAAACAGCCCGTGGCTGTGGGTAATCCTTTATTCACAAACAATCCAAATGAAACTAAGAGGTTTCTTACCCCGGCCAACTCTCAAGTCAACTGTCGGAACTCCTTTCCACTCACTGGAGGCTTCGTTGCTACTTTTCAATCGGCTAGCACTTCGCTGAACAATACTTCACTTCGCTATCTAATACCGGAGATCCTCACACACTGGCTAGACACAGATGCTCTCCCGCTGGCTAATGCCAGAGACACTCACTGGCTAATGCCACAGACACACCCCATTCACTCAAACCCAAGCTTTTATATGCTGCAAACTGAGATACTTCACATTAACATATTACTAATAACCGCGAGTAAACTGTAAAATCCGAAAGAGCACACACACTCTAGAAAGTTAAAGTAAAAGAGAGGATGGATGTCGCTTTTACGCTTACACATGTTAACTTATTGACGTCACGATCTCAGAAACACTAGAGTGCCTTTATGGAAAGGTCACTCCCTCACAACCCCCCCTCGGATTCTACCGAGAAAAAGGACTGGGCCATATGCATGCCCAGGACTTTTTCTTGTTATAAATTTCGAACCGTAAAAAACACAGTGATGGGTGAAATTTAGAACCAAACATAACTTTCAAAATATTAACTTTAACCCATCACAGCCAAAAAACCTCAGTTTGCCTCAAAAATTCACATATTCAATCCAATCATTCTTCTATCATACAAATAGCCTCCGTAAAACTTCCAAAAACTCGTAAAACTTTCAAAACTAATTACTTCTTCTTTCAAAACAGCCCACTCCACTGGGAGTGCTAAAATTTCTCAAAACACTAAACTTCCGAAATTTTCCTCAATATTGCAATACAACTATAACATTACCAAATATTATCTCTCCATAACTTTCCTCATACTAGAATTCGCACCAAGTCCAAAAAACCCAATGCGCAAAAATTTTCCTCATCCAAATACCGAACTCGTCTAAAATTAAATTTTACTTCATACTCAAAATAACTCTGCTATTACGTAATATCTACATACCCATTAGTCAATGAACTAACTCCCAAAATTCTTCAGAACTTAACTCCACTTTAACAATAATTGGGGCACATACGTACAGCGTCATATCGCTGTGCTTATGCAACAATCAAAAAAAAATATAAAAAATTTACAAAATGACGTCATCCTGCTCTTCATCTGTATTAACTAAAAGAAAAATAGCAGAATCAATACATAACACAGGTATACTTCCCTGCAAGAAAATCACATTAACATTCAATTTTAATACAATACAATTTCAAATTCAAACGCAGCTTAAAAATTCGCAACTTGCGGAAACCATTCCCAACTAAAGTACAAACGCAACACATAAAACACGAACGATAAGGAGAAAGTTAATTCATTAAATGTTAGTATAAGAGATAGAAACGCGTGTCAAGGACTTCTTGACCGCAAAACACGTGCGCGCCTGAACCGCGGCGCGTGTACAAAATAACCCAAATTACTATCTGTACTTTCTGAAAATTTAAACATACATTAACATACATTTTATAACACACGAACAATATAACAATATAGTAACATTTTTAACAAATAACATAACAATTTAACAATAGATCCAGAATCTTTAAAAGCAGTTAAGACCAAAATCTCAAACATACATAAAACTAACAATTTTGCAAACAAATTTTGAACACAATTAAGCACCAATCGTGAGTCCGTCAAAAAATCCAAAAATGGCCAAAAGTACCAAACAGTCTTTCTGCTTTCTATTCCTTCATATTGCTACCACATATATGCACTCTAATAGAAATTTAATAAAGAACATTATCACCCAATCATACAGATGATTCGCTGCTGGCAGGCTTCATACTACAGGATGGCTTTCTCCTCTTGTCCCAGAAACCTTGTACGAAGGATCTTTCGTCATCAGAACTGTACGGTGACGCCACAGTTGACTGTCGTGCCTGCAGCCTGGTTCTGAATGGATGCCGTGGGATACTTGTAGGTTCCGCTCGACGACTCTGCTCTGGCCGGTTCGCTGGGGTCACTCCATGGCGAGATTCACACTGTTGATGCCGGTAATCTGAGAGTTGTCTCCTCTTTCTAGACGCACCCGAAGTTACTGAAGATCCTAGGCCACGTTTCTTTCCGGATCTATGTTGTTTCTTATTAGGCAAAAATTCGGAATTTAAAGTTCGTTTAACAGTTTGCCGAGTGTCCATCTGAAATCTTTTCCGGGGATTAAGTACCGAAGATGGTGAACTATTAGATAATGTATGTTTGTGAGGTTGCTGTCTCATAAGTGGAGGAACGGGATAGTTTATAATCTTTTTCCTTTTATGGCACACAGAATCTGATGTATTTGACACTGCTCTCTTATTTTTGTTATCATACTTTACTCCCGGATTGCTAGGCTTTCGACTCTCAATAACAGTTTTTGGAGCTGTTTGACCAAATTTTCTTCTTGAATATTGATGAAAAGAATTAGATGAAGAAGTGCTGGACTCGGGACACTCATTGGATCGGGAATTTCGCGAAACACCACTCGACACATGAGAACCTTCACTACCATTTTCCCTAAACTTATAAACTCTAACCTGATCCAAATTAACCGTCATTCTTTCACCATTGACATCAACAACCAAATTATTATTTCGAACTTCTAAAACCTCGACCGGACCTACAAACTTCGGACCAAACTTAGCTACTCTCCTTTGACGACTTGAACTTAACCAATGCTTTTCTACTAACACAAAATCTCCAACTTTCACTTCTAACTCCCTCCTACGCATATTATAATACTGAGCTTGCTTTTCTTGCGCTTTTCCCATCTGAACCTGAGCTTCCTTAACCAACCTCTCAATATCCTGACACATGTACTGACTTTCCGCATCTGACACCATAACTAGCTTTTGGAATGGAGTAATGACTTTTCTACCCAAAAACAATTCAGCTGGCGTTTTCCCCGTCGACTCGTGAACTACTGTACGAAGTGCATACGCAAAATGCTGAAGAAACTGGTCCCAATTTGCGTGATGAGAACCAACATACGAAGAAATCATTTGAATTAATGTACGATTTACACGTTCAGCCATATTAGACTGAGTAAGTTCCTTACCGTCCCCAGTCTCCAACTTTTCACACAAAGACTTAAAAATATTAGACATAAAATCATAACGAAATGGTTTACTAGCAACAAGTGCGTCAAAACCAATATGAATTTCATTAGTTAAACTCGGTTTGTCTGAAAAGACTTTACAAAAATCGACTAAAGACTTATTAAACTCCACTTTCTTAACCTCACTTAAACCCGACTCCTCTAAATTAACTGACACTGAAACTGGCTCTTTCTTACTCACACTCTCATCATTATTCACGATTAACGACTTCTTAAAGAAATCCACACTAATCCCTCTATCCTTCATATAATCCACACCAACTATACAATGCACTGTTAATCCATCTAACACACAAAACTCCCAACATGTCTTAACCGAACGAATTTCAATTTCCAATTCTACTGAACCTTTATTATCGCAAGCTACTCCCTGTGCCGACTGAACCACCAGACTTAACCTCTTCAACTTCTTATACGAAAAATATTTCCGATAACAATCAAAAGAAATGAACGACTTATCTGCCCCTGTATCGAAGACACTTTTAACGACAATACCATCTAACACAATTAACACTTCAGGTAACTCAACCGGATTAATGGTAATTTTATTCAAACTCACCGAAGGCTTTTCCGATTTAATCTGTGACTGCATACCTTCCGAAATACAGTCACCTACCAGTTTAACTGACCCGACCTCTGAACACAACTCTTTTGCATTGACCTATTTTCAACATTCTCATCCGAAGTTAATCTCCTTACTTGCGAAAAAACATTCCTGTCCCGTCCTCCCCCACTACGATTATAACCACTATTCTGTCTATTTCCATACATATTTCTCTCACCACTTCTAAAATTATTAGCGCCACCACCATTCCTGTTACCATTACTCGTATTCGACATATTACGACCAAATCCATCATCTTTATTACGCAAATTATTATCCGGAAATCGCTGTCCCCCTCTCACAAAATTACGTTCCCCCTCATTTCTCAAATTACTATCTGTGACCGGTCTCTGACGAGGGTTACGCAAATCCCGTTGATCCGAGCTATGCCGAGTCTCATACTTCGATAATATCTGATGCATTTCTGCAAAATTCTTCGGTGCTCTAACTTCAATAAAGTCCTGTGTACTTGGATTAAAAAGAGGAAAAACAATGTCCAACAATTCCTCAAATGTGATATCTAAATCTAATTTATTTTTTAGTTCAAGCTTACGTAGATAGAATTTTGACGCCGACTCATAAATATTCTGCTTATTACAATAGAACTCTTTTCTCAAAATACTTTTATCTTTAACTGGAGGAAATGCCTTCTTTAACTCAATCACAGTTTGTTCAAATCTTTTCGCTTCATCATTAATCAAAAACTTTCCTATATTTTCCAACCACAAAAGTGCTTCGCCCTTCAACGAGCATTTAAGCACTACGTACCTACTTTTCTCAGGTATATTATTGAACAAAATATAATCATCTAATTTAACTAAAAATTCACTAATATCACCCTCACCGGTGAAATACACACGTGGCACAATCTCACAATGTCCAATGTTTCGTTGGGCGCCATTTGTAACGTTACATGCATGCTGAGTGTCATTTGTAACGTTAGGTTGGTCGTGGTGCAGATTAAATGTAGACATACTCAGTGATTAAGATAAAACAACAACGTTTATTGAAACGATAAAGGCTGAAGGGAAGTGGAGCAAGTCTTAATTTTACACAACTGAGAAGACTATGAAAAAACCAAACACATACTCACAAGCTTCGGCCTAGCTCAGTCGGGGCACCTACTAATACCTTCCGCTATCTCTTGGCTGATCTGCTAGATAAAACTTAATTAAACAGCCCGTGGCTGTGGGTAATCCTTTATTCACAAACAATCCAAATGAAACTAAGAGGTTTCTTACCCCGGCCAACTCTCAAGTCAACTGTCGGAACTCCTTTCCACTCACTGGAGGCTTCGTTGCTACTTTTCAATCGGCTAGCACTTCGCTGAACAATACTTCACTTCGCTATCTAATACCGGAGATCCTCACACACTGGCTAGACACAGATGCTCTCCCGCTGGCTAATGCCAGAGACACTCACTGGCTAATGCCACAGACACACCCCATTCACTCAAACCCAAGCTTTTATATGCTGCAAACTGAGATACTTCACATTAACATATTATATATATAAAACCCCTCCGTGTACGACGATTCCGGGGTCAACCCATCCACGAGAAAAAGAAACTTATTGCAATTGCGTCCACGTTAGGCTTAACTATTCCGAGCCGTTCACAAATATTCTAATTGTTCAACTTATGAAAATATACATGCAAAAGATTTATTCATTACGCATTTTCTTTCAAACCTACAAAAACTATTTAATTATAATGTTTAAGTTCTAAATAAAACAACCAGCAATTACGAAAAAGAACAAACAATGTAAACAAGTTAATACTGTTGCCATTTAAGAATGACAAATTCCGTGAATGAATCTTTAGAATGACTCCATTGTAACATCACGACTCAGGAATGATTGGGTGCGTTCGGGAGCTATGCGCGCTGAGCGCGCGTGTTCAGGAGACAGTTACATGGAGTGAATATTACAGCGGATTTAGTACTCGGAAGCAAAAATCCCTGAGCTCGCGCGCGCAGCACGTGTGTCTCACGAACACGCGCTGTTTACTCTTTGTTGTTTTCATTTGTTTCCGATCTTATAGAGTGTTTTTGTTAAGTATTAGCTAAAAAATAGTCCAAAATAGGAAATTTTTTTTATACATTTTAGCTATTTTTATTATTTTCTCTCAGTATTTTTATATATTTTTTGGCTGTAGTTTCACAATATAATATTTTATAATTGATTTTTTGCGTTACTTTATTCTTTTAAAATTTATGTATTTACGATTTGTTCATTACAATCCCCCCCCCCCCCCCATCCACCAGACAGTTTTGTTATAGTTTTAAATGCAAATTTCTGTTAAAATTTCCTTTTTTTATAAAGATTTTTTTCCGCATGTTTAATCGCTGTATTTTTTTAAAAATTGTTTAAGCCTACAGTGGCTGATTGACCACAGTTGTAATTTTTTTATCATCCTTTTAAAAATGCAAACACGTCATTCTGACGGGCTGTCTTCTAGTTACTAATAACCGCGAGTAAACTGTAAAATCCGAAAGAGCACACACACTCTAGAAAGTTAAAGTAAAAGAGAGGATAGATGTCGCTTTTACGCTTACACATGTTAACTTATTGACGTCACGATCTCAGAAACACTAGAGTGCCTTTATGGAAAGATCACTCCCTCACAAATGTAATGCATAATAATTATACATAATATTTTATATATTATTTAAATATATTGTTTACATAATGTATTTATTATAATTATAGTTAATATATTTTATTATGTATTAAATTATAAATTAGTCATTTATTAAACTATTATTATTACTATTGTTATTGTTAAATTACAATTATTAAATTAAATATGAATAATTTATTATATTTATATAGTTTTATATTATTTTAATATATATACATACATAATAAAATTTTATATTTAATATTATTCTATTATATATATATATATATAAATAGGTCGGATGGGTGGGTACATGTTAGATTAAGCGGGCAGGGCGGTGCTGCTGGAAAATATATGCGCTTATGTTAATATTTATATTATAAAAAATAAAATTAAAAAAAAGGTGTTGGCGGTAGGAAAATGGTGCAGTGCAACGATAATGTAGTGTTAATTAATTTATTATATAAGGTAATGTATTGTTATAGCATTCCTTGTTTATTACTCTGCATTTAATATGTAATGTAATTTGAGGCTAATCAATGATTGTTTATTTAATATAATATTTTATTACTTTTACAACATTTTAAATTCTTATTTTAGTTATAAAAATAAGCTATACTTTGATGGTATATTATATAATACTATAATAAATTATTAATTTACCGATTTTTGCTTTAAATAAGGGTTGGTACGGCTTATGTCAGTTGGTTTTAATTATGGTTTAAACCATATGTATATTTTCATAACATCCTCTAGTTATTTTTTTATTCTCGACAATTACTAAAGTTATTTCTTATTTTTATTTTACTTTATTTTATTTTATTTTTTATGAATAAATTCAGACTTCTAATTTTATACAGGGGGCCTTGGTCAATTTTATATGTATAGGAATAACTGTTCACTTAAAATAATTTTTATTATTATTATTTTTATTATAATATCTACTTAATCATCTGAATATAGGTTGTTTACAAATATAATAACAATAGATTACAATAGATTATATGAATATTATTATTACATCCTCTGTTTTTTTTTTTTTTTTAATTTTTTGAAAATTACTAAAGATATTTCTTATTATTTTTTTATTTTTATATTTTTTTTTTCTCTCTCTCTCTAATTTCCGACTTCTATTTTTATACAGTGGGACCTGGTCTATTTTTTATGTAAAGGGATAACTGTTTAAATAAAAACATTTTTTCCTTCTATTATCAACTTAATGCACTGTAGTTTGGTTGCATACAAATAGATATTCGGTTTGTCCAAAAAAAAACCTAGTTTAAAGAAATAAAAAATACCGTTTTATGGTTTTTTTTTTTTTTTTTTTTTTTTTTTTTTATAAAAAAACGAAATGTTTTTTCCAACCCTGTATTAAATATAAATAACGTAACTTGTACGATTTTGTTTTTATAGTTAAATAATTTTTTACATTATTTCATTGTTTTTAGCAACTATAGACGGCGACACTAATGCTTTAGCAGTTAATCTGCATTTATCTATCTTACAAATTTATCGATATCAATCGATTCAATTAATTCTATAATTATAATTTAAAACTTGTAGTTAGTATGAAATAGTTTAACTATTTTTATTATGTTAAAAAAAATTTTGTCTACTTACGTTTTGTAATTAATTATTTTTGATAATAGTTATTTAAATATCTAATATTAATAAAAACTATTTTACTACTATAACTTGCACATTAACTGTCTAATGTGACTGAATGCAAAATTGTATTGCTATCACATGGTCGAAATTGTTATTTGTAAGTTAACCTATTATATAATTTAATTTGTCTAATTATTTCCAATTGACATGTTTTTTCTATTTAATTTAATCAACATCAATTATATTATAATTTTCTTTTTCCTGTTCTAAATGGACATAATGGTTGCGATTGACAATTGTAAGTTATCTTTTTCAATATTCAATTACAGTTTAATTATTTTTCTAATTTTTTCTTTGAAATAGTTTTTCTATTGCAATTATTATATTGATAATTCTATTATGGTCTTATTATTTTTCTAATATTTTTCTTTGAAATGAGTTCTCATTTGCGATTAATTGGGCAATATGGAAATTATTTTTTGGTTTATCCTGATTTCCATTCAGAAATTAATCGCAATTAATGTGGCTATTTAGTATTGCCCTTGATAACGAGCTAAATACCACATTTCCAATTTTATTTCTAATTCTGACACCTCCTCTGTATGATATAATTTGGCATTAACAAGTTTTTACAGTAATTGATGTTGATTTGTAGTATTATCTAATGGTTCTATATATATATATATATATATATAAAATAAATTATAATCTATATTTATTATATTGTATAATGCAGTATAATTATACAAAATAACATAATATGTATATATATTGGGATAATATGTATAATATAATATAATTATATTTACATTATTTTTATTTTTATTTTTTAAATTTATATTTTAAAATTATTTAAAATTTTAATTATATATAACAATTTATATATTATTTTTTTTTAACTATAAAGTTATGTATTAATATGTTATTACGCTATATATTATATTTATATCTACAAAAAAATTATATAATTATAATATAGTATAATACATTAATATAATAAAATAATTAATTTATATAATAAAAATATCTAATATTATGTAATAATGATAAATATTAATAATAATTAATTGTGCAATTTTTCTTATTAGTAATTATCTTTTCTCAATCATATAATAAATCGATAAAAATTACATTATTATTTCTAACATTTTTGTGATTTAAACCATTAGTTATTTAAGACATGGCCTCAGAAAACCCGTAACGTATCCCCAAGAGCATGCGTACCCTTGATTAGGAACCGCTACCATACGAGAATTATATAAATACAGATATAAAAATTAAATCTAAAAGAATCGTAATCATCATTTATTTTTACAAGTTTTGACCGACTTTTAAATTTGGCGCTTTCAAAAACCGCGCCAATTATTTCAACGACAGTTGGTTGTTTACTTTGTTCGTCTTGTTTTTTCTCCCAGAAATTGGAACGCCTTGTATCCTTTTCTAAAACGGTTTGAACAATTCATAGCAGAGCAACATCTTACCATAAATTTCGTATTTAATTACAGTAGACTCCCTCAAATCCGCACAGCCTGGGACCAGAGGTTTTGCGGATTTTAGAATTTTGTGGATTTCTGGTCATTGCTTTGTTTACATTTAAAAAAAAATAATTCGAATGTAATTAATAATGAAATCAAAAGTATAATGAATGCATACAACATAGTAATAAACTATAATAATAAAAATTTAGATATGTTTTAAAATTATTAATATACTAAAAGGAAAGGTAAAGTTAATAATCAATAATGTACAATTGAGTATTCATTATAAAAGAGGAAATGTGTTTTTTCTAAATTATTCAATGAAACTTGCCTCATAAAGGTACATAGCTAATTCACATCAGGATCATAAAATAATGAAACTTTTTTTCAGGTTTAGCCAGACTTAATAACTAAAAAAAGCTTGATTAATACAAAAATATATTTGTTAAGATTGTGATTACCAATGATATTAGCAATATCTTTATTTTTCCAGAAATAAATTATTCTTTCTTCATGAAAAAACATGAATTCAATAACCTTAACAAAACTTATAAATTAAAAAATGTATGGAATTGATACAAAACTGAAAAAATCGATTTTTGCACCTACATCTGAACTGAATGTTTCATTGTTTACATCCGTAAAATCTGTGTGGATTTTAGAGGGTTGTGGATTTTAGGAGTTCGGATTTGAGGGAGTTTACTGTATAACATGTATTTAATAGAAAATAACTCAAAATGCAGCACCGTTGCTCTCTGCTTATATAGAAGCTAATGGGCTCTGGGTACATATGGCAAACCCAAAGGCACATCAATGGCGGATGCTTCAGCTCGTAAATCTAGTAGCCCTAGCTTCAAGCATAATCGCCAAACGCCAACTCAGGGTTGCAGACTATAGATGCTTTCAGTCGTGACGTCAGTTATGGCGATTAGCTTGAATACTGACTCCAAACAAACGGTTACTATGCTGTATTTTTTATTTTATTTGCATATTACAGCAAAGTTTTTCAACTATATATAACAGACACATGTTTAATGCTTTTTATGCAATGATTCCATTTTCTGCGATTTATATTTAATAAGAAATGAAGCATAGCAACTGTTTGTTTGGAGTCAGTATCCATGGAAAAAGTCATGACTGACGTCACACTGAAAGCGTCTATTCACTGCCCCCTCTACAATGCCCATTCACTGAGCAGACGACAAACGTGAAACGTCATGAAGTGGAGGCGAAATCACTAACCCTACTGGTTCCACAATCGCCACGAAGTTCAGAACGCCATCGTTGTCAGGGAAACCGCCTCCACTACGTCACAAGCGAGAAGGCATTGTAGAGGAGGCAGTGGTCTATTGCGGATTATTACTTTTGCTGACTCTATCAGTGTGACGTCACAGGCAACTCAACTCGACATATCAGCCTCAAATACGTTCCAAACAAACACATAGAGTTCAGAGTGTTTTAGAGATGAACTATACCATCAAAACCACGTGCAATATGATCATTCAAAAAAAGAGAAGAACGTGAAACAAGGACTGAATATACTAAACTAGGAGAAGTTTTCATATCGAGCCACAATTGTTTGGCGGAATTGTGACCTCTTTTAACTATTTCGCGATTGCAATTGTAGCTGCATGCCTTTTTATCTCTATCTTTTTCTTCACTCTGTTGTTTGTTTGGAACGCATTTTCGGCTAATATGCGGAGTTGAGTTGTCTGTGACGTCATCACTGATAGGGTCTTTATTAAAATCACGTGGTATTGCTTTTAAGTAATTTTTGGTAAAATGCAAGGAAGAATTGTTGCTTGTTAGTTCCGTCATCGGATTTTCTGGAATGCGAATTTACTGTGAAATAGATGTAAAGGAGTCCCTGTGCCTAGCCATGTGATTCAACTACAAGGATTACTGTTTAAGGCCCAACTTCAGTAACGCTCCGAGATAGAACGGCTAATGTTATTTCAATGGAAGAAATTTATCGCTTTCATTCCTTTGCATTTTGCTCAAATTTAATAATTTTTGTTGTTTTGAAAACCTGTAGGTTTAAACTATGCACGTCATTTTGAAATTTTATTTCTTTTTTTAATTTTAAGGCGATAAAAGTGCGTTATTTTATAGTCTTTAAAATTCACCTTTAATGTCTTATTACGAAAAATCTGTTTGACATTTTAAAATTTGGTAAAACAGCATGCAGAGTTTAATTATTTAGCTTTCAGAAAATGTTTTTTATTTTGATTTTTAAAAAAAAATTATTCTATGCTATTTGTATAAAAAGTTGAAAACTTTGATTTAAAATAGTCGAAAATGGTGTTTATCCCCGCCTTCAAAAGGGATACGCCTTAAAAGTATTTAGAGTGTAAGATGATATGTCTTTACTCTCCAGGGAGTCCAGGGTCATATAGGTGAAATTTCTTGCTTCTGGCTATTCGTAAAATGCTGTTTGCTGCTTTTAGGATAAAAAATAAAAACATCCTTTCCTGAGTGCATGATATTTCACGCAAGAAGTTGGATCAGAAATCAGTTTCAGAAATGATGTAAATACATGTTGATTTCAAAAAGTTTGTTTAACTAGGCATGTAATCTCAAATGTACTTTAAAAGCATTATTGATTTCGAATAAAAACACATTTACCACTTTTATTATTTTTCTTTCATATATTTGAAGTTTAATTTCTAAAAAGATTCTTTAATTGAGTACAACATCAAAATGAAATATTCGTTAATTCATAAAACATAATAGAATTAACTTTTTGTCATCTGCAATCGACTTTATTGTATACTAGCTGACCCGCCCGGCGTTGCCCGGGTGCGTGATAATAATATCAAACGAACCTGAAATTTGTGATTTTATCTCTAATTCGAAATACGTGGTCACTGATTGTGAGAAAAATCGGTTTAAAAAATAAACAGCTGAATTTAGAGTAACAAATATTTAAAACGACTTCAATGGGAAACGGAGGAGGAAATATGTGTTCAACAATTGCGCAATTTTCGCGCTAAAATGCTGATTTTATTCGTAAATATCACTGTTCAGTCACGTAACTTTTTTTTTTCACCTCGAAATCCTAAGTGTAACATTTTGATTTTCAAACAAATTATATCTCTCCTAGATCCGACTATACCTTAATTAAAATCGATAATCAATGATTAGGTAAAAGGTTAATATATAGTAATGTAGTTTCAGAACCATAGAACAAAATTAAGTATATTTCAATTAAAACGTGTGTAATATTCAATCAGTGGATAAAATCCTAACCCTAACTTAATTGTAATGTAATCGCAACCTATCTGTAACATAACTGCAACTTAACCTGAGCCAAACTTAAATGTATCATAAATGTAACCTAGTCGTCACCTTATCATAACTTATCAATTTTCTGACCGTAACCTAACTACAATTTACCTTAAACTAACTGTAACTTAATCATAACCTAACTATAACGTAACCGGAATTTAAATATAACGTAAGACTAACCGAAATATAATTGCAACCTATCTATAACCCAAATGTAACCTAACTGTTACCTAACCGTAGTCAAATTCTAAATTAATTAAAATTAACACTAACTATTAACTAACAATTCTAACCGCGTACGTGTTACAAAGTACTTTAGTTCCACTTTTCACCACTACGGGGCGCAGTATATTTTGTACGAAAATCTGATATGGATCACCGCCACCTGCGGTCGGATATAATAAGCTTGCAATGCACGATTTGCAGAGTGCTTTAGTTTCACTTGCCATCACCAGAATAGGCATTTTTTCGTAAACAAACCTAAATCCGATCGATAATCAGATTTTCATTCTTTCCGTAGATATATTACCCAACGGGATGGGGATACAAATAGCAATTTATGAAATTTGTTGAAATTTCTATTCAGAAATAATGATAACCACCACGCAATTAAGAGTCCAACATTAAAAATTAGAATCTCCTACACTGCTGCTGCATGCTCTGTAAAATATGTTAGTTCTACTTTTCACCTCCAGGAGCTCACTAATTCCTTCATAAACCTATATCCGAAGGAAACTCCAGTATTAAGCGAATTCGTACATATATTAGTCGAGAGGGCGGTAAAATCCAATAAGAATTTAAGAAATTTAATGAAATTATTGTTCGGAAATAACCACTACTTATAAATTAAGGATGAAATATGGTCTGCGCAAATATCCTGCATTCCCACTACCTGCAGCACTCTATGACAGGTGTGCGTTAAACTCGAAACAATTTTTAGTATTTAAAAGCGAAAAAAAAAGAACAATGAAAAAACGTGTTTAAAAATAAAAAGTCATGCATCAAGTACAGATTATGAAACACTATCCAACACATTCAGAATAATGTAAAAAACTGCACCGTTTAAAAATTTAAGATATTGCGTCTCATGTTACCATGTGAAAATATATTAAGCATTTCAAAACAAAATTTCAGCTGTTTCCATCTGCATTCGGAAAATGATCCGAAAATTTTAGAAGCCCTGTATATGATACATCGATAGGTACATATTAACAACATGCATTCCAAAATTTAATTCATTTAAGAGATACACATATTTCAATTGAAAATTCCCCTTCAGCAATATCCTCTAATGAGGAGAATGGTAGGCAAATACTTTTGTGCTGCCCTGTATATGATGTATAGAATTTATATGTAAAGTGTAATGTGGAAAAAAAGTATTTACATTTAAAAGCGTATACCGAATTTTAAAACGTACTCTCCAGCAATTATTAAGCAAAGACAGTATTGTAACCATTTCTTTTGTGTGTCCCTGTAAATTTATTTTAAAATGCTGTAAATGCTCTGTTTTAACGTAACCGTAGTTAAATTAATTGATTTATATTAGTTTGAATACATTAGAAATAGCGGAATGTCATTAAAGTACGCTCCAAACGATTTTTACCCATATATCATAATGTAATCGAACTCTTTTGAATGTCCCTGTAAATGAACCAATATTCGTACATATTTCATATGCAATACCAAACATGCTTTAGTGGTCCTAAATAAGCTTTATCAATTGAGTATATTTACGGGATTTACAGTATGAACAGACGGACAGACAAACCGAATGCATAAGTACTTTTCAATGTTGTGATAAAAACACTTCTGAGATTAAAAAAAAAATATATATATATCATTAATATTATCTATCGAAAATGAGAATTTAAATTATATTTAAAATGTTTTCAATATCTTATTTAATTTCAATATGAAATTTAATTATTTCTAATTTTCCAATTTTTTTATTTTAAAAGCGAACATTTATTTTAAAAAATAATAATAGAACAAAGACAATTTTAAAAATTTGCTATTTCTTCTTAAAATATGCTTTAGTTGTAAATCATTTCTTTCAATTCGTCTTATAGTACAAAATCCCATGGAGGATTGAGATAGGTGGAGGTGAAGTAAAGATCAAAAAAGGGTTGCAATATTAATCCATTTATCGCTCAAATTTTAATGTTCCAAACAAAAGGACGTGGAAGGAATTTTGTATTATAATACGAATTGAAAGAAATGAATTACAACTGAAGCATATTTTAAGAAGAAATAGCAAATTTTTTGAATGGTCTTTGCTCTATTATTATTTATTAAAATAAATGTTCGCTTTTAAAATAAAAGAAATTGGAAAATTAGCAATAATTAAATGTCAAATTGAAATTAAATAAGTATTGAAAACATTTGATGCGAACTAAAAATTGTATAACTAAAAGTTTCCTAATTTAATATAATTTTAAATACTTTATAACGTAGATGAAAAATGTTTATGACTTAATAATTGCATGTAAATAAATATTTAAAATATAATGATGAAAACATTCTTTTAAAATCATGTATGAAAACTTAAGTAATAAATATTAATCTAATATATAGATTTCTGACTGCAGACGATTTTAAGATATTAACAGAAGAATGTTATATTTTCAAGCAAAACTTTAAAATAATATTCTATATTGATATTTAAAACACATATGATAAAATAATTAATAAATTCTTATCGGTGAAGCGATAGATTAGTTCTTTTTAAAAAATAATGGCAAAAATATACGGGTTTAAACCTGTTTCAATTGATAGGCGTGTCAAAGCGCGTGGTTTTATTTGGACTTAATGTTACTTAATGTAGGGTTACATTTTTAGCATCACCCCCAGAGATAATACTCCCCCCCCCCCACCTATCTCATTCCTCCATGACAAAATCTCTTCCATGTCCTTTTGTTTGGAATATTAAAATTTGAGCAATAAATGGTTTCACATTCAAACCTTTTTTCAGACTTACTTCACCTGCACCTACCTTATTCCTCTATAGTCATCGTCTTGAAACATCAAATACTCCAATGTCATTGTTACACCGGCTTATCTGATTACTTCTGCGAAAATTTTTACACAACCAACCAACCGTAAAAGAATGAAAGAGAAAAAAATGGAAAAAAGATGATTTTTTATGAGAGTGACCTCTCGATTTTAATTAATTACTCCGTTACTAATTGGAATTTCGAAATTCTGAGCGTCAGGTGCATCAGGAGAGATATTGGGCTACTCTCAGAAAAATTTTGAGCTTCGTACGTACCGTAGTTTTCGCTAACTATCGCAGACACACACACACACACACACACACACACAGACAGAGCGATTTGTTATTTTATTAACTAGCTGACCCGCCCGGCGTTGCCCGGGTCCGTATTAACAATATTAAACGAACTTGAAATTTGTATGATTTTATCAATAACTGGAAGCATGCAGAAATGCATTGTCTGAAATACGTCGCAGCTGACTTTGTGAAAAATCGGTTTTAAAAACAACAACTAATATTAAGCTCTAGAAATACTTAAAATGAGCAATGAGAAACACGGGAGGGAACATGTATCCAACGATTGCGTTAGTTTCGTGTTAAAGTGTTGATATTTACCCGTAAAAATCACTGTTAAATCACGTAACTAATTATTTTTTTCGCATAGAAATCCCAAGTGAAAAATTTTGAATTTCAAACTAATTATATCATTCTTAAATCCGACTATACCGTGAATGAATCGATACGCGATGATAAAAGATTGGTATATAGTATTATAATTTCAGAGCCATTTAACAAAAGTGTATATTTTTAATCAAAGCATGCGTAATGTTGACTCTGTGGACAAATTCCTAACCGTAAACTTTTGTACCATAACCATAATCTGTCTGTAACCTAACTGCGACTTAACATTACCCTACCGTAACTTAAATATAACATAAATGTAACCTAGCCGTCACTTTGAAATATCAATATAGAAGCATCATTTAAGATTTTGCTTGAAAAGTTAACATTCTTTCGTTAATGTCTTAAAATCGTCTGCACTCTGAAATCTATATTTTAGACTAATATTTGTTATTTAAGTTTTCGCGCATGATTTTAAAAGAATGTTTTCATAAATATATTTTATATATTGACATAGAGTTATTAATATGTTGTTAAATTAAAAACATATTTTCATCTACGTTATAAAGTATTAAAAAGTTCTGAAAAAAAAGAAAGCTTTTAGTAATACAATTTTTAGTTCAAATCAAATGTTTTCAATATTTTATTTAATTTTATTTTGACATTTAAATTATTTCGAATTTATCAATTTCAATTATTTTAAAAGCAAACATTTTTTAAAAATAAATAATATAATAGAAAAAAGACCATTTTAAAAAATTACTATTTCTTCATAAAATACGCTTCAGCTGTTATTCAATTCTTTCAATTCGTCTTATTAATACAAAATGCCTTCCACATGCTTTTGTTTGGGACATTAATATTTGAGCGATAAATGGTTTAATATTGCAACTCTTTTTTCGGTTTACTTCACCACCACCTATCTTTTTCCTCCATGGTTTGCAACCGCTGTGATAAAAAATCATTATTTAAACTGACAGTTTGCCAGTCTATGAATTTTAAAGGTCTGTTCCAGCTTTTTAAATTATTTATGCGAAAATTTTATGCAACCAACCAACCATAACTAAATGAAGAAAAAAAAAAGAAGAAAAAAGGCGATTTTTTATGAGAGTGATCTTTGGAATTTGATTAATTACTCAGTTAATAAATAGAATTTCGAAATTCTGAAGCTCAGGTGCATCAGGAGAGATATTGGGCTACTCTCATAAAAATTTTGAGCTTCGTACGTCCCATAGATTTTGCTAGCCATCGCAGACACACACACACACACACACACACACACACACACACACACACACACACACGCAGACAGAGCGATTTGTTATTTTATTAGTATAGATATAGATAAATTGTCTTTCCTTTCTTTTTCCCTTTCAGAAAGATAAACTAATAATTTTTAAAGTTCTTATACTATTTTGACTAAATAATAAGAATATATTCCAAAGCCTGTCATAGTCTAACTGATCTAAATTTCAGAATAACGGTTGTTTCAGTCACGCGAAAAAACAAACTCAATTATACTAAACCTACGGAAGATTTTTATAAAGATACCATATTTTCATTCCAATTTTTAATTATTTTTTTCTGCATAGTATAGCTGACGATGGTTTATATAAAGGCCGCTTTTTACTTTTTTCGATACTGATTGAAGATTTAAATATGAGGATAATATCACTTTTGAAAACGGTTCCGAAAATGAAACTGTCCTGTAAAGAAAATTGAAAAAGAAGAAAAAGGCCTTTGAAGAAATCGCTCTGAGCTATTAAATGGAAAAAAAAATATTCAAATGCAGACGAGATTTATTTATAAATTTCGACCGCTTTGGATTATCGTCGAAAGAATTACCATTAGCTAGTAAATTGTTTCGCTTGACTGAAGTATTCTTTTTAAAATACCCGTAAAATAAATCGAAAAAGCAGAAAATGGCCTTTGTACAAATACATCTCAGCTACTCAGTGCCAAAATAAATAAAAATAAAATAAAATAAATAACATTAATAAATTTCGACCGTTGCATTATCATAAGCTAGTGAATTGTTTCGCTTGACTGATGATTTTCTTTTAAATACCCGTAAAATAAATCGAAAAAGTAGTAAATGGCCTTGGTGCAAATCGATATCAGCTAGGCAATATAATAATAATAATAATAATAATAACAATAATAATACTTATTATTAAAAAAATACTTAAAACTATTATATTTTTATAAATTTCTACCATTGGATTTCACTTGACTGAAGTAGCCTCTTTAAAACACCAGTAAATAAAATAAAAAAAGTACAAAGCGGTCTTTGCACCGAAAAATCTCAGCTATCTAATGAAAAGAAAATCATTTTAAAATATTAAAATGTAGAAGAGATATTTTTATAAATTTCTACCATTGGATTTCTCTTGACTGAAGTAGCTTTTTTAAAATTCCTCTACACAAAGTCGAAAATGTACAAAACAGTCTTTGTACCGAAAGATCTCAGCTATCCCATGACAAAAAAATCATTAAAAATATTAAAATGTAGAAAAGATATTTTTATTTTTTCTACCATTGGATTTCACTTGACTGAAGTAGCCTCTTTAAAACACCTGTAAACAAAATAAAAAAAAAGTACAAAACGGTCTTTGCACCGAAAGATCTCAGCTATCCAATGACAAAAAAATCATTTAAAAATATTAAAATGAAGAAGAGATATTTTTATAAATATCTACCATTGGATTTCACTTGACTGAAGTAGCTTTTTTTAAAATTCCCCTACACTGTTAAAAATTTGACCCATTTGCTGTAGCGTCACTCCACAGCTTTTATAGAATATCTCTTTTATGACCAATGAGAATATTCCATAACACAGTAAAATAACCGTTTTCTATAAAAGCGGTGGAGTGACGCTGTAGCAAATGAGTAAAATTTTTTACAGTGTAAACAAAGTAGAAAAAGTACAAAACGGTCTTTGTACCGATAGATCTCAGTTATCCCATGACAAAAAAATCATTTAAAAATATTAAAATGTAGAAGAGATATTTTTATAAATTTCTATTATTGGATTTTACTTGACTGAAGTAGCCTCTTTAAAACACCTGTAAACAAAATCAAAAAAGTACAAAACGGTCTTTGTAAAGAACGATCTCAGCTATCCAATGCCAAAAAATCATTTAAAAATATTAAAATGTAGAAGAGATATTTTTATAAATTTTTATCATTGGATTTCACTTGACTGAAGCAGCCTCTTTAAAACACCTGTAAACAAAATCAAAAAAGTACAAAACGGTCTTTGTAAAGAAAGATCTCAGCTATGCAATGCCAAAAAGTCATTTAAAAATATTAAAATGTAAAAGAGATATTTTTATAAATTTCTACCATTGGATTTCACTTGACTGAAGTAGCTTTTTTAAATTCCCCTAAACAAAGTAGAAAAAGTACAAAACGGTCTTTGTACCGAAAGATCTCCGCTATCCCATGACAAAAAAATCATTTAAAAATATTAAAATGTAGAAGAGCTATTTTTATAAATTTTTACCATTGGATTTCACTTGACTGAAATAGCCTCCTTAAAACACCTGTGAAAAAAATCAAAAAAGTACAAAATGGTCTTTGTAAAGAACGATCTCAGCTATTCAATGCCAAAAAATCATTTAAAAATATTAAAATGTAGAAGAGATATTTTTATTAATTTCTACCATTGGATTTCACTTGACTGAAGTAGCCTCTTTAAAACACCTGTAAACAAAATCAAAAAAGTACAAAACGGTCTTTGTAAAAAAAGATCTCAGCTATCCAGTGCCAAAAAATCATTTTAAAACATTAAAATGTAGAAGAGATATTTTTATAAATTTCTACCATTGGATTTCACTTGACTGAAGTAGCTTTTTTAAAATTCCCCTAAACAAAGTACAAAACGGTCTTTGTACCGAAAGATCTCAGCTATCCCATGACAAAAAAATCATTTAAAAATATTAAAATGTAGAAGAGATATTTTTATAAATTTCTATCATTGGATTTCATTTGACTGAAGTAGCCTCTTTAAAACACCTGTAAACAAAATCAAGAAAGTACAAAACGGTCTTTGTAAAGAAAGATCTCAGCTATCCAATGCCAAAAAATCATTTAAAAATATTAAAATGTAGAAGAGATAATTTTATAAATTTCTACCATTTGATTTCACTTGACTGAAGTAGCTTTTTTAAAATTTTCCTAAACAAAGTCGAAAAAGTCTTTCAGCAATTTATACTAATAGATGGAAACATAATTGAATACTTTTGTTCAGCCCTGTAGTTTATCTAGTACCTTTATTACATGAAAGTATTTTGCTAAAATTTACTTCATATGAAAATACTCTTTAAAATACTTAAATCACATTTCCAGAAATTACCATTCACAGGCAACTATATATACAGTTTTTTGCGTGATCCTATATATCATTTTATCTATATTCTACAAACATTTCTTAGTAAACTGCATGCATTTCAACATAAAAATGAATCACTTATTTAAAAACCACAAGTTAATTACGCTTATATTCAGTAACCTTTCCGAGCTCTTTTGTGCAATCCTGTATATCGAAATTATGTAACTATTACCATTTATACACACCATATAATGCTCATATACTTAGTAAAACTTAAAAGCGCATATCATAATTGAAAATGCATTTCATCCATCCAACAGCCAAAATCTATGATATACAGTACTTGAGATAGAATACACTGCTTGAAATATTTTGTGTGTCCCTGTAAATACTATGGACTTCGTATTAATCTTAAAATAACTCATGTTAAGTCTCAGCGATATATATCAATTTGATTACACTTGAAATCGTTTATCATTATTAAAATAGTGATGGGCGATTCTCGAAAATTTCCTATTCGATAAAAATCGTAATCGTAAAAAAGCACATTCGATAAAGTCATCGATTAATTTCGAGAATCTACAATCGAGATGTTTTACAATCGATTATTAAAATCTTTGTTATAACATGCTTAAAAAGCATAATTTAGTAAATACATGGTAACTGAAAACAAATGAATTTAAAAAACAACAACAAACCAAAAGGATGTTATAATGGAGCCGCAATAATAGAAACGTCATGTAACGGCGTTCCTTGGTTGCAAAAAGTTGTAAAGTCGTGAGTAGCAAAATGGCCAAAACAAAATAATAATAATAATAATAATAATAATAATAATCAAAAGCACTCCTAGTGTAAAGAACATGAACTAAAAGTATATTAAAAGAGATCAAAACCTTTTATTGATTTTTGTACATCGATTGAGATAGGATCTACACTCTAAAAAATAAATGTGTAAATTGGCCAATTTTACCCATGGATATGTGTAAATTTGTAAATTTACACACCTGTCGTAAAATTTACACATTTTTTCTCGGAAATTTACCTATTTTTATGTGTATTTATCTTATGAAAGTAAGTGTGTAATTTGTTATCACTTGAAAAACTCAGAGAAGTGTGTAAATGTTGAAAAATGCCATTATTTACACGAATTTGTGATTTATTCTAATTTAAACATAATTATATGTACACAGATAAGTGTGTAATTTTTTTTTAATGCATACTTGACTTAAAATTTACACATTTTGAGGAAAAAATTACCTGTTTTTATGTGCACCTAACTTGAGAAATCAAATGTGCAATATGTTATCGCTTTATAAACTCAAACAAATGTGTAAATGTTGAAAAATGCCTGAAATTACACAAATGGTGTGTTAGACATAATTACAAGCAGAGAATATTCAAAAAATCCGTTTTGTTTTTGTTTTCTGCCCAAAATCTGAGTTCGGCCGAAAATTCGGTTTCGTTTTCGTTTTCGGTCCAATATTTGTACGTTGCGAAAATTCGGTTTCGTTTTCGGCCCAAAATCTGAATTTCACCGAAAATTCGGTTTCGGTTTCGTTTTTGGCCCAAAATTTGAGTTTCTCCGAAAACTCGTTATCGGCGGAAATGCTGTTAGAAATTCGGCTGGACCGAAACTATCTGAATTCTAGAAATCTTCTTTCTTCCGTTGGAAATTTTTGACATGACTTGTTGACTGAGCTGTTTCCGCTCAGGTGAGAAACTCTTTATTTAATGTTATGAATAAAGTTTATTGTTTATAATTATCGAACATAGCTGATTCATGATGTGAAATCAAATTAAACAAACATCCTCCTACATACGACGCTCTTCACCTGCTCCTGCTGCACGCTTAATAGTAATAGAAAATTTTTAGTTTAAAACCGCAGATGTTTCGATTGCTATTTTTAAATGTTCTAACATTCTATGTTGTTGATGAATTAATTACATTTTATTTTACATGCAAATAAAAAGTTTTTTAAAAGTAGAGATGTGCACGCATCCGTCTTTGCTCACGATATGAATCAGAATTTTCAAATGGGCCGGTAAACAAAATAAACGGGTTTGGGCCGATAAAAAAAAAAATATTTAGCGGTCCTACCGGCCGACATAAAAATTTAAACCAAGCCGATAAAATATTAGCTACTTTCAAAGAATTTGTTTTTTATCAGAATAAATATAAACCTGCGTCACGAGCTGATGCTTGATAAATAACATTAATGAAGAAATGTAACATGTCCACCGAAGAGACTGGCATCGGACATGGTGTCTGTTTAGATTTTTTCAGCACACTTGTGCGGTATTGAGATCAGATTTGCATATTTCTATTACATAGTGGAGCTAGGCCGGAACTGAACGTAGCTGTTCCCAGGATGTGTGAGGCAAGCAATATGTTTTGTAAAAATATTAGTAGTGATAATGAACTTCTGTTTACGGAATCTTTGGAAATGTACCTTAAAATGTTTTTAAGGGTGTATTCGAAAAAACGGTTTTCCATCTTCAACAGCTCGAAATTTTCCGATACAATTTCAGACACATTTTTAAAAGTAGAAACATGAAACTTGCTGAGGGAATTCTTGAAGGGATGTACGAGATGCCGTATGGTGTTATTTTGTTCTCAATCCATTAGAATTTGAGTTATAAAGAATTACCTTCTCAGTATGACCCTTTTTTTCGTTCGCAGACATTCCGCTTCAGAAAAATCGGTTCGAAATGCCGTTTTTGATTGCTTTTTTTGCAATAGTCTCTGCATTTATCAGAGAATCGACGATTACGACACCTTGTGTACTTTCTAAATAAGAGAATTTGAAAGTTTGGTGCATTTGAGAGCAAAAATGAATTCAAAAATAAATCGAAAAATAAGCAGTTTGAATCGAAATACACCCTTAATTCCCTGCTCAACGTTAAACTTTGACACATATTCCGACTAATATTATTTAACAGTAAAGACTTAAAATTGACAAGCTTGACTATTAAAGGAATTTGGAATCGATAGCGTTTTCTATTTTTGATAGATAAATTATTTTTCGACAATTAAGAGTTTCTTATCGTGGCTTCAGGTTTTTTTCCTTTTCGTGATGTTGCTTTCGGAAATTCAATTCAAACGTTATCTTTTGCACGATTTTTTCAAAGCTACATTGTCTTTATTAAAAAATGTATAACGCCATTGGATTACATTATTTATTTATGAAAACACCTGTCTTATGGGTTCCAAAAAAATATGAGTTCATAAATGTGTCAGAAAGTAGCTCTTTGGGTTTTAAAAATAGCCTTAGTAAAAGAAAGATAAATATTTTCCCAAATCTTCTATTTATAAAAGAGTTTTAAAAATTATGTTTTTAGCATTCATTTTGTTTTCTTTTATTCAAAGCAATATTAATTTTTTTTTATGAATTTTTATTTGAATGTTGAAACGTCCAAGAAAACTAAGTAATCGTTACTATTGTATTGTGTATTTTCCATCGTAATTTTAAAATATACGTTAAATTTATCCCATAGATATGTATGCAGTATTCTTTAAAAGAATCTTAATTGTATGTTAAGAAAAATCTGAATTTTTTGTAGAAATTGAGTTGGGCCATTAACTGTGAAAATCTGAATGGGCCGGGCCGGGTTCGGGTCGAACTTATATAATTTTTACACCGTACTGAGCTGGACCCAGGGCCTGAAAATTCCGGCCCTTGCAGACTTTTAGGTTAAAGACACAGAGATTCCGCCAACTTGGGCACAAAAGATAGATTTTTCAAACAAGGACGCTATTTCAAAGCATTCGTAAAGAGGCGAGGGAGTGGCAAAGTTTTTTCGGTAGGAAGTAGCACTTATTTATTTAAGCATACGGCTTATCTACATTTAAATCTCCATTAAACTAATAATAATTATAAATTATCGAATGGTTATTTTTTTAAAATAACAACTTACTTATAGTTAGTTTTCTAAAAAAACTTTTAAGTACTCTAACTATTTAATTACTTTTAATGAGAAATATTAAATAACTGAAAAAATGTGTATATTCAAAAATTAAATATTCACTATTGATTTGTTCTTCATTATTAATTGCATTATTAATTAATTATTAATAAATAGATATGAGTATTGATTGTCAATAGCAAAAGCAAATATAAAAGTTGTATTATTATTTATATTTTGCTTTTGCTTGAATTTGTGCACATTTATACATGTTTATGTATGTTTGTTAAAAATGTGCCTTTAATACACACATAATTAATTAATAATTATGTGTATTTATGTATGTATTAATAACTTAAAAAATGAACATTTTCGTTTTCGGCCGAAAATTGAAAGATTACCGAAATTCGATTTCGGTTTCATTTTCGGTCTTACAGACCTATTTCGGTCGATCCTTTTTATAAGTATATAAATCTGAAAAAAAAAAACTGAAACGAAATAAACCGAACACGAAACGAAACATTTTTTTCACTTCAAGCAACAAACATAATTTAGTGTTTGTTGGCTAATATTCCACAATGAAATAATAAAAAAAAACTTCAGCAAAAACACGTACCTATATAAAACAAAAATTTAATAGACATGTAATTGAACTAAGCGCATAAATTACTAAAATATTAGAATTAAAAAAATTTGCAACCAGCAAAATCGGGTACACGACATTTCGGTCCCGCCATTTCGGTCCCGCCGTTTCGGTCCCGCCGTTTCGGTCCCGAGACATTTCGGTCCCGAGACATTTCGGTCCCTGGACATTTCGGTCCCGAGACATTTCGGTCCCTGGACATTTCGGTCCCCAGACATTTCGGTCCCGAGACATTTCGGTCCCTGGACATTTCGGTCCCGAGACATTTCGGTCCCTTTCCATTTCGGTCCCTGGCCATTTCGGTCCTTAATCATTTTGGTCTCTTGCCATTTCGGTCCATTGCTATTTCTTTACCGGCCACTTTATAACTTGGTTTCTGATTGATGAAGGCCCACTAAACGCTGTAAGCTCAACATTGTTCGGGCCTTTTTTAATATTTTTATTCTCCTGCCCCCCTTCCCTCAAATTTTATATAAAGCTGAATATAATAGTCCAATAAGTTTAATCTATTGTAACTAGTGATAATAAAATCACAGCGAGTTGTAAATTTGATTAAGCAATGTTATATAATTTTACACTGTCTTTATTATTATTATTTAACAGAATAAATATTTTAAGTTTTATCATATATTTTTTGTATTAGGTATTTTATCTATACTATAAACTATTATTTTTATTGATTAACTTTTATTTTTATTGATTGTTTTCGCACACTTTTTTTTTTTTTTTTTTTTTTTTTTTACAGTTTTCTTACCTTATGAAGACAATTTTTGTGAGTTAATTTTATTGAAAGTGGGCCTATTTGTTTGTAATAAAATGATTATTTTTTTATTTTATATAATAATGTAACTATTATTTTAAATAATTTTATTTTCGATTTTTAACTGACAAAACTAAGCGTTTTTATTTTATCGTTTATTTATTTATTTCCATTACCTTTTCGCTCCCACTTTCACAGAAAAAAATTGACAATTTTTATTTTAATTTTATTATTAATTGAATAAATAGTTTTAAATTTCAGTAACTTTAAATATAAAATAAATAAACAGGTAAACGATAAGCTTCAGTTTATAACTACTACAAAACATAATGATAAATTGAATATAAGACAGATTATTTATTGAGTTTATGTAAAGTAAAATTCGAAATGCATATTAATAATTTTATCAATTTAATTATATAAAGATTCATTAAATCAAAAATACATAAATTTAATAAAATATTAATTTGATTTTCATTTTAAAATCACTAACTGTTTTGAGATTTAATTTATAGCAATTATTCATCACCATAAGTTATTATTCAAAAATTGTTATTTATTTCAAAAACGGAAATTATTATTATTATTATTATTATTATTTTGAAAAATCAATTAGTAACGTAACGTAATAATTAATTAAACATAATAATGCAACACTGTAACAATGCGTAAAAATATTTCTTAACAGGTTTAGGTAACATTATTATCCAGATGCAGATTTAAATTTTTTAAAACAAAGTTATAGTTTACAGTTCGCAAAAATCAATCGTATTAATTATTATATTTAAAGAGTAAGAAAAATATGATAAATTAACCAATAAATGAATAAATAACATATTTATTTTGAGAATCCTTTTCATTTTTATACATCCTAATGAAGTTAATAACATTATAGTAGCTGAAATTTAAAAAATATGTTTTTTTTCATTTTTGCTATAACTTCTATATAGTTCTTGTACTAGATTTTAAACAAGTAATTGATAAATAAGTCACTTAAACAATTAATAGTTAAAATAATTTTGTATCCTTATTAATAAATATGTTTGATAAAAATAATTTAATTTTTGAGAATTTTTTAATTTAACAACATAATTATTAATGCTTTCAAATGTTCTAAGATGATGTTAATCATTTAATAAAATAATGTATAACATTAAGTAAATAACAAATCAAAACCGTGTGCCGAGAATTTTTAAATACTTTTTTTATGTTGGTGTTCCTATAAAATTGGAAATGTATGCATATAAGTATCAGCTAAGTACTACGTACTACGATTAACCTCTTTTAAGCAAAAATTCTGCATGTCAATCAATTGTCAACGCCCATCTGAACAAATAGTCATCTTTATACAAGATAGCTAGAAGAGCTAGGTAGCTAGCTTTATTCTACGTATCTTAATCTTTATACACTTGTCAGATGAAACCCTTATTCTTTACAATGTCCTTTATACTCTGGAGTTCAAATGCGGACGGACCTCCCACATAATCGCTGGCATTTTTTAGAAGAAATATGAATGTTTTGAAAAGAACAGCATTTCTCGGTGCTTTTTTTATTCCTCTTGCTGTTGTCTTCATTTCAAACGCTTTTAGTATCAATTAAACCAGTATAAAAAGTAGAATGGAATATTTTTTATCCTTATTATTACAGCTTATGAATGACATTGAAATATTCAAAACTTATAACATAACTAAATAAGATTGTTAGATAAGATATTTACCACCTAGACATAATATTTTAAGTTACCTTTTTTAATTTAACTTATTTTGACAGAAGGCTTTTTTTTTCATATTTTTTATGAGGGTTTTTATATTTTAATGTTAAAAATAATTATTTTATATAATAATATCAGCTTTAAATGAAATGACAAATTTCAATACGCATTACATTAATAATTTTGTAATTAGTTTCCTTAAGCTGGTTTTAGAAAATTTAACAGATGTGTTGTATAAATGTGATATATGCATAAAAGTATGGCAATATAATTTTTTTGCTGTTGCCGTTGTTTTGGAAAACATTAATAAAAACAGGGAAGCGTCAATATAATAAACATTCTAGATTATAATAATAACAATAAAAAAAGAACTGTTGTCATAAAAAAATAATTGCTAATAATTCAAGATGTAATTCATTTTTTTTTAATGTAAAAAAAAAAAAAAAAAATCTTTAAGTTACAAATCATTTTAATAATTATTTCTGCTCGTGTCATATATTTATAATAATTGCAATGCTAACTACCTCCACGTGTTGCAATCTGGAAACTCTTTTCTTAATTTAAAAACGGAAAAGTTTAAAAGGAAAATAAATGCTAGTAACCAAAAACAACATATAAAAAATGCCATAAACAAAAAGAGGATTCAATGATAATTTTGGCACAGGGGGTAAAATACCACCAGATACAGATGTTTTTTTATTTATTTCAACATTTTTGCTCTTATGCGGGAAGTGGCGGGGGTGCAAAATAATGAAACACTTATAATTCTGAAAATTGGCTTCAGCGATGAAATCCTATAATATGCTAAGTGTCAGAATATAAATTCCATATAACAATAACTCTTTCTTTTCTCCTGGCAATTTAAAAGCCTTTGTCTCCCTGGAGAGGAAACATGCATCTCAGAAGTTAAAATTTTACAACTATTATGGGGTGTGTTAATATCATAAGTTAATTGGGTTATTTTATAAATTTAGTTATCAGTTTCCAAGTTAACTTCTCCGTTTCCTCGTTCAAGAATTCAAAACATTCTGGCAATTTTAAAAAATGCCATTCATCTGTGATTTTTTTTTCAGAAATCTCCATCGATTTCTAAATAATTGATCAAGTTTTGGGGTACTTATTACTTCTAAATTATCGCATTACACTAAAATTTTATGCGACTTTCAGTTAAAAAACCAGTGTTGAATTCAGACACTTTTCTCCAGGAAGGACTTCTGTGGCTCCGGGGGGGATTACACTTTTTACCAATGAAAACACAAAATTTCAAATTTTCCGGGGGGGGGGGTTATTGATAGCTCCGGGGGGAATGACCTGCCCCTGAATTCAACGTAAAAAATGCCATTCAACTGTGAATTTTTTTCAGAAATCTCCATCGATTTCTAAATAATTGATCAACTTTTGGGGTACTTGTTACTTCTAACTAATCTCATTACACTAAAATTTTATGCGACTTTCAGTTAAAAAAACAGTGTTTGAATTCAGACACTTTTCTCCGGGAAGGACTTCTGTGGCTCCGGGGGGGATTACACTTTTTTACCAATGAAAACACAAAATTTCAAAATTTCCGTGGGGGGGGGGGGTAATTGATAGCTCCGGGGGGAATGACCTGCCCCTGAATTCAACACTCTGAAATGTTCCTTATAAAATTATGTCAGATATTTCCCGTGCACAAAATTTCAGCTTGCTGGAGAAGGGACCGAAAAGGCCAGGGACCGAAATGTCTCGGGACCGAAATGTCTCGGGACCGAAACGTCTCGGGACCGAAATGGCCAGGGACCGAAATGTCTTGGGACCGAAATGTCTCGGGACCGAAATGTCTCGGGACCGAAACGGCGGGACCGAAACGGCGGGACCGAAATGGCGGGACCGAAACGTCCTGCTTCCAGCAAAATCTATGATTTCTCAACTATTGCCTCTTGGTATGATTCCTAGCTTATTTTTAGGAACAAATTTTGCATTTGCGATGGAAGATACAAAGCGTACTTTTCTAATTTAGAAATATTTTGCATTATTGTCTATTAAAATCATTTTTTAACTATTCTAAATTTAAACATTATTTAATTTGGTATGCGATCTATATCAGTATAGTTATCGTTACAATTGACAAAAAGCTTAAACTTTTTTGAAATAAATCGAAAAAAGGCATACAAAATGTCTTAATATAAGAAATTTTAAATTAAAAAGTCTTCACCACATAAAGGAACAAAAATAATTCACCACATAAAGAACAGAAGAAAACATCTGCCATGTGCCTAGGTAAAGAACTCGAAAACTGCAGACGATTATCAAATATAAATAAATGAAGAAAAAACAACACCGTTTATTTAATCTTTGGAATACGCGGAGAACATTTGCAGAGAACAAAAATAGCCATTTTATGCGCGTATAGCCTCAGTGTGGATTTAAAAATCTTACCAAAAAATTCGTTGGAGTCATTCCATGCGTACTTTTAATGAAATATGTATCCGAGAAATGTACAATTGCTCTTCGCATGGTTAAAAATATTTATGCCAGTGTTATTGTACTTATTATCGGAACATTTATTCGATCTACAAACATCAAGGATTACATCAGAAAAGGAAAAACGAAGTCATTGAAAAATAGGTATGAAGAAATACTTTCCCTGTTTGCTTTTCTTTGAATTATAACTATTTTATTAAAATAAATAACTGTCTTTCGACAACTAAAATCAGATGATAAAAATCAATTATTTAAATTACTTCTTTTAAAAATAAGATTTGTTTACCTGTAGACTATCAATCGTTAAAATCGCATATTTTCTGAAATTTTAAAATTATGTGGAAAAATATTGTAACCACAGTTTATCATAATTAGCAAATATTTAAAGGTATTTAAGTTACTGTATAAAAAACTTTCTTTTAAAATAAAATTGTTTGCAAATTTAATTTTTTAATTTTGCATTAAGTAATGACATGAAAATAAGAGAAAGTTGGTATTCTTTCCAGTTTTACATTTGTAAATTTATAATATTGATGTGAAGCATATACTTTTTTGCTTATTGTAAATATGAAAAATTATTACTATTTGCTATTTATTCTTTTATTTATTTACTTTTGTATATATTCTTAAAATGATGCCTTTCTAGCATCCGAATAAATATTTGAAATTTAAACATCTAATAGCATTTGAAATAATTCTTTGATTTAAAAATTGTCTGTTTCAGCATGCTTATCATAATGTTTGCTATAAAGTTAAACAATTTTCATAGTTTTACATGCTATAGATTACTCAATTCTATTTCTACTGATATCAAATGAAAATTAACGGATTTTGATTCATGGTTTTTCATTTACGATTTTTAGATTGAAGCAATTAAAAATCGTTTTTAATTCATTGAAAACATTCATAAACTACAAACAAAATAAACAAAAATAAAAATGTTAATTAAATTAATTTCATTACCCTGTTTATAGTTTAAAGAATGCAAAAAATACTGTATAATACAAGAGATTAGATTTTTATGTAAAATTTATTTTGATAATGCTTTGAACATTTAAGCAGCAATGTTTCTTATATAATTTTAAACCTTAAAAAAATCTATTACAAATATTGCACCTAATTTTCACGTAGATTGATAAAAAATAATTCTTTATCAAATTCAGCACAATTATTATAATTGGTAAATAAATCACACAAATTGCCATTTTTCAACATAGTCCAAAAGCGTATAGGCCTGAATTTGAATCGGAGAGCTTTGTGAGATCTTGCAATGTTCTGCCAATTGAGCTATCCAGGATAAATCTGGAAGACACAATTCAGCCAAAGAACTACAGATATATAATAAATAGTACTAGACTGGCACTGACAGCTTACTCCAAAGGTCCCTAGTTCCTGTCCTGCCCTAGATGCTTCTTCACCTATTTGGTAAAATTACATTATAATTCTTTTTGAACGTTATTATTTAGAACTAGTAGTTATCTGTAGAGCTTCTTAGAGCTTCTGGTGATAAATTTGGATGCCAAATTGAACAAAAGATTGGGTATGTAATATGTGACTATAACATTGCTAACAAAGCGTAGAACCAACATAGTAAAAATTATCCAAGTCGGGGATCGAACCCGTAATCCTTGAAATAGCTCTCCAAGTGCTCTACCATTTAAGCTACGAGGAAGATGGCCAGCTTGTCAATTCTCACTCACATTTTGTTGGTAAGGCTGCAACTGCAGCACAAGATAATAACGTCTACATGAACACACAAACTTGTGGCATAACATGAGACACAGATCAGCCCAGCGTCAGTGAATACATATTTAATTATAATAATTTTTTTATTATTTATCAGCAGTGAAATTACGCTTGAAATAATTGAATATTTAATATGTGATTGCCACATTACTAACAAAGCGTAGAACCAAAATAGTGAAAAATGTCAAACCTGGGATCAAACCCGGAACCTCTGGAATAGCGCTCCAAGTGCTCTCAGCTCCAAGAACACTTGAAGCCCTATTCGGAGCTTTCTCCCTTTTAATATTTACGATATTATCAGAACTATAAGGGATCTGGCAATACACAGTTATATAGTTCATTAAAGAGATACATATATTTGGGTGATTCTCAAAATAGGAGACTTTTCAAAATTTAAATCTTAAAAAAATTACTGTCAGCAAAATTTCTGAAAAAAAATAGGTGTTGTTAATATAGTATTAGGTATACTTTACATGTAGTCAGCAGAGCTAAATATTTAAAAATTAACTTAAAAAAATAATTAGTATTTTTTGAGCCATGCTAATGACAAAACAAATTGCATGGAATAAATATATTAAGAAGTTTATTTTCTTCCTGTTTAAATATTTTTTTCTATATTTATTAGCCTTCCTTTTCAGCAAATTGTTTCCATTTTTACATATATACATACAAGGAGAATAAAAACATTACCAAAGAGCAAACTTTGTTTACATGAGCAACATTCTGACACTAACAACGTAAGAAGCTGTCTTACTGATTTTCTGACAGATTTAATGCATATTTTAGGGATAATAAATGTAATACGTAAATTTATATGTAAAATTAAACTTTATAAAGGATACAATGTAAGCACTGGTTACATTTATGCACATAGAAGTCTTTAGCATGGACAGAAAAACCATGCTTGACACTGCATTGACACTGATGTTTGTCCATGCTAATGACAAATTTTAATTTAAATAAGATTATGAGCCATAATATAATCACAATGCAGTAGTCCTTTCTGGGGCTTTTTAAAACACAAAAGTTCTATGCAAATAAGTAAAATAAAAATTTTAACTATAAAATAAACATGAAAATTATTATCCATTCTAATGAAATGCAATTGATGTACACCCCTAATATTCAACTTCTATTCTTAAAATACAATACATACTTCTATTTTCAGGCTGGGATAAAATGGATATTTGTTACCATGGGGAAACTTTATATTTTCAAACTATTGTCATATGTGAAAATGAAATTTTGATTAATAACTAGCTGTTATAGTATGACCTTGTTTTGAAAATAGAATATGGAGGACAAACTTTAATTCTTTTTTTATATACTATAATTTTATTTTTAAAAAGAAATTTATTGGATAAATCCTCTCCTTGATTAATTAAAAGAAAGAATAACATTTGTTTTATAAACATGATATTAACGCTTGAAAAATGCTAGTATACACTAAGCACAGCTGCTGTGGACATCCATGCTAATGACATTTTGAACATTTATTCTGTTATTTTAAGGTGTTTTTAACTAAAAAGTGAGTAATTCTTGAGTGCAAAATATGAATAATATTAAGACAAACATATCTAAATATAAAAACACAAGACAGAAAACCTCTCAAATTTTTTGTATGCCGAAAGACATAAATTGTTCCCTATTTTGAGAATCACCCATTTCAGAAAATTCTCCTTCAGCAATTTTTTAATAATAAGGAGAATGGTAGGCGAATACTTTTTGTGCAGCCCTAATTATGAAGTATAATATATATATATATATATATATATATATATATATATATATACAGAGTAATATGCAAAAAACTAATTAAATTTAAAAGTGCATACTGAATTTTAAAACGTACTCTCTAGCATTTATTAAGCAAAGATAACTGTAATCTGTACAATAATGCAAAATACTGTAATCAATTCCTTTTGTTTGTCCCTGTAAATTAGTGGAAAATGCTATGAATACTCTGTTTTAACGTGATCTGAGTTATATCAGCTTCAATATATTTGAAATAGCAAAATGTCATTAAAATACTCTCAAAACGATTTTCCACATGTACTATAATTTAATAGAATTCTTTTGAGTGTCCCTGTAATGAAATATTAATCATACATACTTAATATGCAATACGAAACATGCTTTCGTGACCTTAAATAAGCTTTATCAATTGCGTGAAAATTATAGGAGTTAGAGCATTGACAGACGGACTGGCAAACCGAATGCATAAGCACTTTTCAACATTTTTGGAGAGTGCTAAAAAAGAACATAAAAATATCACATTATAGGGAAACTAGAGTAGATGCGGTGCTGTGTAATATATACAATTAATGATCATTTTTTTTCTTTTAAATTGGATATTAAGATATATTATTGGCTTAAATGTATAATGTTCAAATTTATTGCTTTAAATGTGTAATTTCATAAATATTTATGTAATTTTTGCAACCTGTTATTAAACTTATTTTTTAATAATAATAAAAATGTTTTTAAGTATTATTTTACTACTTGTAAATTCTGACGTAAAGTGAATTTATCCAAATGACACCTTTTAAAAGTTTTTATTCGTGTTTTTTTGTGATTTTTATTAGGGAGATAATTAAAAATTACTTTTTAATACATTGAAGACTTTTTTTATGCGTATTACATTAAAAAACTATTGATAGCAAAAACAAAAACAAAAAATAAATAAAAAAAATTTTAAATGTGTAATTTGATATTCGTAGGAATAGTACAATACACGAGTAGGCAGAAAAAGTCAAAAGTTTCAAAATATCAAATTACAGAAACAGAAAGATTTGCTAGTTTCCATTTTTTATTTTATTTTAATAGTATGAAACATTATTGTACATTTTAGAATCGAAATAGTTTGAATTTTTTTAGATGCATTGCATTATAATCGTATATTTCATTCATAGTAATTAGTATCATACAATTAATGTAGATAAAATATAATTACTTAATATCGGTTTTACTTTTTATCTTTTAATATTTTTTATAGCTGTTGTGTAATAAATGATAACTAGTGACTTAAGGTTCAAAATGCACATTAAATTGCTAAATTAATTTCATTTTTGTCAATAGTAAATTAATAATCATTATTATTTAAATAATACAAAAAGTATTATGTATAATTCAGTGTATTATATTTTTATATAAATTTTACTTTGATAATACTTTGCACATTTAAGCAGAAATATTTCTTTAGTAATTTTAACTCTTAAAAAATACTGTTACAAATATTGCTCTTAAAATTTACGTAGTTTGATTTAATATATATATTACTTTTAACACAGTTATTATAATTGGTAAGTAAATCACACGCCTTGCGAATTTTTCCAGCAGAATTAAAAAGAGTATAGGTGTGGGTTCGAACCGGGAGACTTTTGTGAGAGTTGCCGATGCTCTACCAGTTGAGCTACTATCCTGGATAAATCTGGCAGACACAAATCAGCCAAAGAACTAGAGTTACATACTAAGTATAGCTAACTAATACCAGACTGACAACATGAATTAAAGATCTGTGATTCGAATCCTGCCCTGGACGCTTTTTCACCCATTTGGTAAAATTACATTAAAGAAAAATTTTTCTTGAACGTTATTGGTTAGAAGTAGTAACTATCTGTAGTGCTTTACATGTGTGCTGATAACTTTGGAAGTTAAAGTGAGCAAAAGTTTTCAAAGAGAATACAAAAATACATTTAACACACAAAAAAAATTGTAATAATTTATTAAAAAAGAAATAAATTGTGTAGTTTTATTGTTGGCAACAAGTGAAAAGAAAAAAATAGTATTTCGTCCGTTATAAATACAATTAAATTTATGTCATTTTAAGAATATGGAGAAAAAATGTACATGTATTTCTAAAAGAGAAAGTTATGAATTTATTAAACACAACACAAGTTGTTACAATTGTAAGGTTGTGTGAAGAAATTTTAATTTTTAACTTAATTTAGAAGACAGTCTCTACGCTGACTATATTCAAATTATACATCCCTGTTCCTAAATTACAATTCGGATTACAAAACATTTCTAACATAAAGGTAATAGATTATAATTTGAGCCGACCCTGTTTCTTGTAAATTAAGTGTATAATGATTTGCGGTCTTGCTTTAAGTCTATAAATCTGGTAGAAAGAAAAGACATGTCAAGCATATGAGTTTGGATTTAATGCAATTGCATTTTGCGATCATAAAAGCATTTTTTTTTTCAATTCACACATCAAAGCATAATATAAAGCTATGTACACAAAACTTTGTGTATTTTAAATATTACACAAAAATACGTGATTTGCATGTTGCGCATACATATGTCTAAAAACAGAATATTACATACAAATCTGTGTATTCTGTATATAACACAAACATATGTGTAATTTGCATATGACACAGCATTATGTGTATTTTCTTATTACTCAAAAACATATGTAAAAACAGAATATTACACAGATATATGTGTAAAAATAGTACTCAGAAATACGTGTATTTTAGTGCAATTCACCCATTAAAGTGTGTATTTTAAGAGTTATCAGATAACTTTTACACATTTGGACTTATCATCAAATTACACATTAAAATGTGTATTCTGAAATTTACACATTTGGCGCAATTTACACACAAATTTACACATGTAGACATGTCGTTTTTGTATCATCGATTTACACATTTTTGTGTGTAAATTTACACATTTTTTTTTAGAGTGTACAATTCCCCCATTATTAGAAGACTCTCTATTGACATACATTAAACGGACCACCCGGGGAGCAAAGTAGTGCAGGAGCAGTGAAAATGCATAATATGAGTAAATGGTCATTGGTCTTTCCAACAATACATCGCATGGTGGGTGTCGGTTAAATTTATTAAAGAACTTCCCGTGGGGGCAGAGTGAGGGGGATGAGCGCGGGAGGTATATAAAATAAAATGGTATTTACAGAGCTTTCTAATGATATATCGCGAAAGAGGAGTCAACAAAAGATATAAAAACACTCCCCTTAGAATTCCAACTATTGCAACCCCCGGAATACAGCCTGTCCTCACTGTTTGTGAATTTTCATACATTATAAATTATATATTGGAAGTCTACATAAAAATAAAAAAAATCAGATCTGAATTCACAAAAACGAAATGATTTCAAAAAAGTTTGCAAAGCGCTTCTGTAAGGAGGCCAAATTGAAGAAAGGAGAAGAAAGATTCATAATATGAAAGAGTGGTTTGAAAACTTTCCGATGATACGTCATATGACGGGTCCATAAAAAGCTTAAAATTTACTCCTCACTACTCCACTATTTTTTTCTTCCCTAAATACAGCCGGAAATCGCGCAGCCTCGCTTTAAAATGTTTAGATTTGATAAAATGTTTTTACCAAAGGGGTCCATCAAAAAATCACATTTAAAATGAAATTTAATCTCAAAACAGCTACGATTTAAAAAATTCACCCCTCATCACTCCCCTCCTTCCTGCGGAAATTCAACCCCGGGAAGAAAAACTTTCATAATATGAAAGAGCGGTTCGAAAAACATTCCAATAATCAATCACATGAAAGGTCCAAAAATGTTTGGAATTTACTCCTCACCCGCAGGTTTACTTTTTCTTAACAGAATACACCCTGAAATCATGCATCCTGTACTTTAAAATGTCTATAATTAACAATTTTTATTAGAAGGTTGCATCAAGAAACCACTTCTAAAATGATAGTTATTCTCGAAATAGCTACAATTAAAAAAATTCCCTCCCCGTCGCTCCCCCGTCCTGAAATTAAACTGCAAGAAGAGAAAGGTTCATAATATGAAAGAGTAGTCAGAAAACTTTCCTATGACATATCACATGACGGGTCCAAAAAAAGTTTGAAATTTACTCCTCACCCGTGGCCGTAATGTTACTTTTTCTTCCCACAATGCAGCCGGAAATCACGCAGTCCCAATTTTAAACTTTTGTATTTATGAAATAATATTTACCGGAGCGCTCCTCTGAAAACCACATCTAAAATTATATACATTGTCAAAATAGCTAAAATTAAAAAAAAAATCACCCTCTTATCGCTTTCCCTCCCTCTCCTGAAATTCAACTCCAGGAGGAGAAATATTCGTAAAATGAAAGAGAGGTGCGAAAAAATTCCGATGATATATATATAACATGACGGGACCAAAAAAGAGGTTGAAATTTACATGTCACCTGTGGGTTCAACCATTTTTCCCAGAATACAGAAATGACGCAGCCCCCACTTTAAAATCTTTATATTTAATAAGTTATATTTACCGAAGAGTTCCATAAAAGAAACTCCACATCTAAAATGATATTTACTGTCGAAATAGCTACGATTAAAAAAAATTACCCTCTTATCGCTTTCTCTTCCCCCCCCCTTCTGAAATTCAACTCCATGGGGAGAAAGATTCGTAAAATGAAAGGGAGGTGCCAAAACATTCCGATGATGCATATATAACATGACGGATTTTAAAAAAAGGTTTGACATTTACATGTCACCCGTGAGTTCACTCATTTTTCCCAAATACACCTAAAAATGATGCAGCTCCCACTTTAAAAACTTTATATTTAATAAAAAATATTTACTGGAGGGTTCCATAAAAAAAATCCACACCAAAAATAACATTTATTGTCGAAATAGCCACGATTTAAAAAATTCACCTCCTCATCGCCTCCCCCACCCCTCCTCCCACCCCTTAAAATTCAACTCCAAAAGTAGAAAGATTCATAGTATGAAAGAATGGTTAAAAGAGCTTTCGCATATGCCTCTCATTTCAGCAAATCTCATTCCGATAAAGTCAGACATTTCGAGAAACTCTTTCTTCACGATGAAAAATTATCCCGATGAAATAGATTTATCGAAGGATAGCGATGAAATTTAACCTTGATAAAAGCGGCATTTCGAGAAACTTGTGGTTTTCTGATGAATGCCTTTTTCGATAAGGATGATTTTCGTTCTCGCTGATAATAGAGATGAGGAGGTTTATCGAGGAGAGTTTTGTCGATGAAGCTTTGTGAAATGACAGTTTTATCGAGAAACGAGGTACAGAAAGAAGCATGAGAATATGACAATAACTTGTGAAATGAAAACCTAATATCCAAAGTTTCTCGTATTTTAGTCTTACCATGCTGTCACGTATTTAGAACCCCCCAATAAATATTATTTATTTAAAAATTTTTTCAAAGAGGGGGCTGGAGAGAGGATGAACATATGTTTAAAACTGTAGCGATATCTACAATATATATCAATTTAAGTATGGTTTTTTTCATCGAATCATTCGGTAAACATTATTTATCAAATGTAAAAAAAAATTAAAATGTCTGCTGCAGGAAACTGAAGGCGAAAGGGTGGACTGACGGGGGGCGGGGGAGGGGGACAATTTTCACATTTTTAAACCCGTCATATTGTATATCATCTTGAAGATCTCGGATCACTCTTTCGTATTATGATACTTTCTTCCTCCCCCCCTTCCGAATTTGGTTCCCACGGCGGAGGGGGGGAGGCATTTTTCGAAACTTTTTGCGTTTTTATCATTGTAGATCGAATTTTTTAATTGAAAACATCTTTGGGCGCATTGGGCATTTTTTTGAGATGGGAAAAAAACCATTAAACTCATCACATTGTTACCGTAACCTAGGCACATTGTTTTAAAGTTTCCTCTTTGAGGGCCTCTTCCAAAGGTGAGGAACTTGACCCCCCCCCCCCCCCCAACATACACTTTAAAATATCGCTCATTTTTTTTTCTACCAATTTTAACTTAAAAGTTTAAGCTATGTGGCACAACCAGGGCTATTGCTCCCCCCCCCCCCTGTTAGTTATTCACCAACATAATTTTGCTCATTCCTTCACTTCATTTTAATTTTTAAAAGGCTATAACTTTGTTTCTATGAGAGTTACAGCGGGGAGAAAACTTATAGCATAACTAACTTTTCTTCGCCGCTCTTTTTGCAGTTTTGCGGTTTTCCTCATAGCACCGGGTTTTTTTTTTGGGGGGGGGGAGGACAGGGGGGGGGGCATTTTCCATTTTTTGATGTAATATGTTTATTGAAAGCTTATGCTTCATACATTACCAATTTAGCATAAAAAAGTTTCTCCCGTCATTCTGGGTCACGTTACGGACCCATAATGGGTTGAAATTTAAATTTCTCAAACTTCTTCGAAGTTTTCGCTAAATCGGCATCTGAAAAACATCGTGCCAATGTGGTGCGTGTATGACATCTGTATCATATAAATATTGTTCACCACTGTTGGGACTCTGGCCTCCTCTCGCGTGTAGGCGTTTATTTACCGCGGTTACTATGGTCCTTGTATTTCCTGCACGATAAAATATTTCCTGACGATTGAACAAAATACACACGTAATTGTTCAAGTTTTCACTTCTGTCGGCACTTCCAAAATGCCACTATATATATATATATATATATATATATATATATATATATATATATATATATATACGCTTGACTGAATAAGCCAATATATGTAAACAAAAAATCTAAAATGTAGTAAACAGCCTTCGTGCAGATCGATCTCAACTATCCTATGCAAAATAAATAAATATCATTGAAATGCAATCGAGAAGAGGCCACTTCAATGAAGCGAAAAACCCATTCGCTAACGCTAATAATATGGGGGAAATTTATAAAGATATCTCGGTTGCATTTCAATATTTTTAATTGATTTTTTTGCTTATGATAGCTGAGATAGATCGGTACAAATGCCATTTTGTACTGCTTCAATTTTGATTGAAGAATTTTTGGGTGGGGATGCTTTCACTTTCTAAACGGGTTCCGAAAAGGAAAGTGGCTCGACTGAAAATATCTATAAACAAAATCAAATAAGCAATAAATGACTTACAGATTGATCTCAGCTATTCAATGAAAACAATCATTTAAACATATTGAAATGTAACTGAGAAGTGACTGCTTCAGTCAAGCGAAAAAAAAATATTTTAATGCTAATTTTATGGACGAAATGTATAAAGATATCGCAGTTGCATTTCAATATTTTTTTTTCCGTATTGGATTGGAAACTTTCATTTTTCGAACCGGTTTAAAAAAGAAAGAATTCTCATAAAAATATTCGGTAATCAAAATCGAAAAAGTAAAAAACGGTCTTTGTACAGAACTTTATCGTCTTTAATAATCTATTTGACATCTATCATTATCTATGGCTATGTGTCTCGAGATATTTAGAAATAATAAAAAGTTCCAAAATTTTGTAGTTTTTTTGCCACAGAAAACAGGATTGCAGAGTCAGTAAGAAAAAAAAAAAGGCCGATTTTTATTCTAGAAATTTTAATGCATTCGACGCCAATTCTGACTCCAAACTGCTAATTAATATACCAGTGGTGCTTTTATTTAAAATTATAAGGAACGCATAAAAAATAAGGCAAAATTTTTATTTTTTCGGTATTAATTCAATTCTTAAGATTTTGAAAGAATATTTATATATATATACATATATATATATATATAAATTCCGTTTTACTAATTTTTCAATTTTGCGTCCCACAAACCCAAAAAATTCAACTATCGAAAGCTAAAGAATAAAACAAAATAGAAATTTTACTATTTCAGATCCGCGTACTTGAAAAGGGGAAATGTTTACAATTTTGTTGTCAATTCGTGTCCTCTAGAGCAAAAAAGTTTCGATGGAAATAAATAAATAAATAAATAAAAAGATGAAAATTTTAGTAGCCTGGAAATAATTTGGAATCAACCAGAGTTTTTCATTAAAAACGGCTTTCATCTACTGTGTACGCTGGACAGTCTATTGGAAATCTTTAAGTTGGATAGTACGATATAATCCAATAATAATAATAATAATATTTTTTTTCTGGATTTAAAATTACATATAAATGGTTTAATTTCACTTCAAACTGACAAACAAAAAAGGTCCAAGTCAACATGTTTTAAAACGGCTCCGACTGTTTTGATCAAACATGAGCCCGTAGAACTTTGCCAATGACCATTTCCCTAGGGCTATCAGGACAGTAAAAAGGTGCGACAGTTTATCTTCGTTTAGTATTCCTAATGACTTTTTACCAGCAGGGGATCAAATCCCCTTTACTTTTCACCTGGAGGAAAAGGATGTCGTGAGGTGATGTTTTTCTCTTGTCAATTACAAGCTTGGGAAATATCATTGGTCTTTTAAAGTGTCAATCTTTGGGTTTGGGATACGCCTTCCGGTGACAACTCGCATAGCTTCGTGAGAGGATTTTGAGTTTCGATTTCAGTGATGTAGGCTCTTAAAAACATTAAGGGGAAGGGGTATAGTATTATTTAATCCCTGCTTTTGAGTGTGTATCTGCTAGATTAAACTTATTGAATCCATAGGAGTTTGATAGCAGTGATTATCTAATGAATGTGGGGAAGTTGTTTTGATTACAAGGATATTTTATGGTGTTCGCCAAATTTCTGTTCAGGTATGAAATGAACTTTACTTTGATATTTTTTCTTTAAATTTTAATATGTTATATTGTATACTAATTCTGATTGTTATTCACAATTTATCATAATTTTTTAAAACTAATAATTATTAAGTTAGCTAGTGTTTATAAATAACATTTATTAACTAATATCTGTTAACCAATTTCTTACTAAGCCTAAAAAGAAAATGTGGTCTGTAGATTTTATTAGGCTTACTTCCTAGTAGTTATTTTTTACGTGAGTTTAAGTAATAAAATTGCATTTTAAAGTTAAAAAAGTATGTTACAAATTTTTTCCTTTACTTTTTCAACCTTTCTTGTTATTGCTATTATTCCTTTGAGAATTTAAAATATGAATAATTCATTTATTTATTTCTTTTAACAATAGTTACAGCAGTTGTGTATCCAGTTGTTTATGCAGAAGACAAACTATTTATATGTGTATAATTTATATTTCTTTGGCACCCCTTTATTAAATACCAGTTGTAAGTATTTCATAATAGCTTTTTGTTAGATAATGCATTCAACAATAATAATGTCTTGCTGTACTTGCCCTGCACGAAAAAGGGAGGGATGAAGAGATAGAAGTTTTTATCAACAAAACAATTGTTTTGTTGATAAAATAAAATAAAAGTAAGCAAAGTTAATGGTCAATTTTAACTATCCTAAGAAATTTTTTTTTTTTTAAATATTAAAATGCTAGCAAAAAATTTGAAAAGAACGCTCTCATAAGTTTAACATTGGCTTACGAGTTTCTCTGTATTTCATATATATTAATAAACTTATAAATGTATATATATATTTTTGTATGAATCGACAAGCAAAATATTAATTTGGCATACCCTTCATCTTTTGTTTTAGCACACAAGAACCCAAGGCACACCACTTTTGTCACCCCCCCCCCCACTTAGTTTTGGCCCTATATATGTAAGCCAAAAATACTACTTTTCTATTTTATCCCTACCTTACTATCTTATCATTGGTAATATATTTTATATAGTAAGTAACCATTAATAATTTTTTTTTTCAATAATAATCTTTCAAATGCATTTGATTATAGTTTACTTGAAATAAAGTATGTCACATTGTAATTTGTGTAAACTTAAATTAATTCAAATGGTATCCACATAAGCTCTTTCTTTTATGAAAAGAAGAAGAAATTTTTATTCATGTGTAATTTCTTCCGTACAATCAGTATTGCATTCAGACACCTTTCTCTTGGAGGGATTTCTGTGGCTCCAATGGAGGGGGAAGGGAGGAATTGCATATTTGACTATTGAAAACTCAAAACCAAATCCCCCCAGGCAAGATCGGATTTGGTTTTATATTTAGATGGGGGGGGGGGGGTCAAGGCTCCTTTTTGGGAGGGGAGGGACATATCATATTACTAAATAAGCTATTTTTATATTGAAGGCTGTTCCAATACCCAAAATGGCTACTCTTCTGATATTTTTAGCAAGTTGTTTTGATTCGTAAATACAAAAAAAAAAAAAAAAAAAAAAAAAAATGTGCATTAATATTTATAAAAATACCAAATTTACAATTTATTAGATACCAAGAAATTGAAGAAGTTCCCATTTTGTTATAAAAACAAAGGATTCAGAATTTGAGTACATGACCAAATTTTAGTACATGACATTTACAAAAAATGCTGTCATGAGGGAGCAATTGGCTGTCATAACCTGAAATTCAGATTATAATTCTACATTTTACATAGATTGCATATATTTTTAGATAGAATTTTACATGGATTATTTTCCTTTATTGAGAAATGGAAAATGCTAATTAATCACATTAGTTCTGAATAAGTGCATTTGCGAATGTCTTGCATCTAAGATTGAAAATAACTTCTTGGATGTGTCAGATCTGTTTCGGCTTTAAGTATAGCTTTAAAGAGTCAGAAAGATGCTCATTGTTGAACAAGTGGTAAATTCGAAACCCTCGTGACCTCCCCCTTTGATATGCCATAAGCCCAATAGTCCAGGCATTTGGTAAAAAATAAATGCAAGTTTTGGTGTAGTTTTGATTTTTGGTTCCCTTTATGTTTTTTGAGTCGCTGAACTCGAATCTGGCATTATCCAACAAAATTTCTCCCCGGAAACACGTTTTTTGGGCAAAAAACGTGCAAAAAACGTGGCTTTTTTTCGTTTTTTCTAAATAACTTCAAAATTATGCTTTTTACATGAAAGTCATCAATACATAAATTAAAGAGCACAAAATTTCCTACATTTTATGCATTTAAAGTTTTTTTCTCTGATCAATGGTTTAGCCGTGAGAGAGCCGCAAAAATAGGTGTGAAAAGCAAAAAATTCTGAAAAACGTGAATTACAGCATCGTACATCGATGAAACTTGAAAAACAACCATTTTACGCAAATTTTTCCCACTTAATAATACTAAATATATTATTATTGACTATATTTTATTAATAATTAGTTCTTTGTTTCTTTCATAGCTAAAAAATAATAAAAATCTTCATTTGTTATTACAAAATAAGAATAGTAATAATTTCTTAATTTGACTTTTAAATAATGTAAATAAAATAACTAAAACAGGCTTTAACTGATCCTATCTGCACTTTCCCCCTTGATTGAAGGAGTGCGAGTATGAAAAATGTTGGTCAAGCGCCCACCCCCGCATCCCATCTCCACGTTCAGTGGAATACTAACCCCCCCCCCCTTTTCCACCAGTCTCGCCTCTGTTAGAAATATGCGTCGCACTGATCACTAGCTTATCAGGAGCACAGAGTACGGAATATTGTAACAATATTGTAATATGTACAATATTCCGTATGCACAATATTCCGTACTCTGTGATCAGGACACATTCCTCTCAGTTTCTATATGCAACTGCTTACTTATAATTTAGTAATTCACTGTTTGAGTCTTCGTGAATATAGTGAACTTCTAAAATGATTTTGCGCGATATCGCTGAGTTTTATCAGGGGCGTAGCTTGAAATTTTTATTGGGGGGGGGGGGGGGAGAGCCAAAATTTGGCGCCTTTTAATGTTTTGCCGCCCTTGAATTATTTGCACATTTTTTAGGAGAGGGGGGGGATTAGTTATGCTACTTTTTATCTTTAATTATTTATTCATGGCAATCGTCTATTTAGGTGATATAAGTGATGCAGCCATGGTTAAATTTCCATTTTAAGCGTGCATGCACATGTGCTGATAAAATATCTCTCCCAGCTCTTGTTTTTTCAAGGTCTAAAAAGGCAATGTAGAATGTTTGAAGAGAATCCGAATCCTGAATCCTTAAATTCATTTTCTTGATATGATAAGAACAATTGTATTTGGAAGAAAAATAAAAATATAGAACGCAAAGTTAATTACAATAGAGTTATAGTGGTTTCAAAGCCGCAGCTCCCGCCCGAAACTTGCGGGTCAATATAATTGAATTTAGCCTTCATTTTTTTCTAGTGAGATCATCCGAGATCGGGCCCACTACTATCACTCCCACCAATGTAAAAAAAGGAGTGTTAAATCTCTCGATGAACATTCGACCCCTTTTCAAGGAAGTAACGGTGGTCTATATACTGAATATAAAAAAAGGGCAGCTGACGTCACTGTGGGCAAAATTATTGTGGATCCACAGTAATTTCCTGCCCGTCTTTAAGGCTCCTACTGTACACAAGAAGACAAGGCAATCTGATTGGTCTACGATTGGTCTAATGTCGCGATTTAAAGCTCTGTTGTATGATTGGTCAACGTCACCATGATGATTCCTGTAATGATCGCTAAAGCAAATATGTAATTGGTAGATTGGTTGAAGGAAGCGCTTGTTTGTAAAAATGCAATTTCCTTATTCTAGTTTCTGTAAAATGGAATAACATATTTTCCCTTTTATTATCTTAGTTTCCAGTAAATACATATAAGTAAAAAATAATCTGTATCGTACTGCAATTATAACACAAAACTTTAAAATAGTTATTTTTTTCTAATGTGCATTTTTTAAATCGATCACACGATTATTCTATTAATTATACAGTACATTAACAAATACTTTTTTTTTTCCTGTCACTTTTTAACATTAAAAGACAGTCGTTCAAAGTAAATTTAATTTTCTCTTTTGACAATGGCTACTTTAAAAGCAAAAATCAATTATTTCCAAATCCCTTTATCCAATCACTAGAATAAAAACTTATTTAACCCCTTAAGCAACATGTTCAATTTAGCAATAGTATGCTGAATACCGGATATCATTAAATTTCGTCAAAAGTAATTTGTCACAATAACAATTAGCGACGCAAAAAACTCAGATGTATAGAACATTTCAAAATAAAGACATATACACATATATTTTGGAATTTCAGATAGAAGAGTTCACTTTGCACATCGGTACATCGTGATGTTTATGGAGATGAATGAAAACTGTTATTTTTCAGATAAATCAAATTTAAGCTGTAATGTCCACCGCAAGGCAAAAAAAAGACCCAGCAGAAGAGTGACAATAACTTGTAATGTATATGTACAATTGATAAAACATAACAAAATTATATTTAGGAATTATATTATAAAACAAAAATAGAGCCCAAAAAATCTATTTCTCAGTTGAAAACATTTTTGAAAAACATTTTTTTTTACCATTTGATCAGTAATCCTTGCAAGAATGGAATCAGTGCCACTTGATCAGTAACAATGCATTTTTAATAATAATGTTACAATTTTAAATATAGTGTTTTATACAATAAAATCTGTGAAAATGCAATATGTAAATACCAAAAACCTAAATAAAAAAAATAAAAAATCATGTAAAACTGAATATTTGTTTGGTTCCATTCGATTGCATCTTACTATGTTTGATTGCTTTTTCGAAAAACATTTGTAAGTAAGGGTTATCCCGATCCAAACTGCTTATTTCCGCATTTAATTTTGATTTCATTTTTACTCTCAAATGCATCAGACTGACAGATTCTCTTATATAGAAACTATACAAGGTGCCGTAACGCTCGATATTTTGACAAAAGCAGAAAATAGTGTGAAAATGCTGTCAAAGTGGGCATTGTGAGCCGAATTTTCTGAAGCGGAAGAGCTGCAGACGAAAAAAAGCACCACGCAGAAGCAATGATTGTTTATCAATCAAATTCTAATAAATGGAGCGAAAAATAAGATCACACGGCACCTTGTACATCTCTTCGAAAATCACTCTAGCAAGTTTCATGTTTCTATTTTTAAAAATGAGTCTGAAATTCTATCAGAAAAATTCGAGATGTGGAAGGTTGGAAAAGCATGTTTTCGAGTACACCCTTAAACATATATTTCTTTTAATTTTGGGGAAAGTTTCATTCCTGCTCAGTCCTGGGTTAAAACTAGGTCAATTATTAATAATGTAAAAGTTTCAGAAATCATCATTAATCAAAAATAGCTATCTGTTTAGGAAATAAATAATAAAAACCATTAAAACTTAAATTTATCGGAAAACTGAGAATGTTAATCGATTTTTTTCCACTAATAATAGCAATGATAAAAATGAATTCACAATTACGTCAGAAAGATAAACATTGTACTTTAAGAACATGCTTAACTAAAGGAGAATATGGTCATTTTTTACCTTCGACTGCATCAATGTTTTTCATCCATTTTTTCATAAATTTGCATCATTTCTCCGATTCATAATTTCTTTTTCTGTTTTGTTCTCTTTAGTAAGATCCTGGTTTTTTGTTTTATGTTTTATTTCAGTCATCACTCATGACTGAATTTCTTCTCTCTGAACGACTACGAAAGACAGCTTTTTATTTTTATTTTAAAAATTGAACGAAAAAAATCGCTAGTTTTGAAAAATCGCGTTATTAGCTTCAGTACAATCTGACAACACTAGGCACTGGACAACAAAGATGTATGTAGGTGACGCCCGGAAATTATCTAACCCCACACAACGAAGGACGCAAAAGGGGAGTTAAAATAGTTAAGGTCAGATTACCCTGTCCAAGACCACCAACCTTGGATTGGAATAAAGGACCGGGCACATAGCACTAACTTCTTGCGGTCAGGCGTCGCTATATTTGATCTTTCGTGTCGGCGCTTTGATGTAAAATTGCTTTTTCAGTGAACTGAATCTGCACTTCAAGAGAGAAATTGAACTCGAAATCAGTTGACAGCTTTACGACTGAAGATGGGGGAGATAAACTTTCCCTTCCTTTATAAATTCGGTAGGGTTCTTTTCTCAAAAATCATTTAAAGAGGTTCGAAAACTAGCATCCTTTTGTTCTCCACCCACCGATAGTCGGAAACTGCATCTTTAGTGTAAATGAAAGTAGTGCTGTTTGCCCACAGCCTTAGGGGAGAGCTTTTCTCCAAAAGATCAAATTACATGTAGGGTTCGTACAATGTCTATTTCCGGAATATGTTCTTGTTTTCACACTGGGGATAGCGCCTTGTAGTAATCTTAAAATGTCTCAAATGTAATAGATCTCCTATATTTTTTTGAAACTATAATTAATTTTCTTCTAAATTTACAATAATATTAATTCCAAATCACGTTATTGTTATTTCATTATTTTTTCCTTTTTTTGTGTGTGTAAAAAATAATCTAAGAATGCCACATAAATAATAAAAATTTTAGGTGCCTAACGGCGCCTTTAAACCTTCCATGGCGCCCTTTTTGAAACCCTCTTTTTTAGGTGCCTGACTGCGCCTCTAAACCTTCTGTGGCGCCCTACTACTAAAATATATTACAGAACCATCAGGGTTGTTAAATACCCGGGTTTTTTCAGAAAAAACCCAACCCACTGGGTTTTTTCAGGGTTTTTGGGGTTTTTTCAGGGTTTTTGGGGTTTTTTCAGGGTTTTTCGGGTTTTATCAGGGTTTTTGGGGTTTTTTCAGGGTTTTTCGGGTTTTTTCAGGTTTTGGGGGGTTATGGGAGGTGGTTCAGAATGCTTGAAAAAGAAAATTTACTTATTACTAAATTTAAAGTACCTAATTGATTACAAATATATTATAAATCAATGACAGTAATCAAAATTATGCTTTGCTTTTAGATAAATTGATTATTAGTAATAATTTATAAAGTATTTTTTATTATTAAATAATAGAATAAGCCAAGTAATGCTACATGTCTACATAATTAAATTAGGATTTTAAGCATATATGGTATTTTGTTGTGAGTTTCTATTGTATAACATAGAACAGATTACACACCAAAGTATTTTTTTAATGGGAAAAAATTTGTTTGTGTTACTTACCCATGCTACAGAGATTAACTAACAATTATTTCTTTTAAAAATTGTAATGGTATAATTAGGAAATTTCTTTTCTTTGAGGTGGGGGGTGATGGTTATAAACTTTATGAGTGGTGTACTGATATTAAGAAATATATTACAATATATTATATATGTAATATAAATACATTATATATGTAATTTAAAGTTGAAATTTTGAAAAAACCCACTTGGGTTTTTTCCTGGGTTTTTTCAAGTGGGTTTTTTCAGAAAAAACCCACCCGGGTTTTTTGGGCTGGGCAAAATCATAACAACCCTGAGAACCATTCAAACGCACTTACTATAAGAAGGAAATAATTGTACATCTATCCTGGAATTCATTACAAGTCTGTTTTTGAAATTTTTTATTTCAGATGCATAAATTTTCTTTGGGATAGGAGTGGGAGAATAAAGGTAGTAACAAGTCTAAAATTAAGTGCCTTTTTCATGTTTTGTAAGTGAATAATAACTCACTTTGTAATTTTACATTTAAAATTAAGTTATTTTATAATTACTTGTTACTACTAGCAAAGTCTTTTTTCCGGGCGCCTAACGGCGCCCTTAAACCTTCTTTGGCGCCCTACTATATGAACTTATTGGGAGGGGAGGCTCCCCCCCTCCCCCCCCTAAAGCTACGTCCCTGAGTTTTATTTGTGCCTTTCCTTTAGAAGAGGGGTCAGTGAAAGTTAGTCGAGTTATTGCAGCGTTAATCAAGACAAGTACAGAAAGAAAGGATGGAAAGGCAGTTTTTCTAAAGGGGAAAATCTCAGTAGATGTGCGTGTTAAGTGTAGAAAAGCATACGTAAATGAACGGATGATTACTGCTTATCTGAAGAAGATTGAGGAACAAAGTGCTAGCACTTCTCAAATTTTAAGATCATCAACTCCTCAATTTAATTTTCGAACTAATTGTTTTATATGCGGACTGTGCATTTCGAAGAGTTCATCGCAACACAAGCGAAAAATCCACCAAGCGAATGCAATGCTGTATACAGTGTGCGACACTTGGGATTAAAAATTACAATTCTGAAAGCAGCAAGAGCTCGCAATGATGATTATGGGCAGGCTATAATTCAGCGCATCGAACCAATGAATGATTTGATCGCAGCAAATGCTCAATACCACATCAAATGTTTTAAATATATTTATGGGAGACTGAAGGTCCAAGAACAGTAGAAACGTGGTCCATTTGCGGAGACAATCGACTGAGCAATGCAAAGTATATTACGATTACCTTGAAAATCATGATGACGAGTGTCAATTCTCCATGGAAGAGCTAATGAAACAGGTGACAGAGAGTTATCAACCTGATATGAGAACTGTAAAGTTTAACCTCATTGAGAGATATGGAAACGACATACTGATCGCAAAGAATCAGAAAAAAAAGTCCATTGTGTGTTTCAAGAATATAGGAGGGAAGATACTGACTAATGCATGGTAGCAGCAAACATGTAAATCTGATCGAAATGAGAGGCTGCGAGTGGTTGAAGCAGCAGCAAAAACTATTTGCGAAGATATCAGATTTGCTTCGGGAAACTGCAACAACATCACAGTTGTGGTCAAGACGAAGAGGATGAGCTAGACTTTGAAACCGATCTGGAAATGGATTGCCCACACAATGAATCAGAGGTCCCAATGGAAGGGGACATAGTCATGCCGCAAGGTATCAAATATTTACTATTAAAAAAACTTTTATTTATAATATTAATAGTTATAAAAACACCCACTAATTCCATTCGTCTATTTTCTATTTTGTATAAATGTCGGTGAAAAGCAGGAACAATCAAATAAAAGAAAGCGGAAATAGTACTTTGTTTTTTTAAGTAAATGTACTTACTAATGTACATAATTATTTATAATTAAATAATAATTCATAATGAGTCGTCGTTTTTATTGTTAGCAACTCCATTGTAAAATATAGTCGATCATAATATCTTCAGTACCGCATTTAAAGTCAATATTTGCGAAAAATGGTCAGTTTTCATGTTAAATCTAATGTACAGTGCCATAATTCCTATTTTCCGGATTTTTTTTACTGTCACACCCACATTTTGAACTTCGAGAACTTTAAGAACTGGAATCCGTGTTAGCTTTTATATGTTAAAGCCTGTGTTAGTTATTTTATTTACATTATTTAAAAGTCAAATTAAGAAATTATTGCTATTATTATTTTGTAATAGCAAATGAAGATTTTGATCACAAAAATGCTCACTTTTATTTATTTTTTTTTGTTATGAAAGAAATAATGACCATCAGCTTAATAAAATATAGTCAATAATAATATATTTAGTATTATTAAGTGGGGAAAATTTGCGCAAAATGGTTGTTTTTCATGTTTCATCGACGTACGGTGCTATAATTCACGTTTTTCAGAATTTTTTGCGTTTCACACCCATTTTTGCGGCTCTCTCACGGCTAAACCATTGATCGGAGAAAAAAACTTTAAGCACATAAAATATAGGAAATTTTGTGCTCTTTAATTTATGTATTGATGACTTTCATGTAAAATGCATATTTTTGAAGTTATTTAGAAAAAACGAAAAAAAGTCACTTTTTTGCACGTTTTTTGCCCAAAAAAACGTATTTCCGGGGAGAAATTTTGTTGGATAATGCCAGATTCGTGTTCAGCGACCCAAAAAACATAAAGGGAACCAAAAATCAAAACTACACCAAAACTTGCATTTATTTGTCCTTTTTGAGCACGTAATGCCTGGACTACAAGCCTCCCCCCTGAATTCAGCACTAATACTTATAACCCAGATTAAAATACATGCATAATATTTATGTTTTTATTTATTTGCATGTTTTTAATAAAATTTTATAAGTTTTATCGCACAAATATTTAAAAAAAACCTGACCCCTCCCCCCTTAATTCAGCATAATACTAACAACTATCATTAAAGAACACACATAACTATGTTTTTATTTATTTATATATTTTTAATAAAAGTTTTATTGTATAAATATTTAAAAAACCCATGACCTCCCTCTTAGATTCGACATTACCCCCCCCCCCCTTTCTGAATGCAGCATAATACTAACAACTCGGATTAAAAAACACACATAACTATGCTTTTATTTATTTATACGTTTTTAATAAAAATTTATAAGTTTTATTGCACAACTATTTTTAAAAAAAACTTGCCCCCACCCCCCCGAATTCAGCATAATACTAACAACTCGGATTAAAGAACACATACAACTATGTTTTTCTTTTTTTATTTATATGTTTTTAACCGACTTCAAAGAGGAGGTTATGATTTCGACCTGTATGTATTTGTTGTTCACGCATAACTTTTGCAAATATGAACCTATTTTGATAATTCTTTTTTTGTTTGAAAGCATATGAGGCCCATGTGGTCCCATTCGAATTTCATAAAAATCTGATAATTAGAACTTTTTTAAAAATAAAAACTTTAAATTTCAAATTCATTTTGAAGCAATCGACCAATTAGAAGTGTTCCTTTTGCATGCTTTTATGTTACACTTACATAGACACACGATCTTTTCACTGTTAAAAGTTGGAAGTTTTTGCTGCATCGTTACTCCACCGCTTTTATTTAATATCTCTATTTTGACCAATGAGAATTCACCATACTACAATGAAGTAATCATTTTCTATAAAAGCAATGGATAGACGATAAAGTAAAATTTTCAAATTTTTAACAGTGTTCAAAGTGTAAAATCCTAACTGGACGAGGGCTAGGATTCACATAAATTTTGCGCTGTTTGCGAAACGCGATTTATTAACAAGAAAATTTATTTAAAACATTGAAAAATTTGCTAAAATTCAGGCTTCTGATTCGTTAATCTGGTTTCGATAACAGCGCAAATTCTACCTGGATTCCGGACAATTTCTCTTATGCAAGAAACCGGAAATATAGCATCTAGGGGATATAGTGTGGAAATCGGCTAACTAAGTCCTTTTCAGAGCAACTTACAAAAGTAACCAATGTTACCGACCGATTATAGGGCATTACGAAAGCAAATTGTGGCATCAATAAGAACTATTCTGTTGAATTGCAGTTGACGTTCACACTTCGCTTTGATTTTCATTTCGTACTTGTCTACAATCGGTAAATGGTCGGTAAGTAACTGGTAAGTTGTGCTGAACACGCCCTCTGTAACACTAACGCTCTTATTCACCTACTGCTTCAACCCCAAGTTATACCGAAAACCTCGGACGAATGCTCAAAAAGTGTTCACCTCTAATCCTGATTGGATGTCTTCTTGATAATGTCCAATCAAATGTTATGATGAATTTCATATGAGCAGTCAACCGAGGTTTTCTAGGTTGAGGTAGGTGGTGAATACGAACATTAAAAAAAGCGCTAGAATGTTCTATTCTTTAAATGTGCAACAATGCTAATGAAATTTAAAGATAGAAGAGATATCTGCAGGACATTTTCTAAAAATGCAAGAATTATTGCTAGTCTAGATAATGTATCACGAAAATGCCGCAGATGTCGCTGTGATCGACACTTTGAAATTCAGTAGCATCGTTGCATATTTAAAGGATACAAATTTTTAGCACTGCTTCCATTGTAAAAAAATGAACCTTTTTGCTGCATCGTCACTCAATCGCTTTTATAGGAAACGATTACTTCGCTCTATTATGGAGCATTCTCATTTGTCAAAACAAAGAAATTCTATAAAAGCGATGGAGTAACGTTGCAGCAAAAGGGTCAAATTTTTTACAGTGTCGATAGCAGATTTTCACTCCATGTATTCAAGACTCTCTCCTTCGAACAATGAAAAGTTCTCAAAAATGAAGGCTTATGATTGGTCATTCTTGTTTTGCTTAACAGCGAATAATCCTTCTGGATCCTAACCACTGTTGAAGAGATGCTAGTTTTTTTCAAAGTACGAAATCTTAGCTGGAACAATTCTCGTATCCACCAAAGTGAAAGATCCACATAGATCCAGACATGAGAATTAGATATCTAAAAGCAAAAATTCATCTCTAAAGAGCCTTACACGTTAAAGCAAGAATGTCTGTGTATCAGGGTGCTTGTTATGCCGGATTCACAAAGTAATTAAAGTACATTGCTATGTGCTAGATTTACATTTGGACAAATATAAATGACGAAAAATTTTGATAAGCTTACCATTAAAGTTAAGCCAGTTAACTTCTTTCATCCATAAAACAAACTCGTTCAGGCGACTACCGCCAAGTTCTGGAATAAAAATTCTTAAATTTTCTGTACTTTGGAAAACCGCGTTTATGAAAGAACATTCTTAATTTCAAATATTGCTACTTTCATATAGACGAACATTTCGAATTACTTTGCTATGCATTGAATCATAGAAGTAACTTGACGCGCTCTGATTGTGTACGCGTACTTCAAACTGTAAAAAATCTGACCCTTTTGCTGCATCGTCACTACCCCGCTTTTATAGAATATTTCACTTTTGATCCATGAGAATGCTCCATAATAGGCTGAAGTAACCGTTTTCTATATTAGCGGTGGAGGGACGATGCAGCAAAAGGGTCAAATTTTTAACAGTGTACCCTGTTTAAAATATCTTAAAAAAATACCTCTATTTTTAAAGACTATCTATTTTCTGACCAATGAAAACGCTCCATAGACGTTTTTAGATCGCTCTCATTAGTCAGAAAATAGATAGTCTTTAAAAACAAAGGTAATTTTTCACAATAATTTTAACGTATACTGATGGATTGTCAGCTTTTCAATGCCCATTTACGAAGTCTGCAGATTTCAATATGGACCTTAAGGCACTACACTAGTATCCGAAAAAGACCCGGATTTAGTGTAAAGACTATGGTGTAGTCTTTTCAAATATCTTTTAATATATTACCATGATTTTTTTTTACATAGGATAGACGAGGATGATCTACAACCGGCCTAGTTTTTACTTCTTTGATTTTGCTTATGTATGTTTTATATAATGATAGTTTCAATTTCAGAACCGTTTAAATCGGTTTTGAAATTTAAAATAATTTTTTTAAAAAATCTTAAACCAAAATTGAAAAAGTAAAAACTAGGTCGGTTGTGGAATATTCTCAGCTATCCTATGCAAAAAAAATCACGTAAAAACTTTAAAATTTGAATGAGATATTTGAAAAGAACGCCCCCCATAGACTTCACATTATCATCCGGGTCTTTTTCTGTGCCTAGTGTGCGGCCTTAAAGTTTGCTGGATGCGATAAATTTCCGAAATGTTAAAGCTTAAATGGACAAGTTCTCGCATCCACTAAAGCGAAAATAGACATCGATACCAATCGACATCCTTAAGTTGTTGAAAAGATGAAAACCCTTTACTTTATATTTTGCTCCAGAGGAAAAAATTATCTCTACATATCAATGCAAAATAAAGTGCATAGATATGTGTAGCAAAATTAACTTTAGATTCAGATTTGGTTACTGGATTAGACACCAGAATGATTTCGGATTTTGTTCATGTAGGATTCCTCGATGTGAATATGACGACACATGGAGCACAGTATACGATTGATTGAAAAGATTCTGGACAAAAATGAGTCATCAAGGGGGTCCTTGTGGCCGAGTGGTTAAGACACCACGCTGCTAATCTCTTGAGAGCGTAGGAGATTGTGGGTTCGAATCCCACTGGCTCCGTTGCACACACTCTTTATATGTAGCTCCCGGTTGTACTTTTCTTGTGTCGTAATATTTCCTTGTGCTATCTTGTCCTTGTATGTCCACGAATTTGTAAAATAATATGGACTATGTATTTATGTCTGTGTAGAAATAAAGGATCATTCGGCGTACAATCGAATTCTACCAGGAAATCATCATCAAATTTTATAATAGAAAATGCCTAACATTGCGATATATTGTTAAAAATTTAACTTTTGCTGCTTCATCATTCCATCCCTTTTATGGAATATCTCATATATACACTGTAAAAAATTTTACCCTTTTGCTGCATCGTCACTCCCCCGCTTTTATAAAATATTTGTCTTTTGACCCATGAGAATGCTCCATGATAGGCTGAAATAATCATTTTCCATAAAAGCGATGGCGTGAGTTTCAAATTTTTAGTTGGAACAAAAGCGTCAAATAAAAAATTATTTGGGCATCGAATGCTGTCACGTTCTTATAGAGGCAGCCAAGTACAGGTTATGATTTTCGGATTCCTCGTTGAATCATTTCCGATGCCTTTACTCCATTTATAGGAATTAGATTTTTGTTGTTTACCTATTGAATCACAGAGCGATTTTTGTTAAAATCTTTCTTTTTGCTTTTTCTGACTGAAGGGGGAGTACTTTTGACTACACTAAAAAAGCATTTTACTATTCATTGATACATGGAGTCATTTTGCTGTTTACTCATATATAGAAGCGCTTTGCCGCGCGCTTATATGTAAGGACACTTTACTTGAAGCATTGTCACCTTTCGATAACCACTTCCGATGTCCGTACGATTAGATGTTGACTTTAAGATTTCATGAATGCGGTAGCTTTTCGTCGTGCCAGATCTGAAGAAGTTACCACATCCAGAAAACCTAAAGATTCACAACGATACTAATCGATATTGTAAGTGTCTTTTGAAAAGTTGACAATCAAACAGTGACAAGTAAAGTGAATACATCAGAATTCAGCAAAGTGCGTTCATTAGTAATGCGTTGCAAAGAGCCATCATATGTCAGTACACATAATTATGTATTACGGTATAAATAACTAAAAAGTAGCAAAATAAATTTAACTTTTTCAAAAAAATGTATAACCGACTCCAAAAAAAAGCGCTAAAAAGAATTAAATAATTCTATAAAATTCTCTAATGACAAATCGTTATCCAATAACCACACATTGACTATCATGTACCGGTATAAAACGGTTAAATTTAATATATAGAATTTAATATCCACCAAACATAGGTTTTCCAGAGAATATTTTTTACAAGAGATTAATTTACATATTTTTGATTTAATTTTTGAATATATACATATAAAAAGTAAGGAATTACTTTTTGAAGTTGGTGCCAAACTATCTTAAATATAGTACGAATTTTGGATATATTATGTCTAGTGCCATAAATAAAATGGGGAAATCATTATCGACTATGATTGTTTGGCACCAACTTCAAAAAGTAATTCCTTATTTTTTATATGTATATATTCAAAAATTAAATCAAAAATATGTAAATTAATCTCTTGTAAAAAATATTCTCTGGAAAACCTATGTTTGGTGGATATTAAATTCTATATATTAAATTTAACCGTTTTATACCGGTACATGATAGTCAATGTGTGGTTATTGGATAACGATTTGTCATTAGAGAATTTTATAGAATTATTTAATTCTTTTTAGCGCTTTTTTTTGGAGTCGGTTATACATTTTTTTGAAAAAGTTAAATTTATTAACAAAATTTTATAAGTTTTATTGCACAAATATTTTAAAAAAAAACCCATAGGCGTAGGAAGTGGGGGGAACTAGGGGAGCTGTGGCTCCCCCAGGAATATTTCAGACGGGCTCAGCTCCCCCGGGAGAAATTATTGCACCACATCTATTTGCAATACATTCTCGAATTAAAAAATAAAATCATCCTTTTCAAAGAAATTCACACGATAAACAACAACGAGAAGAGAGAGAGGAGGTGGTGGGCACAGTTGGTTCTGCCTTTATCCTTTTTCTTATCGTTTGCCAATCCTCTCGATTCCCATAAACAAGTAAGAAAAATCATGTGCTAAGCATAGATTATGAAGCACTTTCCAACGCTTCATGAAATCTTTAACAAAACTTCATTATTTAGGTAAATAAGGATATAAAGTCAAATATGTATTCCAGTACTATTGAGCAGTCCTGTATTTGATATGTCAGCTAATATACATACCATATAATGGGAAAATTTAGTTTAGCAAAAAATGCCTCATAGCTTGAAATTTCTCTCTCAGCAATTTATACTAATAGATGGAAACATACTTGAATACTTTGTTCAGCCTTGTAGTTTGCCTCGTACCTTTATTACACATCAGTGTTAAGATAAAATTTATTTTAAATTAAAACACTCCAAAAACAACTGAAATCACTTTCTCATAAATTATCATTCATAGGCTCCATGTACCCAATTCTTTGTGTGGCCCTGTATAACATTTTATCTATATTCTGTAAATATTTCTAGGTAAATTCAATGCAGTTCAGCTTAAAAATGCATAAGAATCACACCTTTTAGTAATTTATGCTCATATTCAGTAACGTTGGTGAGCTCTTTTGGGTAGCCCTGTATATTAACCGTATCATTTATACAGGTGTGTGTATTTAGTGATGCATAAATTTAGTGAAACTTATACGCACATATCTTAATTAAAATGCATTTCATCCATCCATCAGCTATCATCGGATACTTCAGAAAGAATGTACTATTTGAAATCTTTTGTGTGTTCCTGTAAATACTATGTACTTTATATTAGGGAAGGCAGTATCCTATAATTTATACTAAGCCTCATTGACATACATCAATTTTATTATACATGAAACAGTTTGATATATTTAAAATATGTCACACACAATTCCCCCTTTTACCTTTATCTAATGGAATTCTTTTGTGTGGCTCTGTAAACGAATAATAGCTACATTTTCACCTTATATTTTATAGAATGCATATTTTAATGCACCTCGTAAAAGCATATAAATTTTAATATGTTTGACAAGGTATAACATCGTTAAAATTCCTTTGAAACGATTTTTCCCATAAGCCGTAATGTAATGGGAAACTTTTGATTTTCTCTGTAGATAAACTAATCATGGTAGAAACTTCATTTTCAATATGATTCATGCTAAGGTAAACGTCAATAACCTCCTAAAATTTCATGGCAATCCGAGTATATTTACGTGAGTTAGAGCGCAGACAGACGGACAGACAAACCGAATGCATAAGCCCTTTTCAACTTTGTTGGAAAGTCCTAAAAAAGAGGTTTTAAAGGTTTGCTACAAAATATTCAGTTACTTGTTGCTACTACATATTTATAATGAGCAGGCCTTGAAAATTGATTTGGAAGAGATTTGTAAAGAATTTGTTAGCAAACCAACAGAAAGAACTTCTACCTTTTGGCAAATGGGAGTGGGAGAATCCTAAAATTTGAATATTGCATTCGGGATCGTCCAGAAATTAAGTTTCTATGTATCAAGTATATCTAATAAAAACTATTTCAACCGGATTAAAGAGTTGGTGATCTTTTCATATGGTTATATTGTACTCCTGTATATGAAAAATGCAATACTATTAAGGATTCCTTCTAAATGAAAAAAATGGTCCTCGCCACTAAATTTCCACAATATGCCCCGACTCCCCCTAATTATACAAAGTTCCTACGCCACTGAAAAAAACCTCCATCCCCCCCCCCCCTAATTCAGTATAATACTAACAACTCGGATAAAAGAACACACATAACTATGTTTTTATTTGTTTATATATTTTTAATAACATTTTATAACTTTTATTGCATAAATATTTTAAATAAAAAGAATATTGCCCAGTTAAACTGATGGCATTGAGCTCACAGGCTACGCATACTAATTGTACATTACAGCCTTGTATTTTCGTTAATTCCGTTCGAAAAAAAAAAATTAAGAAGGGGAAACAGCTCCCCCCTTTCTCCTTTTTTATACTTAATCATTGAACTTCCTAAACTATCAAATACATGCTTTATCATATTAAAAAATCTATATCCAAAATTCAGAGCAAATCGGATAATTCTTAATAAAAACCCATTTAGCATTTATATAATTTAAGAGGAGTTATTCCCCTCTTTTATACTTAACCATTAAACTTCCAAAACTATTCAGAGATTTGAACGAAATCTGACAATTCTGATTGAAAAATCCATTTATGCAAGTTAAGGGGAGGGGCATTAGAACCCCCGTTCCCCCTGTTTATACTTATTCAATGAACACCTAATAACAGCCACGGACTCGCCTCATCAGAATGATCCTATACCTAAATTTTGAACGAAAACTGTTAATTCTGCATGAAAATCCCGTTTATATCAATTAAGGGGAGGGGCATGAGCCCCCCGTTTCCCCTGTTTATACTTATTCAATGAACACCTAATGACAGCCACGGTATCGCCTCATCCGAATGATCCTATATCTAAATTTTGAACGAAAACTGTTAATTCTGCATGAAAATCCCGTTTATATCAATTAAGGGGGGGGGGGGCATGAGCCCCCCGTTCCCCCTGTTTATACTTATTCAATGAACACATAATAACAGTCACGGAATCGCCTCATCAGAATGATCCTATATCTAAATTTTGGACAAAAACTGTTAATTCTGCATGAAAAACCCGTTTATATCAATTAAGGGGAGAGGCATGAGTCCCCCGTTCCCCCTGTTTATACTTATTCAATGAACACATAATAACAGTCACGGAATCGCCTCATCAGAATGATCCTATATCTAAATTTTGGACAAAAACTGTTAATTCTGCGTGAAAAACCCATTTATATCCATTAAGGGGAGGGGCATGTGCCCCCCGTTCCCCCTCTTATATATATCGAAAGAACTCCAAAAACTAATCAGGGAAGCGCCTTATCAGGATATACCTACATACAAAATTTCAAGTGGATCCGGTATTTTTATCATCAGTTACCGCGTTACGCACATACATACAGAACGGACGGGCACATAAGCTCTCAGGCTATGATAGCCTGTGAGCTAAAAACCCATGACCTCCCCCTTAGATTCCACATTACCCCCCCCTCCTGAATGTAGCATAATACTAACAATTTGGATTAAAAAACACACATAACTATGTTTTTAATAAAATTTTATAAGTTTTAATTTTATTAAATTTTATTGCAGAAATATTATTTTATTTATTTTTTTTCATTTATTTCTTTATTTATTGCAACTGATTACTTAGAAAACTTATCTTCTTAATGTGTTCGATTTCAAACAAGCGATAAACGAAAGTATTTAAAAAAGTATTTAAAAATAATGTATGTTGCCAACGAGATGCTTTATCGCCAATTATAGGATAGATTGAGATATTTCGCCAAAATGGCTCCAGTTATGTTTTAACCAATGAGCATCGCGCCGCGATCGAGCATTTAGTCGCTCGTAAAAAAAACTCTTTGGCGATTTGATCACGTGATTGTGCATTTTGTGCTTATCTGTTATTGGTTGCACTTTGTTTGTAGGCAAGTTGGTAGATTGACTGATACAATTTAAATTTTTAATAATTTTCTTTTTATTTATTTAAAAATCATTTATCAGTTGCTTTATACTTTTCGTATTAAACAGAATGCTTTTAATAAACCAAGGTTGAAATATCCACACACGAGGGGAGCCACCCCCCCCCCCCTCCAAACATTCGCAAATGTTTTTACACTTCTCAAATTTAAAACTTTTAGGTCAAATTTAATTAAAATTTTAATAAAAACTGCAATATATTTCCTAGTTTTGATAGAATTTGCAAAAGTTACACCTCTAATTGGGAATATTATTAATTTTTTTTTTTTTTTTTTTTTTTTTTTACAAATAAGAACTGTATTACATTTTCTAAGTGCGTTAACTTAACAAAATTATAAACCGAGTTGGCAAATATGCAAATTTGACTTGGCAATTTAAGGTCTTCTTCCCCACCAATAAAAAGTCTTAGCGATGGCCCTGTATCCACAAGATTGATTTGTAATTAGAGTTGCAAAAAGTCGGTTTATTCCCGTATTTATTTCCAATAGACCAGGTTTATTCCCAAAAAACCCGGTTTTTTCTAACCTTTGCAACGCTATTTGTAATCTACAATACTGGATGGATTTCAATGGAATTTGCACTGTTAGTTAGACAATTTTTCAGAAAACGTTTTAGTATGTATATATTTCTTATTTAATGATTGTATATTTTAATAGTGATTACTCTTCTGCTGTTTTTCGTAAAAGTAAAACTAACGCCATTTTGTTGCCTTCGTTTTTCCCTTTTTATCAGCGGGAATGATTTTTTTCCGGGTGATTGATTACGTCTTCGAAAGACATGCATTTTCCCCTTTATGTTTACTTTATTTATTTAATGGTCAGTCCCTGAAGAAAGATGATCTTATCTGGACTCAAGAACATCTGGGAAACCAGTGGTCCAGATGTGTAAGCTCTTCTTTACTTTTGAAACAAATATTTCTACCCACCCAATAACACAAATATTCTGTTTTTTAAGTTTGTGTGTAGAAATGTCGCTCTCAGTTTATAACATGAAATGCGGTATATACATTGTGCATTTTATCAACTGACGTTACAACGTTTCTTTAAATATGCCATGCAGCAATACAAGAAAAATAAATAAATAAATAAATAAAACTTTTAATTATACAGCATTATTAGTTGAAGTTAGTTCACACTTAAACTAAAAAGGATTTTTGCATAGAATGTAAAAATGAAATAGTGTTGGAAAAATATTTCATATACTGAATTATTATTCTGCAATATTTTGATTGAAATCCATTTAAAGCTGTTTTTGAAGGGAAAAAAAAACAATATTGCTGAATTATATATGCGCAAATTATTATTATTATTACTATTTTAAACTGTTTTTAGAGAAATGGATTTCAAACATAAAAAAAGAAAAGAAAAAAGATTCAGTTTTTGGTGATGTAGCTTTCGAAAAAGAATTCTTTAATCCCCCTCCCCCCCCCCCCCGTTTGAAAACCAAAAATTATGAGATCTAATAAATATTTTTTATTTCTCTTTAACAAATATTAAAAATTACGAGTAAGGTTTTAATATAGGTATTGATATACGTTTTTATTTTTTTAAAAATTGATGATTTTTGTTATTTCCTCGTTAATTTCCTCCTTATTTATTATTGAGGGAACATTTCCTGAAGCAGAAAGAGCGCGACGTGCGACATACGTCGTATAATTATTTTTGCCCTTGAATAATTTTGCCGACATAATTTCTATTTCTAAAAAAATCAAATTTTTATCATATAATTAACATTTTTTCAAAGAATACTGCATACATACTGCATGCATTTATGGAATGATTTTACAGTATATATATTACAGAAAATGCACAATAGCAACATTAATGATTATTTATATTCTTAGACTTTCAACATTTAAATAAAGATTCATTAAAAAAAAGGTTTAGAATAAAAGAAAAAGAGAAAGTTAAAAACATCATAACTTTTGAAGCTGCAAAATAAAAAGATTTATGAATATATTTCTATATCATTTTATTAATGACTAGCTGACCCGCCCGGCGTTGCCCGGGTCCGTATTAACAATATTAACGAACTTGAAATTTGTATGATTTTATCATTAACTCGAAACATGCAGAAATGCATTGTCTGAAATACGTGGCCACTGACTGTGTGAAAAATCGGTTTAAAAAACAGCTAATGTTAAGCTCTAAAAATACTCAAAATGAGCGATGAGAAACGCGGGAGGGAATATGTATCCAACGACTGCGTGATTTTTCTGTTAAAGTGTTGATATTTATCAAAAATCACTGTTAATTCATGTAACTAATTATTTTTTTTTTCACATAGAAATCCCAAGTAAAATATTTTGGATTTCAAACTAATTATATCACTCTTAAATCCGACTATACCATGAATGAAATCGATACTCGCTGGTAGCTAAAATGTTGGTATGTAGTATTATAATTTCAGAGCCATTTAACAAAAGTAAGTGTTATTTTTAATCAAATCATGCGTAATTGCCACTCTGTAAATAAATTCCTACCCGTAAACTTTTGTACCGTAACCATAACCTGCCTGTAACCTAACTTTGACTTAACAGTACCTTACCGTAAATTAAATATAACATAAATGTAACCTAGCCTTCACTTTATTGTAACATATCCTTATTGTAACCATAACATAAATGCAATTTAACTTTAACCTAACTTTAACTTAACCGTGTCCTAACTGTAACCTAACGGGAAATTAAATATAATCAAAGACTTACCGTAATGTAATTGCAACCTAAATGTTACCAAAGCATATATTGGTTTCATGTCCATGGAAATTATTTTGTCTTGTTCGGATCTGGTTATGAATCATTAGAACATTTTTGTCGGGTTCAGATTTCGTTTGGTTCAGATTTTAGGTTTTTTCTTATATTGAGTTTTAATGATCGGGTCGTATTCATGTCCATGGAAATTATTTTGCCTTGATCGGATACAGTTATGGTTCTTTGGAATATTTTTGTCGGGAACAGATTTGTTTCAATTCAGATTTCGAATTTTTCTTCAAATTGAATTTTTGGGTTCGGTTTTTCTTGCGTGTTCACGGAAATTATGCTGCCTTGTTCGAATAAGAACATGCTTCACTGGAATATTTTTTTCAAGTTCAGATTTGGTTCAGTTCAGATTTCGTGATTTTTACAAAGAAATTTTTTAGGTTCAGATTCGGTTCATGTGAATGGAAATTTTTTGTCTTATTCAGATCCGGTTACGATTCTTTGGAATATTTTTTATCAGGTTCTGATTTGGTTCGATTCAAATTTCAGGTATTTTTTCAAATAGAATTTTTAGGTTCGGATCTCGTTCATGTCCACGGAAACTATTTTGTCATACTCGAATCCAGTTATGATTCTTTCGAATATTTTGGTCGGATTTAGATGTGGTTTGGGTCAAATTTCAGTTTTTTTCAAATCGAACTTTTTAGGTTGGAGTTGGGTTTATGTCCATAGAAATTATTCCGTCTTGCTTGGATTGGGTTATAGTTCTTTGGAATATTTTTGTCAGGTCCAGATTTGGTTCAATTCAGATTTCGGGTTTTTTCTTCAAATATAACTGTTGGGTTCGGGTCTTCTTGCATGTTCACGGAAATAATTCTGTCTTGTTCGAATAAGGACATGCTTCACTGGAATATTTTTGCCAAGTTCAGATTTCGTTCAGTTCGCGATTTTTTCAAAGAATTTTTTTGGGTTCGGATTGTGTTCATGTCCATGGAAATATTTTGTCTTGTTTGGATCCGGTTGCGTTTCTTTGAAATAGTTTTGTCAGATTCAGATTTGGTTCGATTCAAATTTCAGGTATTTTTTGAATGGGAGTTTTAGGTTCGTATCGGGTTCATGTCCACGGAAATTATTTTGTGTTACTCGAATCCGGTTATAGTTCTTTCGAATACGTTGGTCAGATTTAGATGTGGTTTGGATCAAAGTTCAAGATTTTTCAAACGGAGTTTTTTAGGTTTGAGTCGGGTTTCATACCCACGAAAATTATTTTTCCTTGTTTGAATCGAGTTATGCTTCACTTAAACATTTTTGCGGGATTCAGATTTGGTTCGGGTCAGTTATCAAATCCATAGTTTTTTCCAAGCAGAATTTTTAGGTCAGGGTCGGGTTTATACTCACGGAAATTTTTTGTATCACGGATCGGAGTGTGGTCTGTTTTTTTTTTTCTGTTTGGGATCGGGTTATGTTTAAATTAGTCTAATCATTAAGTTTATAATCAGTTTTTCTACTATTCTCTTTATGGCTGTTTCTGATAGATAATTTACTTTGCTATTTGATAATTTATTATGGTGAATGAATCGTTTGCGGATACAAACAATTGTACGCCAAACAGCTATTTTTTTTTGTTTTAAAAACAAATTAAAGCTATATTACAATTTTAAATTGAATAGAACATATTTAAATTTAATCAATGATTAAAAAAATAAACTCCTAGAAAAGTGTTGTGTAATGTTTTTTACAGCAACACAGCTAATGACTCACATTCTAATGTTCGAAATGCAAAAATATACGTAAAACCATATAGTAAAAAGAAATTAATAGAGTGGCAGTATAATGTTTTGGGGTGACGCAAAAAATGTAACTCTAAAATTCACTACATTAAGTCCAAATAAGCACCAACCATGTCCTTTGAAACTCCGATCAATTCAAACTGGTTTAAACCAGTATTTCTTTGTTTTGTTTTTTACCTTTTAAACTGTTATTGAATAGATGACTAAAATTTCGTTTAAAAAAATAACGTTTTATGCCATTATTGCCTGTAATACACGATCAGAATGCATGAAAGATACAATTAGTTTAATCATAGGCAATAATTATTTGATTATTTTTATCATATGACTTTGAAATATCAATATAGAAGCATCATTTTAGACTTTGCTTGAAAAATCAACATTCTTTCGTTAATATCTTAAAATCGTCTGCATTCTGAAATCTAGATTTTAGATTAATATTATTATTTAAGTGTTCATGCATGATTTTAAAAGAATCTTTTCATCACTATATTTTATATATTGACAAGGAATTGTTAATATGTTGTTAAATCATAAACATTTTTCAACTACGTTATAAAGTATTAAAAATTTCTGAAAAAAAGAGAAAACTTTTAGTAATACAATTTTTTACTTCAAATCATATGTTTTCAATATTTTATTTATTTTGTTTTGACATTTAATTATTTTTAATTTTCCAATTTGAATTATTTTAAAAGCAAATATTTTTTTTAATAAATAATATAATAGAAAACATCATTTAAAAAAATTGCTATTTCTCCGTAAATATGCTTCAGCTGTAATTCATTTATTCCAATCCGTCTTATTAATACAAAATTCCTTCCTCGTGCTTTATTTTGAGACATTAAAATTTCAGCGATAAATGGTTTCAAATTGCAAACCTTTTTTTCCGTTTACTTCGCCACCACCTATCTTTTTCCTCCATGGCGTACAGCAGCTGTAATTAAAAAAATCCTCATTTAAACTGACAGTTTGCCAGTCTATGAATTTTAAAAATCAGTCCAAGTTTTTAAAATTATTTCTGCGAAAATTTTATGCAACCAACCAACCATAGGAGAATGAAAAGGAAAAAAGCTAAAAAAAAAAGCAATTTTTTATGAGAGTGAGGTTTGGAATTTAATTAATTACTCAGTTAATAAATAGAATTTTGAAATTCTGAGCGTCAGGTGCATCAGGAGAGATATTGGGCTACTTTCATAAAAATTTTGAGCTTCGTACGTACCGTAGTTTTCGCTAACTATCGCAGACACACACACACACACACACACACAGACAGAGCGATTTGTTATTTTATTAATATAGATTTTTTCAAATCCGAAGGCGCTACTTTCTGATACATTTCTGAATTCTTTTTTTTTTTTTTTTTTTTTTTTTTTTTTCGGAAACGAATAAAATTACCAGGTGTTTTTATTTAGAAACTATGTAATCGAATGTCGTTATCCATTTTTTTATATAAGCAGTTTAAGAAAATGCTATCAAAGTTAGCGTTTTGAATCAAATTTCCGGAAGCGACACCATGGGAAGGGGGAAAAAAATCTCCAACTACATGACAAGAATCTCTTATATCTCAACAAGTGTATACAATTTTCTTATTTATCAAAAATAGAAAACTCTATTCGATTCTAAATCTTTTTAACAGTCAGGCTTGTTGATTTTATATATTAATTTACAGTTAAAGATTAGTCAGAAAAAGTGTCAGACTTTCGCGTTGTTGAGAAATGAATTTAAGAACCACTAAGAAGTATATTTCCATAGATTACATTAACGTATAAATTCTTTATCGCTATTCAAACTTTCACAAATCTTGTTGTCAGCCCTACACATCATAAGCGCAATTAAGTCTGGTTCCGGCCCGGCTCGACTATATGTAGAAAAGCAATGCAAGCCTGATCTCGGCCAGGAACGAGTCTGCTAAAAAAGTATTAAGCCCGGATTAGATACAATGTAACTGCCCGATGCCGATCTGTAAAACTTACATCTCTATATTGATGTTGTCAAATAAGAATCGGCTCGTGATGCACATTTATATTTATTCTCGATAAAGCCGTATTCATTAAAAATAGTTCACATTTTATCGTTTTTGCATAAATCTTTCTAGCGGATCGTCCGGCCCACTAAATATTTTATTGGCCCGGCCTGGCCCGTAAGGCCCGTTCAATTTCTTTTCTTTTTCTTTCTTTCTTTTTTTTTTTTAATTTTAATTTATTTATTTATTGTCGGTCCAGCCCGTTAGAAAATTCGGAACTGCCTCTACCTGTCATCCTGAAAGGAAATGTCAAACAAGCATATTAGAAATTAACGTTTCATTTCAGTTATGTCGAAAAGTATTAAAATCATAAGTTAATTTAATCAGTATTAACTTATTTTATAATTGCCAATTTCCATCTTTTCTCTTTCACAATTCAATAATGCGGAATGTTCTGACAGTGCTGCGAAATTTCCTAAGATTTTTAGTTACAACAGATTACATCTGTAATGTAATTTTTTTCATGACTGTTAAAGTGATCCTTTCTCCTTCGCTCCCTACCCCCTAAAAAAAGAAAAAAATCTTTGCTCTATGCAACACAAGAGTTACTGGCACATTAACGGATCATTTAAAGACATAAAAACACAATACTTGGAGACATAACTATTCAATGATTTGTTATGCAAAGATTTTTCGTTTTCCGATAAATGACTTATATCTTGACTTATAAACAGCTGTTTTCTCATGATGGCAGATTTTTCTTTTTCCGTATTCAAAGCGGTTCCTTGACAACGTTCTTTGAAATATCTTCTTCCTTTATCCAAGAATAGAAAACTATTCGATTGCACAGTTTTCGAATAAGAGTATCTGCCCCTTTCCTTCGCTTAAGAACAAAAATGAACTAAAAATGTGTCAAAGTAGTCAGTTTTTATTTGAGTATTGCCATACGGCTCAAACATTTCATTTAAATTTCAGTATTGATGGCATAATCTGAAACATGCTTTACTTGAAAGAAAATTAAACACATTATATCATTATCAAGAGCCGTCTGAAAATTTTATGCATGTATTAAAAGAACACATTAAATGTTTCATATGTCAAAAGATAATACGTCACGATGTGAGAACACTCTAAACTGTGCCATTTATTTAAAAAAAATTGGGAAATACTGACTTGAAATGTTCAATTACTGATGAATTTATTCATGATATTGTAATCACGAGAAAAAAAAACATTTATGACTTAAGATGTAATTCAATTATCAAAAATAAATAAATAAATAATAAAATAAATTTTAAAAATATAGAATTATAGAATCTTTAGATAATGAAAAATTCAATAGTTATGCCAGAGGCGAATTAATGACCACACGAGCCCGTAGGCTTGACATATTTGCGGACTTTTTTATCATTTATTCAAAGAGATATATTTCGGGTGATTCAAAATGTACATCTTTTAGATCATATCATAAATCAGATTATAAAATTTAAGTACAGATTTTATGTATATTATATTTGTTTTACAATAAGCTGTATGCATATTAAAACATGAAATTTAATTTGTATACTGTTTCTGTATAAGTTATAGTTATATTGATTTTCTAGATAATCTAAGATATTTAGATAGATCTAGATAATCTAAAAAATTGAATTTTCATAAAATTTAAATAAAATTCAATAAGTTTTGGTCGCAAAACAATATAATATTTTTAAATGTTCTTAGTAAAGGGAGGAGAATAGTTTAGAAATCAGGGACAATATAAAAAAAAATTGAATTTCTTATGTTAATATGTATAGCATCTTTTAAAACAAATGTGATGCTGTACTTGATTTGCATACTTTGTGCAATTAAGTGGTCTATTCACTCACTTGAAAACACCCGCTTACTGATTCTAAACCCATGCGCAGGGTATTTTCGAATTTCTGAATTAAATTTGAATATTTTCAAACATTTCTTTTTTCTATAGGATAACTTATGTTAGTTATAATATGGCTTGTTCCACTTATCAGATTTGTAGATTTTTTAATAACATAATTCCACTTTCAGAACTAGTGTCGAAAGTGAAGTATCTTTTTTATAAATTTATCCGAAACCAATATAAACATAGTTCAAAGTGCTTAAAAATTAGTTTATCTGTCCGGCTATGTGTCTGAATTCTTAACTTGCGTATATACAGTTGGATTGCTCTGATCTCAATAACACATATGAATTACATGTAATTCATATGTGTTATTGAGATTTTCTGTGCCATGTTCGGTAATGAAAATTAAGTACGTAACGTTCATAGTTTATTTACACAGAGATATTCAAAAGTATTCCAATACATTATGGTCTATGGGGAGATGTACTTTTGTAAATATGTTGCACCTATAATCGTCATCTTGTCTGTCCGCATGTAACAGCGCAAATCTACACAACTGAATGGTTCGAAATGTAATTTATATAATTGTTGGAGAATTTTGTCGAGTCATTTCAAATGACTTACATACTCAGAGCTTGAAACATAAAAATAAAAGTATTCTTTATTCTACCAAATCTTAGCGTAAATGATTCAGTGATATCCCATGACAGGTTATGATTCTGGCTTTATAATGTTGATTACGTCCTATTTAAGATGGAGTCTTATTAGTTTCGTATTACTGAATTTAATATGTATAATCGTATCAAATATCATGTTCATGCATTTTTGCATAATTGAACCAATATCTGAATATTTATAAAACTAGTTACAGTACGAACGCACTTCATTTCCCACGTTTGACGTGCAATTTTCAACTTGTACATCTCCCTCCCAGGCAGAAGTTATTTTCTTCATTATTATAACCAAAATCTAATAAGTATTAGTGCATAATCAATAATCATCAGACTAGGTTATACTAAATATAAAATTTCTTTTAATTTTGTGTAATAGTTTTGCAATATAGTAGCACTCATAAATTTTTAATAAACGGACAGAAATCGTTTAAAGAAAAATAATCATATTTAAGATATCCAGAAATTTAAAATACAGGGCTTTCTTTAAAAAGATGAGTGTGGGGGGGGGAAGATTTAATAAAAAGAATATTGCCCAGTTAAACTGGTGACATTGAGATCACAGGCTATGCACACTGATTGTACTATTATATTATAATACTATTACAGCCTTATATAATAATGCCCTTTGAAAAACAAAATAAGAGAGGAAATAGCCTCGCATTTTTTTTTTCCTTTTTCTTTTCTTTTTTTTTTACACTTAATGATTGAACCTCAAAACTAATCAGTAATGCACCTTATCATATAATAATCCTGCATCCAAAATTGGTAGCAAGTCGGATATTTCTGCATGAAAACCGATTTATGTAATTTAAGAAGAGTTATCCCCCTTTCCCTCTTTTATACTAAACCATTAAACCTCCAAAACTATTGAGAAATTCCACTTATCAAAAAGAACCAACATCCAAAATTTAAAGCAAATCGAATAATTCTGCATAAAACTCCATTTAGCTAACTTAAGAGGGGTAATCGTCCTTAACTTACTTTATATTTAATAAAAGAAGCCCACAATTAATCAGGGAAGCTTTTTACTTTGAACCTGTATTGAAAAATGGAAGCAAATTGGTTAATTCTGCATACCTAAATTAAGAGGCGTAGTCCCCCCTATCTCCCCTTTATATTTATCCAATGAGTTCCAAAAACAAATCAGGGAAGCGCCTTATCACAATGAACCTATATAAAAAATTTGAAGTTAATAGTTAAATTTTGCGTGAAAAACACATTAACCTAAATTATGGGGGGTTACACTCCATTCCCCCTTTATACTTATCCAATGAACACCCAATACTAATCTCGGAGGCACCTCATCAGAATGATCCGATACCTAAAATTTGAATGAAATTTGGTAATTCTGTATGAAAAAACCCATTTTTCTGAAAAGGGGGGGGGTAACTTCCGTCCCCAATACTTATCCAAAGAACTTCAAAAAATAATCATGGAGGGGCCCTCATCAGAATGATCCTATGTCTAAAATTTAAATGAAAATGGGTTTTTCTATATGAAAAACCCATTTATCTAAATTATTGGGGGGGATTATTCCCCGTTCTTTGCTCCTTATATTTATTCGATGCACTTCGAAAAGTAATCATGGAAAAGCCTTATCAGAATGATCCTGTACCTAAAATTTGAATGAAATCTGATAATTCTGCATGAAAAACACATTTATATAAAGTTTAATAAAAAGATTTTAAAACTATACTGAATATTGTCATAAATACTACTTTTCATGCAAACACATTGTTAAAAATTTCTAACTTTTGCTGCACCGCTACTACACCGCTTTTATAGAATGTCTCTATTTTGACTTATGAGAATGCTCCATAAAAAAGTAAAGTCGTCGTTTTCTATAAAAGCGGTGGAATGACAATGCAGCAAAAGTTTCAAATTTTAAACAGTGCATACACTTTTCTTTGAATTTACGAAATACAGACGCTACGTAAGTTTTTATTGAAAGAGTTTCTCAACAGGCTTTAAAGGCTATTTGCTCTCAAATGCTTTATTCAACAAGCACAAAACGTTTAAGGTATCTGCTTACGTGCGGAGTATTTTTTTTTTTAGGACAGTTTTGAAAAAATATAATAATTTTTAGTTTTATTGTATTACAGAAGGATAAGAAAACATAAAATCCTAGCAATATCTTTTTAATATTTTAAAAAATTGGGGTTTTTTACTGTTTTTTTAGCAAAATTTCACGTTTACACTCTATTCAAATAAATATATTTCAATTTCCTTTATGCTGCACACTTCTGTGTTACACTTATCTGTGCACTTAACTAGGAGTTTTACAATATCTTCAAAAATAGCCGAAAAATTTCAAAATATGTAAAAAAGTACATTTTTTTTTTTTTTTTTTTTTTTTTTTTTTGTAAAAATTGCCATTTTTTCATATTCGAGTGCCTATAAAATAATTAAATTATCACATATAGCTTAGATTCTAGATCAGAGCATAGTGAGTGATATGGAAAGCATTCTTACGAAATTTCACTGAAATATCTTTAAAACTTTATCGCACATGGAAATAGCGAAAAAAAAGATTTTCCAGAAATCGCATTTAATGATTTCTTTTTATAGGTAAGAAACTAGAATATTTAATTTTTGAACGCTTATAATTCATCACAATTATATTCAAACACTTCCTTAACTTTATTTTTAACCATTTTTAACTTCTTAGTAACTCTTTTTGTTTTCCTGGTAAGTTTTTCTGTGTATAAGCGAGGGATGATTTGAATTTTTTATTCGTAGCAAAATATCATGCTTGCGCGTCAGCGTACACTCATTAAAATAGCAAATAAAGCCTTTGTGCACAAATGTTTAAAGATCGAAAACCAACGGTTATAAATGCACAAATAAAGTATGAGAAGGTAGCAAATAGCTATTTCGAATCTACTATCGAGATTCTTCATCAGTGCAAAACTCAGCGAGCTAAAAAATAGCAAAACTGAGCAAAGAGACAGAGAGACGCAGGCTTATATACCCGCTATGGGAACAATCCCGCCTAAAGAAAAGCAACCAATGAGAAGAAAGCAGCCAAACAACTCGGTGGACAAGTAGCGACATCTATCGGAGAACAAGCAAAACAAAAACTAAAAAACGAGTAAAAAAAAAAAAAAGTATTAAATTAAAGATTTCCAAATACTTGGAAAATAAGGAGTACTAGATAAGTCATTGACTAAGGAGTGAGAATTTTTTATGATGTGATAAGCTTCCCAAAAATCAAGATCAAGAATGGAAGGACATTTATGGATGATGGTGGCTGAAACCTGAAGAGATGTTAAACTGATGTTGTGAAGACCAACAATGTTGAGCAATAGAGGAACGTTTAAGCTCTTGATTTTTGACATACCTTTTATGTTCCATTAAACGAAATCTGAGAGCACGTTTAGTCTGACCAATATAAGAAAGACCACATTGGCAAGAAATTTGGTAAATACCCCAGTTATCTAAGCGATCAATGGGGTGCTTAAGATTTGAAAAAGCAATTTTATTAACAGGAGAAAAAATAACATTGAAATCGAACCTTTTTAAAATTTTAGCAACTTGCTGACTGATTTTGGGGAAAAAGGGCAAAACAACCAAAGCATTGGAGTTCGAATTAAAGTTTTTTCTTTCAGATTGGGTGGATTTTGTCAATTTTCTATGAATTGAATCTATAATATTTGGGGAATAACCACGATCAACAGCAATAGCTTTTAGATAATTAAGTTCATCACTGAGTAACTGAGGAGTTGAACAAATATTGGAAGCCCGGAAAACAAAAGTTTTAAAAGCCGCAACTTTCTGGTTAGGAGGATGAGAAGAATATCTGTGAGGTGGAAGACTGACCGCAAAAGGTTTGCGAAAGACAGTAGTCTGAAAATTATCTTCATTACGAATAACAAGAACATCTAGAAAAGAAAGGCAATTGTTCGATTCAGTTTCAAAAGTAAATTGAATGCAAGAATCAATAGAATTCATGACAGAGAGAATATGATTTATATCTGAATTTACTTCAACTAAAGCATAGATATCATCTACGTAACGAACATAGAACGGAAATTTTAAGACTTCAAACAATTTTATTTCAAAGTAATGCATGTACAAATCGCATAAAGTCGGACTAAGAGGATTACCCATAGCCAAACCTTCAATCATACGAAAGAAATTCCCGTTAAATACAAAAGTATTTTGAGATAAGCAAGCACGAGTTAGATGAATGAGCTCCTCGATTTCGAAAAAGGAAAAATGAAATTCACAGAGCCTTTTCTTGAGGCAATATAAAGCACCTTCGACAGGAACATTAGTAAATAATGATTTAACATCAAAAGAAACCATCATGTGGCCCTGTGGCTTAAAACTGTGAAGTTTCTTAGCAAATTCAAAAGAATTCTTAACAGTGAAAGAATTACTGCTTGAGAGAGGAGAAAATATGGAAACAAGATATTTTGCAAGTTTATAAGAAGCCGTACCGATACTAGAAACAATGGGTCTAAAAGGAATGTCAGGTTTATGGACTTAGGTAAAGCATAAAACCTGGCACAATGAGCAATTGAAGGAATAAGAGACCTCTTTAATTTAGCAGGAATAATGTGTGAAGACTTAATGGCAGATTTGATAGTATCAATTTCATTAGAGGAAGGGTCTTTGTGGATAGCCACATAGGGACCATCATTAATTAATTTACGGGATTTTTCTAAATATGAAGACTTGTCAAGAACAACAATCTGACCACCTTTGTCAGCCTTAGTTATGATAAAATTCGGATCAGAACATAAACTTTTAAGACAATGTTTAACTGAACTATTAAGATTTGGCTTATAAACATTCGAATTGAAATCAACAGTATTGGCAATGAGATGCCTAATAGATTCTTTTTGAGAAGGAGAAATAGCGCTATGCTTAAAGGTTCTTTCAATAGGAGCAATCAGACGGGGTAACGAGGGAGGGGCAGAAACAGAGAAATTGTTGTTTAATTTTAGAGCATTTAGCTGATTATTACTTAAAGCGACACTAGAAAGATTGGCAACAGCATTTTTGTTAACAGTAGGTAAATTTATAGAGTTGTTGGCGAAAGAATTATTTCAAAGCGTATTAAATTTCCTTTTTAGAACTGCGCAATGCATCGAAGAAGCTTTGAGGACTCTATTCCATGAAATTCTGTCTATAGAATCAAAATCAGGAGAAGAATTACCAAGAGAGATATGTAAGTAATATAACTCGCGCTCTATATGAGCAATTTTCTGACGAGTCTCTTGAATCAAAACCCTTAAAAGAGCTAATTTAGATCGAAATAAGACCTTATCTATCCTACTTGAATTAAATAAATTACAACGTATTGAAATGAAACTAGGAAACACTTTTTTGCGTCTACAGTCACGTAGAAAATGTAAGTGCTCCAAAAACCTATATCTTTTCAGCCCTAAATTACAAAATCTATTGATTTGTGACATAGCAAAGAGAAGAAAAATAAAAACAGCAATAGTGGAATCAAGGCCCGTTGACGCCAAATACATTAAAATAGCAAATAAAGCCTTTGTGCACTACTGTCTTTCGCAAACCTTTTGCGGTCAGTCTTCCACCTCACAGATACTCTTCTCATCCTCCTAACCAGAAAGCCCGGAAAACAAAAGTTTTCCGGGCTTCCAATATTTGTTCAACTCCTCAGTTACTCAGTGATGAACTTAATTATCTAAAAGCTATTGCTGTTGATCGTGGTTATTCCCCAAATATTATAGATTCAATTCATAGAAAATTGACAAAATCCACTCAATCCCCAATCTGAAAGAAAAAACTTTAATTCGAACTCCAATGCTTTGGTTGTTTTGCCTTTTTTCCCCAAAATCAGTCAGCAAGTTGCTAAAATTTTAAAAAGGTTCGATTTCAATGTTATTTTTTCTCCTGTTAATAAAATTGCTTTTTCAAATCTTAAGCACCCCATTGATCGCTTAGATAACTGGGGTATTTACCAAATTTCTTGCCAATGTGGTCTTTCTTATATTGGTCAGACTAAACGTGCTCTCAGATTTCGTTTAATGGAACATAAAAGGTATGTCAAAAATCAAGAGCTTAAACGTTCCTCTATTGCTCAACATTGTTGGTCTTCACAACATCATTTTAACTTCTCTTCAGGCTTCAGCCACCATCATCCATAAATGTCCTTCCATTCTTGATCTTGATTTTTGGGAAGCTTATCACATCATAAAAAATTCTCACTCCTTAGTCAATGACTTATCTAGTACTCCTTATTTTCCAAGTATTTGAAAATCTTTAATTTAATACTCTTTTTTTTACTCGCTTTTTAGTTTTTGTTTTGCTTGTTCTCCGATAGATGTCGCTACTTGTCCACCGAGTTGTTTGGCTGCTTTCTTCTCATTGGTTGCTTTTCTTTAGGCGCGATTGTTCCCATAGCGGGTCTATAAGCCTGCGTCTCTCTGTCTCTTTGCTCAGTTTTGCTATTTTTTAGCTCGCTGAGTTTTGCACTGATGAAGAATCTCGATAGTAGATTCGAAATAGCTATTTGCTACCTTCTCATACTTTATTTGTGCATTTATAATCGTTGGTTTTCGATCTTTAAGCGTACACTCAATTCAAATAAAAATATTTCAATTTCCTTTATGCTGCACACTTTTATTACACTTATCTGTGCACTGAACTAAGAGTTTTACAATATCTTGAAAAATAACCAAAAATTTTCAAAATATATAAAAAATACTTTTCTTAAAGTAAAAATTACCATTTTTTCATATTTGAGCCTATAAAATAATTAAATTATCACATATAGCTTAGATCATAATTCAGAGCATCGTAAGTGATATTGAAAACATACTTACCAAATTTCACTTAAATATCTTTAGAACTTGTTTTTGTAATGAAGCTAATCGAACATAGAAATAATGAAAAAAAAAGTAATTTTCCAGAAATCGCATGCATGTATTTTCATGTAAAAATCTAATATATTTAATTTATACACTTAAAATGCACCACATTTATATTCTAACCCATTTTTAACTTCATATTTAACCATTTTTAACTTCCTAGTAGCACTTTTAATTTTCCTGGTAAGATTTGCCGAGGATAACGAGTGACTTTTAAATTTTTTATTCGCTCATCATCAATTTTAAAACTGTTTATGATCATATTTTGTTCAACTGATACTCCTAATTGTTCGAATACAGGTAAAAGTCCTAAATATCCTGAATTATAAATTGAAACAGATTTAGAATCATAATAGATTGTTCTTTCATAAAAAACAATAAAAAAATTTTCGAAACTTTTCACAGAAATGGCCATTTTGATGTTTATTAAAATTGCCATAACTCCTTTTCTAATAATAGTAGAAATGAAATTAAAACAGATTTGGAATCGTAAAAGATTGCTCTTTCATATCAAACAATAAAAAAAAATTCGAAAATTTTCACCAAAGCAGCCAATTTGATGTAGGCAGATACCTTAAACACATTTACAATATATTTTTTTAACAGAAATACATAAAACTGGATGGCCTGACTATGGAAGCGAAATCGGAATCGACCTGTACCTCCATTTTTGATGAATAAATGACTTTTTAAGTTAACAGCGATTTTGATCACGTGACAAATACGTTTTTAAACCCTGCTTGAATGAGTATTCGTCTTTTTCACAGAAATTCGGTTGAAAACGCCCATTTAGACACTATTTTCTGAAAAGATCTATTGCGTTTGCAAATAAACCAGAAAAATATTTCGATAACATAGTTTTTGAACAACAGCATCATTTTCATGCATATCCGAACAAATATAAATTAAAATTTATGTCATAAAGTTGCGCTTTTAGATTTAAGAATAGCCTTAAAGAGTACAATCGAATCTAAAAAAACGTATCATCAAAAAATCTGAGAAGCCAGAAAAAACCCCTCATAAAATTGGTTTTTAAAGATTTTTTTTTTTAAATAAAAATTTTAAGATTTTATTTATTTTTTTATTTTTCTATAATTATACAGCACTTTACAGAAAATTTGATGATTTAGATAATTTTTAAAGCTTGAAAATAACCTAAATTTTATACTCCTATAGCAATCAATTATAAACAACATACACACAGGGGTGCAGAATATGTCCGATCCGGCGATCTAGGATAGGGGGGAAATTTTAACCAACCAGAGAATTTTTGCAGAAACATATACAGTTGATTTTGATTTTAACAACGAATTTCATAATTCCAGAGAAAATTTACTATAAACAAAAAGATCCATATGCCGACCTTCACAAAATTCATGTGTACCATATGTCACAGGTGAATCAATTAAAAATTTTCTGAAAATTAAAAAAAAAAATAATCATCAGTCTGAAAATTTGGATACAAAAAAATACCGTAAACTTTGTCCAAGAATTAAAAAAAAAAAAAAAAAAATTCATTACGAGATCGCCAAATTAACTGCAAATTTTGTCTAAAGAACTACAAGTTTCGTCAAGAAATCACAAAATGAACACAAATTTTGTCAAAAGACTGCAAAATAAACGCCCATTTCTACAAAAGACCGCGAAAAAAACTGCGGATTTAGTCATACACAAAACAACCACAAATTTTGTCAAAAATCGCAGGATTCCATCAAGAATGGCGAAACAACCACAAATTTCATTATTAGATTGCTAAAACTGCAATTTTCGTAAGTAAAATTTAAAACGAACGCAAATTTCACCTACAAATGAAGAAAAAAAAAAAACAAATCTTGTCAAAAGATCGCAAAAAACCACATTTTACGTCAAAAAAATCTTTAAACGACCACATATTTCGCCAAAAAATGGGCAAAAAAAATCTGCAAATTTCGTTAAAGTATTGCAAATATCGTCAAAAGATCACAAAATAAACCCAAATTCCAACAAAGGATCACAAAACAATAATAAATTTTGCTAAACGATAATTTTTTGTTTTGTTAAAAGATCATTTGTTAAAAGGCAAAGACTAAAAATTTCGTCAAACGATCGCTAAAAATAGCGAATTTAGTCAAAAGGCTACAAAAAATAAATAAATAAATAAATAAAAAAAATAAAAAAAAATAATAATAAATAAATAAATAAATAAATAAATAAATAAATAAATAAATAAAATAATAATAATAATAATAATGCTGGGAGTGGATTCCCCCCCCCCCCTTTGCTGTTACCTTTTAGAAAATTTTGTGTGATTTTCAGAATTTTTTTTTTTAACTCAGAAATACTCTTGCTCACATACTTGTGCATAAGTTCAGACATAATGGAAAAATTGATTTTCTATACATATGGTAGTACAGCATTTATCTATAACATGCCGTAAAATTTTGGGGAAATTTTCATACGGATTGCGGGAAATGTTGAGAGTAGAAACATTTTCTGCACCCCTGCATACACAACCTTTACAACAACGTTGATATGGTGTTCTATTCTTTATTCATCTAGGTCCCACCAGTGGCCGCGAGGTTCTGACTTCCAAACTGGTAAACGGTAGGTGCTGGGTTCGAACCCAATCGCGACCGTCGTCCTAACCGTTCGGAGTTTTCCGTGGTTTTCTTCGAACATTGCGTAAATATGGGTTAGGTTCCCTTAGAACCCCCCCCCCCCCCCACGGAGGCCATCCCACCCCTTAGGGCCTATATCCCACAGCGTAGATAATTGGCCGACATAAATACAAACAAACAAACAATCTTTATTCATCTTATGAAAATATTTGAACACTTCAGGAGTATGTGAGAAACTAATTGCGCAATTGTGTTTGAAATATTACAAAAGAAAACGAAAATATATTTATCTAAAATAAGAAAGCAAAAGGTATGTCTATCTGTACAGTAAAATGTAAATCTTTATAATTAAAAATTTAAAATAAAGTGAATCCTACTTGATCTATAATTGATAAAAATAGAAAAAATAATATTTTAAATGAAATATGTGAAAAATATGATACTATTAAGGATATTTTACAATTATTAAAGGATTTTATTCCACAGGAATATGCAGGGCCATCGCTGAGACTTTTTACTGGTTAGGGGGGGGGGGGGGGGGTGACAAATCAAATTATATTTGGAAATTTTGCTAAGTCTATCGGAAATTGAATGTGTGTTATAGCTGTTATTAAAATTTTACAAATATTTGGCGATTTTGTGTGTAATTTTTTTTCAAAGTGCAACAGAATTCTCAGTTTTTTTTTTTTTTTTTTTTTTTTTTTTGAGGAGGAGGAGGAGGAGGGAGGCGTGAGTGAGGGTATTGATAATCCATATGGAATTTACTCATAGTTTCTTACATATTTAGTTCTTAAGTTGGCTTTTTTTTATTTATCTAAACTTTAACTTTTGATTTTAAATAGAATAAACTTTCTCTAAGGCAAAATCGATCAAAATCGGATTTTTTTCCCCCCTTTACAGTAGACGATATTTCACCTTAGACAATTTTTACACGTATGTTTATAAATTCACAGGGCATGAAAATCTTTTCGAGGATGAATTTCCTTCTGACACAGAGTGCCCATTACAGAAAGTTTATTGTATTTGCATATGCGATTTCTAAAAACACAATTGATTTTTTTTCTTTCTTCCTTTTTAATATAGAACTTTCACTTCAAAAATTTATTAATATTCCAATTGATTGTAAATTTGAGAAAATCAGGCAATGAATAAATTGATTTTAGAAAAACGGGATTTTCAGATCAGTAGACAAATCTATAAATTATACAAATAAGCCAATACATCCTTAATTTTGTTCTCCGGAAATATATATTTTATCCAATTTTTTATTCTAAACTTATAATATTTGGAATTTACAATATAAATAAAATGAAAAATACACCTAGCAAGTTAAGTGATTTTGATGCATTTATAGAAAATTGAGACATGTAGGCACTATTTTGGATAAAAGTTTGGAGAGTTTTACATTATTGTCAAATTAATGCTTGTTTATTTCGCGTTTAAGCATTTTTTCAAATGCAAATTGGCTACTTTCTGACCCATTTTTGAATTCATTTTTGTTCATAAACGTATCAAATTAGCAGATGACCTTATTCAGAAATGATGCAATCGAACTTTTTTTTTTCCTTTTGGGGAACAAACGCTCAGTCAAATTTGGCGTTTTGAACCTAATTTTTAGAGACGAAAGCGCAAGAAAGGAGAAAAAATCATCTTCCTGAGAGGAATTATATACTTATAATTCCAGATGTTAATCACTTATAGGAAAAAACTGTTTGATTACAAAAATATCTTGAATATGGTTGTGTCTGAAGTTAACACGCTTATATTTAAAAGTGAATCAGAAAATGTCTTCGAAGGAAAATAGTTTTCGAGTGCTGCCTTCATCGAATTCGACCATGCGATTGTCGTCAAGTTCTATAGGTGGCTGGAATCTAGGAAAAAAAGGGACCGGAAAAAAAGTTATCGGAAAAAAAGTGACATAAACTACAAAAGCGGAAAAAAAGTGACACGGAAAAAAAGTGACAAGGAAAAAAAGTTACCGGAAAAAAAGTGAAAAAGAATTGATTTTGGGGATTTATTATTGATTTTGGGGATTCATTGCTTAAGTATGAAAAGGGGATCGGGGAGGGGGGGAGCTCATAGTTTAGGTAAATGAGTTTTTCATGTTGAATTAACTGTTTTTGTTCAATTTTTGGATATACGTTCATCCTGAAAAGACGCTTGCCTGATTAGTTTTGGGAAGGTACGATTACCCCCCCCCCCCATCCGTCCTCAATTAGATGAATGGGTTTTTATGCAGAATTGCCCAACGTGTGTCAAATTTGCATATAGGTTCTTTTCGATAAGGCTTATATATAGTATATAATGCCTGGAGAGATTTAGGAGTTCTAATGGTTAAGTATAGAGAGGGAACGGGGGATAGCCTTTCTAAAATTAAATTAATAACTTTTCACGCATAATTATCCGATTTGCTTAGAATTTTGGACATAGGTTCATTATGATAAGACGTATCTCTGATTAGTTATGGGGTTTTTCTGCTTATTATAAAGGGAGCGAGCAATTATATCCCCCTTAAACTAGAAAAATAGGTTTTTATGTAGAATTATTCCATGCATTTCAAATTTTAAATATAGGTTCTTTCTGATAAGGTGGATCTCTGAATAGTTTTAAGGATTTAATATCTAAGTATAGAAGGGGAATAGAATATAACCCACCTTAAATTAAATTACTTTTTACGCAGAATTATCAGATTTGCTTCAAATTTTGGATTATAGAACCATTATAAGGCGTATCCCTGATTACATATGGGGTTATTTTGCCAATTAAAAATTGGGGCGGGTGATTATTCCCCCCACCTCCTTAAATTAGATAAATTGTTTTTATGCTCACTTATCCGATATATTTCATATTTTGGATATATGTTCTTTCTCATAAAGTGAATCCCGGAATAATTTTCAAGGTTTAATGGCTAAGTAAACACTGGGGGAACGGATGATACCCCCCCTTAAATTAATAAATGGCTTTTTACGCAGAATTATCTGATTTGATTCAAATTTTGATTGGGCCTTCATTATGATATAGGCGAAGTCCTGATTAATTTTATCCCCCGTTCATCGCTCTATCTTAGCCATTAAACCCTTAAAACTATTCAGGGATTAACTTTATCAGGAAGAACCTATATCCAAAATTTGAATAGTTGTGAAAGAAAAAAACAATTTATTTCATTTAAAGAGTGGAGGATTAATCGCCCGCTTCCCCTATTTAATTATCAAAAGAACCCCATAATTAATCAGAGATTCGCCTTCTTATAATGAATATACATCCAAGATTTGAATCAAATCGGATGATTCTGCGTAAAAAGCCATCTATTTAATTTAAGGGGGTTTATCTCCCGTTCCCCTTCTATACATAGCCATTAAACCCATAAAATATTCAGGAATTCACTTTATGAGAAAGATCCTATAACCAAAATTTGAAATACATCGGATAAGTGTGCATAATTTTTTTTAATATAATTTAAGGTGGGCATAGTAATCACCCGCCCTTCTTTTTAATTACCAATAGAACCCCATAACTAATCAGAAATACGTCTTATCATAATGAACCCAAAAATGAAAATTCGAAGCAAATCGGATAATTCTGCATAAAAAGCCATTTATTTAATTTAAGAGGAATTTTCCTCCATCTCCCCTTTATACTTTGCCATTAAATCCTTAAAACTATTCCGGAATTCACCTTACCAGAAAGAACCTATATTTAAAATTGAAATACATGGGATAATTCTGCATAAAAACATATTTATCTAGTTTTAGGGGGAGAATTGCTCGCCCCCCTTTATAATAAGCAGAAGAACCCATAACTAATATAAGATACGTCTTATCATATTGAACTTATGTCCAAAATTTTAAGCAAATCGGATAATTATGTGTAAAAAGCCATTAATTTAATTTAAGAAAGATTATCCCCCGTTCCCCCTCTATACTTAACCCTTAAACTCCTTGAATCTCTTCAGGCATATCCTATACATAAGCCTTATCGAAAAGATCCTATATGCAAATTTGACACACGTTGGATAATTCTGCGTAAAAACCCATTCATCTAATTGAGGACGGATGGGGGGGGGGGTAATCGTCCCTTCCCAAAACTAATCAAGCAAACGTCTTTTCAGGATGGACGTATATCCAAAAATTGAACCAAAACAGTTAATTCAGCATGAAAAACCCATTTACCTAAACTATGAGCCCCCCCCCCCCCCCCCGATCCCCCTTTCATACTTAACCAATGAATCCCCAAAATCAATTCCTTGTCACTTTTTTCCGGTAACTTTTTTTCCTTGTCACTTTTTTTTCCGCGTCATTTTTTTCCGTGTCACTTTTTTTCCGCTTTTGTAGTTTATGTCACTTTTTTTCCGATAACTTTTTTTCCGTTTACCAGGTGGCTGACCTACTTTTGATTAAAAACTACTGTTCTAAAACTTTAATATATGTCTTGTACACATATTCAATACATGCTTTAAATTTCAAGTTATTTACATGGCATGATATTTCCAGTTCTATATTTACTTGCATTTTAAACGAACTCGGATGATATTATTTCATATAGATTAATAATATGAAAATATATCAGCTTTTGGATAAAACTTTTTGTAAATGTAGAACTAAATCATATTATCCTACTTTGCATTACACTTTTTTCGGAAAGCGTAAATTGAAAACCGTTAAATCGACATATTTAAACTAAAAATAATGATTTTTATTCATAATTTCGGATAGTATTATTTATTTATTTCTTTTCTTTTCTCTCCGTAGAATTTAACATATTTTAGTAGTATTTTTGAGAAATGCAGTTAAAAATTACAATAGCAAAATAAATTTAAAAACTTTAAGAATTTTAAATATTAATATTGTTGCAATTTTATTGATTAACTCTCCAATAATAAGAAAAATAAGACTGCTTAGGAAATCTCGTTCATCTACCTTAAAATATTGATATTTTGTTTACTAAGCATTAATTTATTAATGTATTGCATTCCATTTCATTATTGCAACTAATACAATGTATGCAACTAATATAACACGGTGATATACTAAAAAACATACATGTATTTATCCTTAGAACTGTGTTCTAAAAACAACTTTTAAAATAAGATAAGAATCACACAGCAAGCACCTTGGGATCGTACGAAGGTCAGGGGTCGTATATCATGTTATTTTCCATCGTGTAAAAACGTTCTGTCAGTAGAATTCTTAATGGGTTTTTCAATTTAGAAAATGACATGTTTTCGGAGGGTGAAAATCTTTAAACGCAGTACGAAAATGGAGTATTTAACGGTCTGTTTTTTCGCGTTTCACACTTCCGTTTTTATCGGTACGTATAATTACTCATTCCTAATTACCCCTAAATTCTCACACTCTGTCTCTCAGAGTCACACTCATGATGCATCGATTTTGGCTTTCAAGCACTCAAATCGGGGGGGGGGGGGGGTTGAAAAGAGGGTCATTCACTTCACAGACAAAGAACTGTAGGGTCACTATTTTTAAGCTGCTTTCTGTATGAGTTAATTTTTATTGTACAAGTAAAAAGTTTTTCTGAAAAAAAAAAAAAAAATCTTACTCAAAAGACTCATTCGCTAATATAAATCCAATGGAAGAAATTAAATAAATATATATATCAGTTGCATTTCAATATTTTTATTTTATTTTATTTATTTATGTATTATTTTTTAGTTTAATTATACATATATAATTAGCGAATGGGTCTTTTTGTTTGACTGAAGTAGCATCTGAATGATCATTTTTTTTTTTTTTTTTTCTAAACATGGAAACAATTTAGCGATTTTTTCTTGTGAAACCTTTCTTTGATAAGCTGGAATAGCATTTACAGTGCATTAAATTGTCTAAAATATAAGTTAAAATATGCTAATTTTCGGGTTTGGTTACTGCTAAAAAATTGCTTTCTTTTAAAAAGAACTTCTCCAACAGCCTCAAATGCTCATGGAATTATTATTATTTTTGTATTATTATTTATCTCATTTTGTTTACAAAAAACACATGCAATTGACGAATCTAGGAAAAAAAGTTATCGGAAAAAAAGTGACATGGTGACAAAATGACAAAAACGCAAAAAAAGTGACGTGGAAAAAAAAGTTACCGGAAAAAAAGTGACAAGGGAAAAAAAGGTTACCGGAAAAGGGTGACAAGGAATTGATTTTGGGGATTCATTATTGATTTTGGGAATTCATTGATTGAGTATGATTGGAGAATCTGGGGGAGGCTCTTAAGGGTGTATTCGAAAAAACGCTTTTCCACCTTCAACAGCTCGAAATTTTCCGATACAATTTCAAACCCATTTTTAAAAATAGAAACATAAAATTTGCTAAGGGGATTTTTGAAGAGAAGTATAAGATGCCATGTGATGTCATTTTACTCTCAATTCATTAGAATTTGATTTATAAACAATTATCTTCTCAGTATGACTATTTTTTTTCGTTCCCAGATCTCCCGCTTCGGAAAAATCAGTTCAAAATGCTGTTTTTGATTGCTTTTTTTGCAATGTTTTCTTCATCTATCAAAGAATCGACAATCATGGCACCTTGTGTACTATCTAAATAAGACAATTTGCCAGTTTGATGCATATGAAAAAAAAAAATGATTTTAAAAATAAATCGGAAAATAAGCAGTTTGAATTGAAATACACCCTTAATTTAGGTAAATGGGTCTTTCATGCTGAATGAACTGTTTTGATTCAATTTTTGGATATACATTCATACTGAAAAGACGCTTGCCTGATTAGTTATGGGAATGGATGAATACCCCCCCCCCCCCCATCTGCCCTAAATTGGATAAATCGGTTTTTATGCAGAATTTTCCGAAGTATTTCAAATTTTAAATATAGGTTCTTTCTGATAAGGTGAATCCCTGAACAGTTTTAAGTGTTAATAATATTATTATATATTAATAATATACTGTATATATTGTAATATATAATAATAATATTATTATATATTACAATATATACAGTATATATTTTTATATATAATAATTAATATAATAATTATAAATAAATAATAATATTAATAAGTAAATTATAAAAATAATTATAATTATCAAATAATAAATAATTTATAATAAATTAATACTGAATTAATAATACATAAATGTAAATAAAATATATAATTAAATATAAATAAAATTATAAATAAATGTATAAACAAATATAATTAAATATAAAAAATTATACTAATTATCAAAAATTCATTTACAAAATGATAATATTTTATTATCCGCCATTACTGACACTATTGTCAAGTACCTCCATCAGACTCGCTATGTATCATTACAATAGTGTCAGTAATGGCGTATAATAAAATATTAATTTTTTAAACAAATCCTTGTTAGTGAGTCTAATTTTTAATATTTAATTTAATTTATTTATACAAATATTTTTATTAATTTCCTATCACTTAATGAAACATTATCATCTTTAAAATCAATTCTTGTTAATGAAACTAATTTCGAATATTTAATTTTATTTATTTATACATTTATAATAACTGATTCATTATGAGTTAATAAAATATTATAAATTTTTAAACAATTCTTGTTAATGAAACTGTTTTTTTTTTATTTTTTTTTTTATTTTTTTATACATTCATTTTAATTAATTTACTAGAGTTAATAGAATTATTATCATTTTTAAATAGATTTCTGTTAATAAATATAATTTTTAATATTTAATTATATTTATTTATACATTTACTTTAATTTTTTTATATTTAATTTACATTATTTATTATTATTATTTATACTATATATATTATATAAATGTAAAAGTATAAAAAGAAACATTAATATGTAAAATAATAATAATTATTATAATATAATATTTATTATTTTATATAATTGAAACTAATTGTGTAAACTCCATTGTATCTTATCTGTGTCAAAATGACAATTGGCTTCATCCTCCATCAATTTTTTTTTTTTTCATTCCAAAAAGAAACTGCAATTTATATCGAATGAAACTGCAAAGTGCCATGTGTATTATAATTTTTAAAAAAATTTTCAATTGTATTTATGTGTTATATATTTGTAAACCGTTGCTCTACTTGGATTCCTTCACCTCTGCTTTTCGATTATCAGACGAAACTGAAATATTTATTTTGAGATGAATATTTAAATTTCAAACATATGTAAATTTTTGTATATTTTCCATTTGCTCGAATTGTGTAAACTGTATTGTATCTTATCTGTGTCAAAATGAGAATTGGCTTTATCCTCCATCACTTTTTTTTTCATTCCATAAAGAAACTGCAATTTATATCGAATGAAACTGCAAAATGCAATGTGTATTATAATTTTTTAAATATTTTTCAATTGTATTATGTGTTATTTATTTGTAAACCGCTGCTCTACTTGGATTCTCTGCTTTTCGATTCTGGGACGAAACTGGAATATTTAATTTGAGATGAGTAGTTAAATTTCAAATATATAAACTTATATATATATATATATATATATATATATATATATACTTCAAATGCACGAATTGTGTAAATTGTGTTTCTTATGTGTTTCGAACCGAAAGCTGTCCAGCATTCTCCATTAGTTTTTTTATCCTCTAAACTATTATTCATTTTGATTGAAACTGTAAATTACAGCATGTAATAAAAAATTTGTGAATGTTTTTCAATTTTATTTTGTTTTATTTATTCGTTGGTGTTATTATATTGAACTATTTTTCAACTCTCGGAAGAAACTGAAGTATTTAAATCGCGATGACTATTTTCTAGGCAGATATGTATAAATTTGTAGTTAATAAATATGCTTTTCAAGTACTGGTGTTTTTGAAGCGTTAATTTACATAAATATATCCCCCTCTTCCAGATATTTTCGACTAAATAAATGACCGGAAATAATCCTGTTTTATTCTTTTACGCAAGGGTAACGGGGGAAAATATATAAAGTCAAGTTAGCAGATTGTGCTCAGAAGAATTTTTCGGGAATACATTCAATGTCACTGATTCACCTCTTCTCTCTTTTTTATTTTCATTTAATAATGGGATAAATATCCTTAAGGTCTACACACATAGCACTAACTTCTTGCGCTATCTTTGATCTTTCGTGTCGGCGCTTTTGTTCTTTCAGTGCACTGAATCCGAACTTCAAGAGAAAAATCCAACGCGAAGTCAGTTGACAGCTTTACGACTGTAGGTGTGGGGAGATAAAAGTTCCCCTTCCTTTGTAAATTTGGGAGAGTCAGCCCTCAAAAATCATTTAAAGAGATTTTACCCTTGTTTCGTTTGGTCAACAACGATTGATTGATTGCTCCTTTAGTGTAATAAAAACTAGTGCTGTTCGCTCCGAGCCTTATCCTTGTAAAGATCCAGCTGCACTACTGACCCAGGGCTATTAGATAAGGAGCAAAATTGGGACTCTGGGGTGGGGTAGAGCTGACCGTCGAGGGATAACAATTCTTTGAGTCTTGAATAGAAAAATGATTACTGTCAAAAGTATTTGTTTATTTATATCCAAAATACGATTGTTTGGACTGTTATTGTGAGAATATTATAATGATTAATAATAATAAGTTAAAACGATGATTTGCTTAGATTCAACTTGCTACTATTCGAATAAAAATATCAAAGTAAAAAAAGCTTTATTAATAATTCATTTAATTAAGTTTAAAAAAATGGTTACAAAAAAAGAATTAAAAATGATCTAACTTCTAGCACTTTGTTAGACATATAAAACTTAATACAATTATTTTGGCAGCAATTAAACAGGCCAATCCGAAGCACAATTTAGATCCAATGTAATATGATAGATATATGCATACAGATATCATCTTAAAACCGCTATAAGCATATGATCTGAAAAGAAATTTCGCAAAAATAATTCAGTCATATTTTTATCATAGAAGGCGGCAGCCTTCAAGTGACGCAGCTTTAAACCTACCATCGTCATAAGGTATCCACGTAAGGTAGATGCGGAACTTCATATATACAGCTAACTCAACCAGGGGCGTACTGGCATGACAAAAAGGGCGGTGGCAACTTGTATTAACAGGGCGCCAACTTCTAATCAAAAAGGCGCCAATTACTATTTTAAAGTATTTTAAACATTTTTTTTTTTTTTTTTATGGTTGACATAACGGATACAGGCCTATCTTGAATGAAATAATTTGTTTTATTTAAATGATGTGTCCTTTATTTGTAGATTAAATGGATTGTAAATAAATCCAACTTGAATTGCACTGGGACTTATGAAATTGTCAGAAGTTGTCATACGTGTTTCTGAAATGCCCTTTATCTTCTTTCCTTCTCTCATATTTAATTTGCGTCCCAAGAAGTTTGGCAATAAACTTCCTTTTAAGAGATATATTTAATTTTTATAATCAGCCAAATACAACTTCGTACTCATAGCCATAAGTATAGCATAACTCTCTCAGAAAAAAAATTTTATTGCTTTTTTTTTTTTTTTTTTTTTTTGAAAAATATTTATATTAATAACAGAAAAGCGTTTATCTCTCTCAGTATATGTATGCGAGGGAAAGAAATGGCTAAGAAAATTTGCCGCATGAAAGATCTGAAAATTTGAATGAGGATAGTCCGATGCATGTCTTAATGCAACTGAATCTGAATTTTGCTATTTTTTGGTGATTGGATCAGATATTGATTAAACTCCACAGTAAAAAAAAAAAAAAAAAAAAAAAAAAAAAAAAAAAGTCGACCGAAAAAATGTTACATCACAGAGTACCAGAAACCACATTCCGAAACGTGAAGGTAAATAATATCCAATTGCGAAAATGTTTTTTGCAGCCCTAACAGCATATTAAAATTTTATAAAGATTAGTCAATCTCAATTTTTACGAAAATTAAAGACAAGAATGTAATTTAAAGAAAAAGGAAGCGAGAGACAGAAAGACATGAAAACAGAGAAACGAAAAACAGTAACTTAATGATACAGAAATAGGACCATTTCCAAAGATAGAACGCCTCTCATGACAGGAAAAAAAAAGAGTATGAAATCAAATCATCTTCTAAAGGGTTTAAAATAAACAATATGTACTTCTTTTCGGTGCTTTTTTTAATACATAAATATATGAATATACACAATTGTGTAATTGTGTGTGTGTGTGTGGGGGGGGGGGGGGGATTTCACAAAAATCAATTATTTCAATTTAAAAAGTGATTTAACAATTACTCTATACTGAGAATAATAATACAATTAGATCTTTTTGTGTATCTCTGTAAATGAACAATAAAAATTTTTCAATTCGTATTCTATGTACTGTACCTCAGTAATATATATCGATTTAATTTTATTTGAAGCATTGGGACGTATTAAAATACACTACAAACATTTTTTCCTCATATGACATAATTAAACGGATTAGTTTTGTGTATTCCTGTAAATGAACTATGAGTGCTAGACACTCCATTTTCATTAACAGGCTACTTCAGTCAGCTTGCTAATACTATTCCTAAGGAAGAAATTTATAAAGATCACGGTTGCATTTCAACCGGTTCCAAAAATGAAAGTGTCACTTAAGGAATTCCGTGTATTAATTCTTGAGATATGACTATTACAGAAATCGTGTAAATCCAGTAAAATGCACCATAGCAGCTCACTTATTGGATAATTTACACCAAAAGCTGATTAGAAACAACGTCTAACTGAATTTTAAGTTTGGTAAAAATCCATGCATTAGTTTTTGAGATTGAGTTATTACAAAAATCGGGGGGGGGGGGGGGAAATCCTGCATAGCAGCGTTACCTGTTGAGAGATGTACACCAAAGCATATTCAGCAGCAATTCATATGAAGGACTAACTGAATTGGACGTTCGATGAAAATCTGTGCATTAGCTCTTGCTATAGGGCTATAGCGGAAATTGTGAAAAATTCAGTATAGCAGCGCCACCTGTTGGACGATTTACATCAAAAACTAATCAGCCTTAATTTACATCTGAAACCACCTGACTATAACTTTTTATTAAATTCCGTGCATAAGTTATTGATAAAGAGTGCACACATTATTTTTGTCACATACATACATGCAGGCAGAGTCAAAGGGCTCACAGGCAGACATTTTGTAAAAATATGTTTTTCGATATCTAACCCTTAAAACGCCTAACACCGTCGAAAACCGGAAGTTGGAAATTTTCTCAAATCCAATATTTTCTTCTTGTAAAATAGAAGAAAGAAAAAAAAATCATTTCAAACTATTGAAATGCAACCGAGATATCTTTATAAATTTCTTGTATAGGATTAGCATTATTGAACGTATCTTTTCGCTTGACTTGACTGAAGTAGTCTCTTAACACATTTAAGGCTGCTGTATTCATTTCAGTTCAGTAATTTTTTTAGACACCTTATAAAAACAATTCGAAATAAAATATTTCTAAAATTCTTTAATTTTCGATGGGTAATCATATTTTCTTGTGATTTAGTGTCAGTTGTAAACTACTTATCAACAGATCATGGAAGTAAGTACATAATCGTTTTTTAAAATCTATTTAAAAACGTAATGTTCCTTTTTTTAAGTATACTAAAATTGATAATATGAGTTAAAATCTGTGCATAAAATATTGAGTACTAAGATTTATCACTTAGTGTTATCTTGCTTAAGGGAGACCCGATTTTCGGCCAAAAATCATCAAAAGTTCAAAAAAAAAATTTTTTTCTCAGAAAACGATAAAATACATATTTGCGAATATCCATGCAAAATTTCAGAACTCGGGGACACTTGGAACAGGTAGAAAATGAGCTTTTTAAATTGTACTCACTATAGAGTTTAAAGGACTAGCGGCCATTTAAAACGTGTTTTCCTGAAAATGACTTTTTTCATATTTTGCCTAAGTTCTAAGTACTAAGGCTCAGTGGTAAAATGATTTAGAAACAAAGTGTTTATTTTTTTAGAATCTTAAAAAAATTTGCAACAAAAGTAAGGACAGATATTTTTTTTAACTATTTCTGAAAATTTTACATAAATTGGTAAACATGAAAATTATAAAAAATTTAAGAAAATTTACCATGCGCATTTTTTTTTTTTTTTTTTTTTTTTTTTTTTTTTTTTTTTTTTTTAGCCGATTAAAATAGAAAATTAAAAATATCTCTCCTTAGTTCTTTTCTATATACTATAACACTATTTAAGAAATTATAGTAATACCAAAATATTGAAAATTGAATGAGGAGTAGTAATTTTAAAAAGTGTATTTTTCGACAAAAAAAATCACAAAAATCCCCATAAAAAATATACTTTTTAATAAAAAGTGAATTTTTTTGCTAATTATTCCTTACAAGAAGATTCTTAAATAGTACACCAAAATTCATTACTTTAAAATCAATAATAAAAATTTTGGGTTTTTTCTTACGGGTCTCCCTTAAAAAACTTACTGATTTATTTCAGATTTTTTTGTTCTTATATCATTGCTTGCCTTACCTTTAATACCATAATAAAAATATTGCATGATTGTTTTGTTTCATTTCTCTTCGACATTAAATGGATTGCAGCGTTGAATTCAGGGGGTAACCAGGGGGGAACATTCCCCCCGGAGCAATGAGGTGTCCCCCCTGGAAAATTTGAGATTTTGCGTCTTCAATGGTCAAAAAGTGCAATTCTCCCCCCCCCCCCCCCCCGAGAGACACAGAATTCCCTCCGGGAGAAAAGTGTCTGAATTCAACACAGGGATTAAGAAACCTTCTATAGTAAACCATATATTTAAGCGACATGGGAATCGGAATTTATTTACATTTGATGGACAAACTAATCGAAATCATACACTTTTCAACTATACTGGAAAGTGTCAAAACGTTGAATTTGTAATTTTTTTTAATGTTGGTGCAAATTTTATAAAGATTACACACACATTGAAAAAATATTGCCAATATTTAGTAAAATATGTATCTTAACTTTGCGGGAATGGAGAGAAATATTTTAGATACCTCGAAAAATTTATGTAAATTTGGTTTCATCCCATGGACACACACACAGCAAAATCCAAGAAGGGGAATAAATATGTGCTTGTAATACGCTGCCAAAACTTTTCTTTGGCAAGAATAATGCATAAGACAATTTCGAATAATACCAACAGTAAAAAAATATAGAAATGTAAAAAATAAGATGCATAAGAAAAACAAAAATAGTTATTATTCTTTTTTTCTCCCAGTTTATTTACTTCTTCCAAACCACGATTTGAGATAATTTTGAATGCATAAATGTAAATAAAAATCAGAGCTGAAAATAATTCTTAAAGGGATTGCAGGAGGAAAAACAATTTATCCTTTTTTTTATGTTTATTTATTATAAATAATTTGAAAGGAACAATCTTTATTTTTTTTCCAAAAATTCAGAGAGAGTTAATTGCTCTCTTCTGTATCCCCCTACCCTATTGTGGACGCCCTTGTTTCATCCCTTTACACAAAAGAAATCAGAAGCATATTGATACTTAAAAGATATATAACTCTTATGAAAAATTTAAGACATAACATAAACACACCATATAATAAACATCATATTATTAGTAAAAACTTAATCTTTTAAAATTACTTACAATTCTCTTGAATCGAACGTATCATCTCCAAATGGAATCAATAATTTACTATCTGTGTGATTGTGTTTGGTGAAGATTATAAAATATTCCAGGTCTTTCCAGGCTCCCTGTCTGTTTACATTTTGTTATTTTTGTATTCGGAAAACGAAGAATCAGAATTCAGAAAAGTAAACAAACAGAATTCAAAAAAGAGCTACTTCAAAATAAACTATACATGTCCGAATTTAAACAGTCTAATACTTGACAGGTTTTTTTTCCTTTTGCCAAAAAGAGATAATTCTTGGGAACTAATCAAGGTATAATTGACAGCGTGAATGATGAAAGAAGATCTTAGAGGAAGGGGGGATAGGCTCAAAAACGATTCTTCTGCAGCCAACAGGTGTTGGACACATTATGGACTCGATTGGTGGTCCATAATGTGTTTAAACACGGACTCCTTTTAATCGCAAATGCTAAACTGCTGTTGTTAATTGTCGTTTGAGGAAAACCATCCACGTGGCATACAAAGATCTTTTTGAAAGGTCCGTTTAAAGGTGTATTCGAAAAAACGCTTTTCCACCTTCAGCAGCTCGAAATTTTCCGATACAATTTCAGACACATTTTTAAAAGTAGAATCATGAAACTTGCTGAGGGGATTCTTGAAGGGACGTATGAGGTGCCGAGTAAAGTCTTTTTACGCTCAATTCATTAGAATTTGTTTTATAAGCAATTAACATCTCTGGAAGACCCTTTTTTTCGTTCCCTTATCTCCCATTTCGGAAAAATCGGTTCAAATTGCCGTTTTTGATTGCTTTTTTTGCAATATTTTGTACACTTATCAAAGAATTGACCTTTACGGCACCTTGTGCACTTTCTGAATAAGAGAATCTGCGAGTTTCATGTGTTTGAGAGCAAAAGTTAATTCAAAAATAAATCGGAAAACAAGCAGTTTGAATCGAAATACAAAGCTGATTGTGGGATAGTTTTCGTTTAGAAAATTCCAAGTAAAAACTGAAACCCAATCTGAACAAGTACCAGTTCTTCGGAAGTATTGTAGTATCTCATTACTGGGGATAAAACAGCAAGTAAACATAACTTTTTTTGTGCAATTCTTTTCAATTTGTTTGGGAAAAAAAATAACTAAAATAGGTTTAAATTTTACCGCCTTACTTTCTAAAATTGAATTTATTAATATATTGTTCTTTTAAACATTTAATAAATAAGGAAAGCCTGCATCCCTTCGCATAACTCTTGTAATTAAAAAGTAAGTGGATGGATTTCATGACCACCTTTTAATCTCGATTTAAAAATATAGACAATACATTTTTAAAAATGACAGCAGTAAGAAAACGATTTCATTTTAAGGGTATTCTTAACTGCTCCGCTCAACAAGCGCAAAACGTTTTGACACGTTTACAAATTCATTTTTTAACAGAAAGATATAATTTTGGAAGGCCTGACTATAGAAGCGATTTCGAATAGAACTTATTTTTCCAATTTATGATAATTAAATTACCTATCGAGTTATAAGCTATTTCGATGACGTGATCACCCGTTTTTCTCCTGCTTTTAGACCGGTTTATCTGCTTTCGTCGGGAAATCTGCTCAAAAGTGTCAATTTTGAAGGCTTGTTATGAAAATCTATTGTGTTTTTCAAAATACAGAAAATTGAGTGCATTAGACAGTTTCTGTCTAAGAACACCTGCTATTTTCATGCATTTCCGAACAAAAATAAATTAAAGCATGTGTCACAAAGTTGCCCTTTTTGATTTAAGAACACCCTTAATGCAGAATACATAAAATTAATATTTTTAAAGATATGTATAACATTCAATGAACGACAGAAGCGTTAAATAACATTTAAATGTACGGCTAAATAATATATATACAGTGTTGTTTTTTCGTCAAAATTTATAAATTTCGACATTGTATAAACAAGCCATAAGAAATTTTGACTCTAAAAAAAAATTCCATGAAAACATTGTACTTAAAAAAGAAATCTGTTAAATCCAGGGTTGACATTTTTTTATAAAAAAATTATATAGATATTTTATGTTGCTAATTTTGAATAGTAATATTTGGCTTACCGAATGACAGATTAAATAAGGCAAACATTACTATTCGGAAATGGTTGACACACAGACGGACAGACAGCATTTTTTTTTCTAAAAACATATTTTTCGGAATCTCCAGTATCTAAAACGTGTAAATCCGTCAAAAAAAATTTTTTTTTTCAATTTTCAAAACGATTTTAAGATTTACCTGTCCTATACTACCTATGATGGGTAAGTAAAAATAGCAAGGGTGCCATGCCAGCCAAAGCCGCATCTGTCAATGGGTCGAATAAAATGATTTTTAAGGCACTGAATCCTTTTTTATCGTTTCCATTAGCTCAGTAAGTAAAAATTCCAAAGTACCGGGCAACCATACGAAGCGGATAATTCTTAAATGAAGAAAATATTCTACATATGTGAATAATTCTTAATATCAGTTTTTTAGAAGACTTCATTTGTAAGGGCGCCTAAAAGAAAAAAAAATCTGTCTTAGTGCACCATGACGGCCAAAGTCGCCTATATCAATAGGTAGAATAAGATGATTTTTAAGGCATTCAACCCTGTTTTATCGCTTCCATTAGCTCAATAAGTAGAAATTCCAAAGTACCAGGCAACCATACGAAGCTAACAATTCAAATCCTTACTAATATTATAAATCGGAAAGTGAGTTAGTTTGTTTGTTTGTTTGTTTGTTTGTTCCGCTTTCACGCCGTAACTACTGAACCGATTGCTTTGAAATTTTGCAGACGTAAAGTTAGAAGTCCGGATTAAATAATAGGGTACTTTTTATCCCGGAAAAAATTGATATTCCCGAGGGAAAACAAAAATATAGTTTGTTTGATGGATGGATTGGAGATGGCGCTGTGTGTCGTTTAAAACAAGATAAAATATTGCAAACGAATATAAACATGTAAATTTAGAAGCTAAATGATACGATAATGAATCCCCGAAAATGTGGAATTCCCGAGGGATGATGTACAATTTGTTTTATCGTCTAAACTGTTTTTTTACATCTACTTATATATTGCAAACGAATATGAACATGTAAATTTAGAAGCTAAATGATACGATAATGAATCCTCGAAAATGAGGAATTTCCGAGGGATGACGTCTATTTGTTTTATCGTCTAAAATGTTTTTTATATCTACTTATCCTGAAATAACTATAAGTCAACGAATTACTAATTGGTATAAGTATTAGTTACGTTATTTAGTTCTTGAGGTATGCGATAGATGGCGCTGGGTGTTTTTAAAACGTGGTAACGATGTGCAGTAGCTGTATAATAGTTAGGTTAGGTTAGTTTAGTGTTTTTTTCTAGGTAGATATCTAAAGTAGTTATTGTTTTTTCGATAGGTAATTACGTCGCTTTGTTCGTCCTCTAGATTATTATAGTTTAGTTTGGGATTTTAGTTTAGTTTAGGTTTATAGTTTACTCATATTTTCACAATGCCTCGCAAACGTAAATCTAATTTGTCGAGCACCTCATCAATGATACGGGCAATGTAAATTGCCCGATCTCAAGAATCGTCTCTCCATGCTAAATTAAGAAGGCGCGAACAAGCAGAGCGTCATGCTGCTTCGAGAGCTGCTGAGCTACCATCTCAGCGCCAGCAAAGACTTGAGGAGCAAGCCGCTCGCCAAGCTTCTTTGAGGGCTTCTGAGAATGATATTCGTACTCAAGTCCGTTTATCGAAACAAGCTCAACGTCAGCATGGTCAGCTCTATGTAGCGTGTTCCCGAGTTTCCAGTGCCCAAAATCTGCATATTTTTGCTCCACAAGGGAAAACATATAATATAGTGTACCATTCAGTTTTGGTTTAACAACTAATCGTATCCAGCTCTAACTGGATCGCGCTTCTTACATTTTTCCGTGGAAATGAGAAGTTTTCTTATAGTTGTGCTTTATACCGCAATATAACCGAATTCCACGCGGGCGAAAAGCTAGTGCGTGAATAATTCTTAATATCAGTTTTTTAGAAGACATCGTTTGTAAGGGCGCTTAAAAGAAAAAAAAAATCTGTCCTAGGGCACCAAGAAGGCCAAAGCCACCTACTGCAGTAACTGCCTATTGCCTTTTCCGAGCGAAATTGAGCGCCATCTATCGGCAATAAGCGATTTTTAAAATGACTAAAGCTTCCCTTTAAATAAACAGTGTGTTATACCAAGAAAACTCTTATTATACAATAGCTCTCTCTCCAAAAAAAAAAAAAAAAAGCAAATTAAACATGGAGTGCATATTAGAAAAATAGTTGACTAGGTATTTTTTGCTAAAACTTTTTCATAGTAAATGCAACATTTTTGCAAATATTCTAGTTATCTGAGAACTATCAATGTTTACACAAATAAACTATAATTACTATACAAAACTTCCAAGCGTTTGTATATATATACACATATATATATATAGTATGTTATTAAATATTGTGTCAGTTTTAAGGTTTATTTTTTGTTGCACAAATAACAAAATTCCTTAGTAACATTGATGAATAATTTCCTTCTTAATAAATAAATAAATAATGTATATATATATATATATATATATATATATATATATATATATATATATATAGAACCATTAGATAATACTACAAATCAACATCAATTACTGTAAAAATTTGTTAATGCCAAACCATATCACCCAGAGGAGCTGTCAGAATTAGAAATAAAATTGAAAATGTGGTATTTAGCTCGTTATCAAGGGCAATACTAAATAGCCACATTAATTGCGATTAATTTCTGAATGGAAATCAGGATAGACCTAAAAATAATTTCCACATTGCCCGATTAATCGCAAATGAGAACTCATTTCAAAGAAAAAAATCAAGAAAAATAACAAGAACACAATAGTATCATCAACATAGTAATTGCAATAGAAAAACCATTTCAAAGAAAAAATATTAGAAAAACAATTAAACTGTAATTAAATATTTATAAAGAAAACTTACAATTATCAATCGCAACCATAATTTCCATTGAGAACAAGAAATAGAAAATAATAATATAATTGAAGTAACATTGATTAAATTAAATAGAAAAATCATGTCAAATGGAAATAGTTATACAAATTAAATTATATAATAGGTTAGCTTACAAATATCAATTTCGACCATGTGATAGCAATACAATTTTGCATTCAGTCGCATTAGACAGTTAATGTGCAAGTTAAAATAGTAAAATAGTTTTTATTAATAATAGATATTTAAATAACTAATATCAAAATAATTAGTTACAAAATATAAGTAGACAAATAATTTTTTTAACATAATAATAATAGTTAAACTATTTAATACAAATTACATGTTTTAAATTATAATTATAGAATTAATTGAATCGATAAAATTATCCTGTGAGATAGATAAACTCAGATTGACTACTTAAGCATTAGTGTCGCCATCTATAGTTGCTAAATACAATTAAATAATGCAAAAATTATTTAACTATAAAAACAAAATCTTACATGTTACGATATTTATATATAATACAGGGTTGGAAAAAACATTTCGTTTTAAAAAAAAAAAAAAACATAAAACAGTATTTTTTATTTTGTTTAAAATAGGGTCTTTTGGGAACAACCGAATATCTATTTGTAAGTAACCAAACTACAGTGGATTAAGTTGATATTAGAAGAGAAAAAAAATATTTTTTATTTAAACAGTTATCCCTTTACATAAAAAATAGACCAAGTCCCACTGTATAAAATTAGAAGTCGGAAAGTAGAGAGAAAAAATATATAAAAATAAAATAAAAATAAGAAATATCTTTAGTAATTTTCAAATGATTAAAAAAAAGAAAGAAAAAAGAAAGAAAGAAAGAAAAAAACAAAACCAGAGGATGTAATAATAATAATCATACAATCTATTGTAATCTATTTTTATTATATTAGTAAACAACATATAAACAGATGATGATTAAGTAGAATTTTATAATAAAAATAATAATAATTATAAAAATTATTTTAAGTTAACAGTTATTCCTATACATATAAAACTGGCCAAGGCACTCTGTATAAAATTAGAAGTCAGAATTTATTCAGAAAAAAATAAAATAAAGTAAAATAAAAATAAGAAATAACTTTAGTAATTGTCGAGGAAAAAAATAACTAGAGGATGTTGTAAAAATATACATATGGTTTAAACCATAATTAAAACCAACTGACATAAGCAGTGCCAACCCTTATTTAAAGCAAAAATAGTTAAATTAATAATTGATTATATTATTCTAAAATATACCATCAAAGTATAGCTTACTTTTATAACTAAAATAAGAATTTAAAAAGTTGTAAAAGTAATAAAATATTATATTAAATAAACAACCATTGATTAGCCTCAAATTACATTACATATTAAATCCAGAGAAATAAACAAGGAATGCTATAACATTACATTACCATTTATAATAAATTAACACTACATTATTGTTGCACTGCACCATTTTCCTACCGCCAACACCTTTTTTTTAATATAAATATTAACATAAGCGCATATATTTTCCAGCAACACCGCCCAACCTCCTTAATCTAACATCTACCCACCCATCCGACCAATTAATTTATTTCTTATCACATTTTATAGTTTTTTATTTTTTTGGAGTATTTTTTATATTTTTTGTATTTTTATTGATATATATTTTTTATGCGCAATATGTTAAAAGTAACTCACAATAAACATCCTACTGCAAATGATAATGATGAAATGATCGTGTGTTCGAACTCCACTCCTGACATCCGTGTACGGTTTGAATAATTTTTCCTGCATTATAATTTTAATTAACCGACTTCAGAAAATCGTTAAATTTTAACTAAAAAGAGAAAAATAAACTTTTCTATCAAAAATTGCACCAAGTTCAAAAGCTACTGCAAAGTGAAAATAATTTCCTTATATAATTGTAATAAGAAATTAAATTAAGAGCGTAGTATTTATCTTGCATATTAATATATTTATGTACATTTATTTGATTTTTTGGAGTCAGTGCCAGCCAAAATGATTTCAAAATTAAAATTAAGTATCCAATGCAAATCTTTATAGATATAAATCTTCTATGCGTGTGTTTGTCACTGAACTCCTCCTAAAAGACTGGATCGATTTTAATGAAATTTTGTGTGTGTGTTCCAGTGGATTCGAGAATGGTTTAGGTTCACATTTCATCGAAATTGATTCAGTTCATTTTTAGTAATTAGGCAAAAACTAATAGTTAGTGATTTGGTGGTTTTCAAATGTATTGCCGTATTAGGTGAAACAAAATTTGAAAAAATAATTTGGTTTAAATATGAATATTTACTCCGGTATGAGATGCTTATAGTTTATAGCATTCTAAGCAGTTGATTATTAGCGAGTTTTTTTATTTATATTTCAGAAATTTCAAGAAATGTCTTGGCCAGTCACTATTTTTCTTATAAGTGTGACCTCTGTAAAACATTCTGTAATTTTTTTGTATCTTCAATAATTCATTAAAAAAATTGCTTAAGGTTATCTTACATGCCTATTAATAAATCAAAAATGTATTAGTATTTATTTATTTCATAAATTTAAAGCATTTTAATAGTTGCTTATGTCATGAGTGTTATTTTGCTTCTTAAATAAAGGGTATAACTTCTGATAAAAAAAAAAATTAATTAAAAATTAATTGTTTTCATTGCAGTTATAATAAAGAATTAGAAAGTTCTAATAGACATAGCAATTAATTTAAGAGAAGTAACAAAAGCATTAATAAAATTCTGATTCTGAGTTACAGTAACGTTCATGAAAAGTGGTAACACTCATGAGAAGCGATAACACTCTTGCAGCAAACAACTTTTTTGTAACAAAGAAAAAAAAAAAGATTTTTAAAAGTTTAAACTATAATTTGTTTAGAATAGATAGTCTTTTGAAAATTATTTAAGGTACCCTGGGGTAATAACGCCAGGCGGGGTAATAACGCCAAGTGCTTATATTTTGCATAATTATGAAATAATCAGGTAAATGACACCCATGTGCTCTGCACAGAAGGGTTTTGAGTCACATAAATAGCAAAAAACAGCTTCAAGTTAATTTGTTTCATTTTTAGGTCTTATTGTTTTTACAAACAACTAAAATTAACGATTGATCTAAAATTTGCGAGATACGTTTTGTGATGTGAAGACTATCTTTTTATCCGGAAATACTTTGTTAATTACATAAATTTGTAGTGCATTTCATGTACTTTTAAATTGTTGTTGAAGATTTTGGATATCTTCTCGAGATAATTTGTAATTTAAAATGTACTGCGCAATAACTATACCGGGGTAATAACGCCGATCCTTGACTTTAGTACCCCGGTTGATTCCATACAGTGGCCGAGCTACATCCTAAATGCTGATTCAAATAGACAAAGTTAAAACTGTCCAATGTTTCTCATATTTCTATTTAAGCGGTCCTTTTTAAGCAAAAAGAAGCTCACGGTCTGATATTCTTTTGCCTCATCCCCTCCTCCCACACCACACCTTTATTTTTCTTACACTTTCACAAAAAATTGAACATTTTCAATAGCTTAGAATGCAATTTGTCAATTTCTAAGTTTATAGAGTTTGTATTTTTAGAATTGGGCTATCTACATGCAATTATTCCATCTTATTTCATAGTTTTGTTTGCATGGCGTTATTACCCATATAGGTGGGTAATAACGCCAAATAGCATTGGTCAAGAAAAAACGCCATTACATTTTATGAATACATATCTGTTAAATTATTTTATTTTATATAGATAGTCAATGAGTTGCTGTATCAGATCCTATATTTGTTTGAAAAATGCAATCTAAAACTAAGCCGTGAAAATTGGTAGAACCTTAACGTGGCGTTATTACCCCAGGGTACCTTATTAAGAATTAAAATTTGAATCTTAAGTAGCACTTACAAAACACTTGTGCAGACATGAAAATCCTTTTACTATTTTTAAATAATTATAAATATATATGATATGGCAAAATATATCCCTGAATCATGAATCAATTATAATCATAACTTTAATATTGTACAATATCTATAGTTGTAGATTTACTTAACTTCTTTTCTCATGAGTATTACTTTTTCCAAGTAACACTCATGTACACTAACACTCATGACATTTATTAAGGAATTCTTCACTAAAATAAATTCTAACTATTTTATTGAAATTTTAGTTGGGCCTATTGATTCCTTAACAAAAAATACAGCATTCCCTAACTTAACATTTTTATACGTTAAAAAAAAATAATAAATAAATGGGTAACACTCCTGTAAGAAAATAAAAATACTCATCATGTTGAAATGTGAACATTCCAATAAATAGCAATTATAGAACAACATTATCGAGTTCTAAATAAGCGCACTGTAAAGAAGAAACAACATCGTTTTCTCGCTACCGTTACCAACTGTTATGTATACAAATAGTTAGAAAACAAATAATATTAACTTCCCTAAGGTAACACTCATGTTCTGCATATGAAGACACAAAATACATTTAAATTTTAAACTCTTAGATGCGTATTTTAAATATATAAATTGTCTATTTGTTTAATTAACACAGGATATTTTACATTTAATCCATATATAAAAAATTTTAAATGTTTGGAAGCATAAAAAAAGATTGAAATTTTGCAAGTTTTTTATTCAGACAAGTAAATTCCCATTACTTACTAACTAAAGTACAAAAAAATATCACTATTTCACAACTCTGGAAAAATTTAATGAATGCATTGAATTAAGCATAAAAAGATGTGCTACTAGCTGCTTTTAGAATATAAAAAAATAAATTTATTAATATGAAATTTAGATTTAAACATCAGGATATCAAACTGGCAGTTCATGTGAAATTCACCCAAAAGTGTTGATTAAGTTCGCTGAATAGAGTGTGGACGGAATGGCCGAGCGGTCTAAGGCGCCAGATTTAATCTCTGGTTCTTAAAGAAAGAGATAGTGTGTTCGAACCCCACTCCTGACATACATGTATGATTTGCAGTAATTTTTTTTGTATTATAATATTAATTAACCGACTTCAGAAAATTGTTAATATTTAACTAAAAAGAGAAAAATAAACTTTTCTATCAAAAATTGAACCGACTTCAAAACTACTGCAAAAGTGAAAAATAATTTCCTTATATAATTGTAATAAGAAATTAAGAGCGTGTATTTATCGTGCGTATTATTATATTCATGTACATTTATTTAATTTTTTGGAGTCGGTGCCAGGACAACGTCTGTCGGGTCCACTGGTACAGTATAAGTTTACAAAAATTTTGTTAAAAAATCAAAATCAAAATAGGTTTTTCCATAAATGTATGGACTTTATTAGAATTTTGTACTTAAATTGCAATTTTGCATCCATTTCTTCGAATCATCTATAAAAATCACATCAGGTATGCAACAAATTTTGAAATTTTATTTGTAATAACATAGAATTGTGATTGAAAGAATATGGCGGATTTTTTTTTTTTTTTTTTTTTGGGGGGGGGGGGTGACATAATCGAGGTCAGGGGTGACACCATTTACATCCGCCCCGGGTGTCACCCCTCCTAGCTACGCCACTGATCCTAATCTCAATAAAAACTTACTTCTAATTAAAAAAAAAAAAAAAGAACATTTAGAAATTATTTTATGCGTATACGGATATTTTCGCAGAATACTTTTTTTTTATCCATTTGTTTAATATATATATAAATCCCTTTGGAACGATATTTAGAATATTAGAAGGGTTCAAATATAAAACTCGCTCCGCAAAAATCTCATTTTCTCGTATTTAAATAAGTATTTTATCATTATAATAGAAATACATGGGCTTCTGTATTATTAATATAAAATTTATCTTTAATAAAAATGCCTTATTTATTAATAAAAAGCAACCAATATTAAAAAAAAAATACATATGTATATAAACCGCCTTTTAGCTCGCGCAGGCCTCGAACCCGTTTCGTCTGGTGGCAAAGCTCAGCGCTCTGAACATTCGGCCACCGGGCTTCAATTCATTTGCAATAGATTATCTTTACAATTAGCACCGCAAGTAATTACATCCGTGGTCTGTTCTTCATCTGTTATCGAGCGCACAGTTGCAGTACCGGTAGCACAATAGCGAGTACTGAACGCACATCCCGTCCACTATTGGAACCCACTCCATGTCCATGGCTCCTGAGCGCGCGCGTCCAGAGCGCGTAACAGCTGAACACGGCCTGAGTTTCCCTCTCGCAAGCAAACAAAAACACGTGACTACTTTTATCTGATTGGCTATACTATTGGACATTCTATGTTTTATCCACTGAGCTCGACATATAACAGGAGATCCGGCTTCCTATTTCAAAACGTTAGCTCCCGCGGTCAGCGCGGATGAATACAGTGACGGCACTTTTAGCTGAGTTTTGGTTCGTATACTAGGCAGAAAGCGCTGTTTTGCTCATTGCCTACTATGTGAGCAGTTTATTTATTTTCTAATTTATTTTAATTTTCTTGATATAATTATTAACCATATATCATGGTGAGTAGTTGTTCTGCTTACGGCTGTAAAAACCGTTGCACAAAAGAGGGAAATTTGCAATTTCATAGATAAAATGCCTTTTTTTTTACTCCTATGCACATGTTAACCAGCCACAAGTGTGATACAGTCGAACCTCGTTAATGTGAATCTCAAGTGGTATCGAAATTTTGTTCATATAGACAGTAATTCATGTTATTAGTATTAAACATTTGTATTCATTTTCGTAGGGGACTGTAAAAACAGTTTATGTTAAATGTAATCCATGTTAAACGTGTTTTTGTTAACGAGGTTTGACTATGTGCAAACTTTGTGAATGATAATTTTTTGTTTTGATTTATTTTAATTTCAAGTATCATTTTTTGTCTAGTGTTTAATACAAAGATTACTATAATACTTATTGGAAAATATTTTGAGAAAATGCTTTAACATATATATTGGATAAATATTTAATAAAAATACATAAATATTTAAATTAATATTTAGTTAGATAGTTGGTGTAAAACATTATTCCATTATTGTTATTATTATTATTATTATTATTTTAATGTATCATCGTAATTCTATAATCAATTATTGTTATAATTTTTTAGATGCATTTTAAAATTTTCTGAAAAATAGTGCATAATTATCGTACAGCTTACTTTTTAATTTAATATTTTCACGTTCATAAATTTATCGTTTATCTATAAAAAATGGTATTATGTTTATATTTGCACCAAATGATTAACAATAGACATGTCATTGAACATCAAAATATAGGGAAAAGTGGGAAAAAAAACTTAAATCCAAAAAGAAGATACTTTTACATAAAATGACAACAAATTATTGCTAAAATATTAACATATTACGCGGGGGGGGGGGCGGGGGATATTGAATATTTGGAACAGTCTCATAGTTTTTAGGATAACTGCTTCCTCTTCACTCTTGATTTTGTTTTACGGCGATAATAATGCGCATTGAAACTATGAAAACATGTATAAATACATTTATTATATTAAAAATTACCTTATGTTTTAATACTTCTGAAATTTTTGTGTTACTTAAAACCCCTTGATTAAAATTTGAAGCTTTATTTTGTTGAAATTAATTTGTAAATTGTTCTTTAAAACTATAAACATAATGATAAAAACAAAGTATTCTTTCGTTCAGAAATGATAGAATAAAAATACATATTCGGATAATAAAAAAGCCGGATAATTAAATGCCAATTTCAAAACAACATTATCTGCCGATTTCGAATGGATGTGAAAGATGGGGGTTTATAAACAATTTAATTAAAAATATTTCTGCTAAATAAGTACTAATCGGGTAGTTCCTGTTCTTATAGATTACTTACTCTCATTGTTTTTATAATTTACTTAATTAGTGAAGAATAAATTGGGATAATAATAAAAAGATTTCTCCTATGTCTAACATTGAAAAAGCGGACTATTTTTTCTCTCTTGCCTACTATGCTTCTCCGGGTTGTAATTCGGCTAGCAGACGACTGACCGCCGAGTCGGACCTCCTGTTATATGTCGAGCTCAGTGGTTTTATCCTCTACTGTGGGATTCCGATTTCTACTGGCGATATTTTCTGGATCAGAAACACACCCCGAACGCACCTAACATTGGCCGTGTTCAAAAGCGGCTTTTTTTGTGCGCGCGCGCTCAGAAGATTCTGCTTGGAGTAGGTGCTATCGAAGAAGAGAATTTTAAAGTTATTCAATTATTGTATTATTTTTATGGTTCAGAATTGGTAAATACAAATACTATATCCCTTTATCCTTTCAAAACATGATTCTCGTAACGGAAATACATACCTGTAACCTCTCAAATAAAATTTAAAATATTCCAGGAAGTATCACGTGACCTATTTCATGTAATTTATCCCGATTAGCATTTAAAATATGACAACCAACCCTGCTCAAAAGCTGACGCGCGTTACGCGAAAAAAACTGCTGGGCGATTTGATCACGTGATTGTGCATTTTGTGCTTATCTGTTATTGGTTGCACTTTGTTTGTAAACAAAGTTGGTAGGTTGACTGATACAATTTAAATTTTTTAATAATTTTCTTTTTATTTATTTAAAAATCATTTATCAGTTGCTTTATACTTTTCGTATTAAATAATAGAATACTGTTAATTCTATTGTTGTAATTAATAGAATGTTGTTGATAAACCAAGGTTGAGATATTCACACGGGGGACTAGCTAAGAGGGGGGACAGGGGGGAGCCTACCCTCCAAAAACATTCACAAATGTTGTTACACTTTGCAAATTTAAAACTTTTATGTCAAATTTAATTAAAATTTTAATACAAACTGCAATACATTTTCTATTTTTGATAGAATTTGCAAAAGTTACAACTCTAATTGGGAATATTATTAATTTTTTTACAAATAAGAACTATATTACATTTTCAAAGTGCGTTAACTTGGCAAAATTATAAAACGAGTTGGCGAATATAAAAATTTGACTTGACAATATTAAGGTTTTCTTCCCCACCAATAAAAAGTCTTAGCGATGGCCCTGTATCCACATATTACAAGATTGATTTGTAATCTACAATACTGGAACGATTTCAATGGAATTTGCATTATTAGTTAGATAATTTTTCAGAAGAAGTTTTAGTATATATATATTTCTTATTTAATGATTGTATATTTTAATACCGTGTGGATAACAGGCCAAAATATGTCATAAAATATGAGAAACAAACACATCCGAAATTATGTTAGTATAAGCAAAACACTTATTTATACTTTCAATAGAAAAATTATAAACATTCTAATCATACTTTATTCATTACAAAACTAGAAGGCAAACTCCAAATATTTCACCTCTTTAAAATATATGTATGCAGATATTCTTAATTAAACAAAATGTATATCTTTTACATTTTGCTTTTATAATATTTTCCATTTTGACTTTAACACCGTAAAATATCCACGCATGCATTATATTTGCATCCTAATCTCAATAAAAACTTACTTCTAAAATTTAAAAAAAAAAAAAAAAAAAAAAAAAAAAAGAAGAAGAAGAAGAAGAAGAACATTATAATTATTTTATGCGTATACGGATATTTTCGCAGAAAACTTTTTTTTCATTTGCTTAATATATATATAAATCACTTTGGAACGATATTAATATCGTTCTAATTATCCTTTTAATATTCTAAATTTAGAATATTAAAAGGATAATTAGAATATTAAAACTTTCTCCGCAAAAATCTCATTTTCTCGTATTTAAATAAGTATTTTATTATTATAATATAAATACATGTGCTTCTGTATTATTAATATAAAATTTACCTTTAATAAAAATGTCTTATTTATTAATAAAAAGCAACAAAAAAAAAAAAAAAAAAAAAAAAAAAAACAACTTTTGGCCCGCGCAGGTTTCGAACCCGTATCGTCTGGGCACAAGTTCAGCACTCTGACCATTCAGCCAACGATCTCACATTCACTTGTAACAGATTATCTTTATAATTGGCACCACAAGTAATTACATCCGTGATCTGTTCTCCATCTGTTATTGAGCGCACAGTTACAGTAGCGAGTACTGAACGCACATCCCATCCACTATAGGTACCCACTCCATGTCCATGGCTCCTGAGCTCGCGCGTGCAGCGCGCGTAACAGCTGAACACGGCCATTGTTGCAAAAGTAGTCCATAATATTTTTGCTTTTCGCGCCTTTTGGCGAGATGTGGAATAAGAAGGGAAATAATACAATTTTGCTTTGAAACTCCGATTCCAGCTAGTGGCGCTGGCGTTCTTAACCACCATTCAAAGTCATCAATCCCAATCAGTAACATTGTTTTATAGATGGCGCTACATTATCCAATTTGCTATTGCTATAGGTACTCTTTAAATATCCAATATTTACATTAATTTGATAGTTGTCCTACTCTCCACGTTCGTAGTTATAGAGCTCCATGTTATAGGGTTACACTGTTTTTATCGTTGGCCTGGCCAACTGTTCGCCGTGCTTGTGTTGTGACAGTAATGTCAACTATTATTTACTTTTCAATTTTATGTGTTTGCTCAAAGCCAAGTAAGTTTCCGTAACAAATAGTTTTATTGTGTGTGACAATTAAATTGATTCTTCTTTATATAAAAGCGAAATGGCATTTCTGGCTGTTTAACAGTTTAAATATAACTGATGCGCCATTAGATGTCATGACTTGATCGGAAATGGCGGGAAGTAATCTGATAGATTTCTATTTAAAATTGTAAATTTAAGAAATCTTAATGAGTTGAAAATGTTGAAGAGTCAATTTGAGGCTTAAATAAAAAAAAAATGTATAATTAACTGCGTTTTTATTAACTATGTTTTGTTATTTGATTTCGTTTATTGCTTCAAACTCAATAAACGAAAAAAATACTTTTCTGTGAGCTACTTTCTCGTCATTAACATATTTTAAATTTCAAACATTTTAATAATATAGGTTCTTTTTACCATTTGTTGTTAATAATGTATAATTTTTTATGTTGATCATTGTATTCTTGTTTATGTTCTGAAAGGAGGTTGATAAATGCCATGTTTATCGTCCTCTTCCTCACATAGTCGCCAAATGCAATGTTTATTGAAATTCCTATATATATATTTTAAATAGTTAAATAGAAATATACATTTGAGAACAATAATACTGTATATATTTAAAACTGTCAGAAGATATAGCAAATTTTATTAAATTGAATTAAGTGCCAAAAAAACTTGTTCAGAAATTAAGGGAAAAAAAAAAAGGCATAATATAATGTGCGTGCGTTATGATTGTTCCGAAAGTATAAAATGCAATTTGAAAATGCATGCAGTTGTTGTATCTTAGTGCAAAGTACATGTTAATTCTCATAGTTTCGATTTGTTATGTAAAGACAGACATGCTACTTTTCTGCAGAAGTCCTCTTTTTCGGCAGTGAATTTTATTATTCTTAGGATCAAAGCAAATATGCATTAAAATTTGTTAACATTTTATTACTGAGGGGGGAGGGGGGCATAACAGAAGAAATAAACAAAAACGAGAGTACAAAGAGTGCCAAATTAAGCAAATTTCTTCGAAGGATTGCAGGAATATGCACAAATTTCCCCCAAAGGATCTCAAAATAAAAACTAAATTCATCAAACTGTTGCGGAAAAAATACTATTTTCTTAAGAGGATCACAGAAGATAACGCTATTTTTGTGAACAGGTCACAGAAAAATACTCAAATTTAATCGAAAGATCGTGGAAAATACTTGAATTTTGTAGAGAAATCATCTGCAATTTTCTGACAAACTTTACTTTTTTTGCGATCATCTGACAAAATTCCTGTTTATTTCAAGATCTATGGTGAAATTTGTGATTTTTCTTCAAACGATTGACGAAATTGATTTCTTTTAGACAATTTCTCAAAATTCGCGATGCATCTTATGTGCAAATTTTTGGATTTTTGATCTGTTTTTTAATTTTTCAGAAAATTTGGAACAGAATGGTTTATAGTTTAACATGAATCGCAGCTTTATCAATCGCATGTAGTGTGGATCATATTGCAATTGCACGTGGCAAATAATTTCTAGCTATTTTTTTTCTCTAGATTTTAGCAGTTGATAAATAGTCTGCAGACGTTCTTAACAGTCTGCGACGGGCGTCACAGGGTTGCACCGATTCTGCGCCCAGGATCAATTTTATTTAATAAATCATTAAAGTCAAATGTTCTGATGTACATAGTGTTTTGTAAATTTTTAATATTATTTACAAGATGTAAACTATTTTTTATATTATAGTATTTATCATTAGTTTTAGCTATATCTAGCATTTTTGTAAGTATTGATAACAATTCTTTACTAACATTATTGTTGTAAGTTTTACAAACAATTGTTATAGTATGAAACTTTAAAGGAATTTTGGAATAACCACAGTATAAGGATAGTTATAATTATGATTTTTAATTTTTAGTAATTTATAATAATGAGCTATATGTCTATTTTTAATGATAGTTTCAAGATCTATTTTAATGAAATTTGAACTAGTGTTTATTGCTTGAGTTAATGATATAGAGTAATAATGTTTACAAATTATTGCATAGTTGTTAGGTGATTTATCAACATAAGTTATGATAAATTTATTTTGTAAATTTTTTATTTCATTATTTAATTGTTTAATATTTAAATTAAAGGTATCGATATTCTTATAAAGTTCAATATTTAATTGAAAATGTGGGTGTATTTCTCACAGATAATCTTGGGCAGCTGCAGATTTTCGGTTAGAGAAATAATAAGCGAGGAAAATGGAAAAGAAATGAAGGACAATTTAAAACTAATTTTGAATTGAAAAGGGAAGGGGGGTGCAAAGGAATAATTTAAGAAAATAACCAATATATAACGAAATAATCGTTAGACATATTGGTTCAGGTTTTTACATTAGGTCAATTGGTAGTGAAACATGTAACTGAAAAATCATTTCAACAGAGATATGATATAACAAACAATAGTGTTTAATAAAAATTCTTAGACTGTGGAAAAAAAAAAAAAAAACTAAACTTTTAAAAGCAGGCTTTGCTATTTTCTTTTTATTTTGTAATATAAAGCGAAAATAATTTTCATTTAATACATACAGGGTGAGTCATAAATATCGAAACAATAGGCTATCTCATTAAATATTGCCCCTAGACCCATACTTCCAATTGAAAAAATTCATAAAAAAAGATTAATTTTTTAGCTCACAGGCTATCATAGCCTGAGAGCTTATGTGCCCGTCCGTTCTGTATGTATGTTCGTACGTAACGCGATAACTTATGATAAAAATATCCTATCCACTTGAAATTTTGTATGTAGGTATATCCTGACAAGGCGCTTCCCTGATTAGTTTTTGGAGTTCATTCGATATGTATAAGAGGGGGAACGGGGGGCTCATGCCCCCCGTTAGTTGATATAGATGGGATTTTCATGCAGAATTAAGTTTTCAAAATTTAGATTAGGATCATTCTGATGAGGCGATTCAGTGACTGTTATTAGTTGTTCATTGAATAAGTATAAATAGGGGGAACAGGGGTTCTAATGCCCCCCCCCCCCCCCGTTAGTTGATATAAATGGGATTTTAATGCAGAATTAAGTTTTCGTTCAAAATTTAGATTAGGATCATTCTGATGAGGCGATTCTGTGACTGTTATTAGGTGTTCATTGAATAAGTATAAATAGGGGGAACAGGGGCTCTAATGCCCCCCCCCCCCCCCCCCCCCCCGTTAGTTGATATAAATGGGATTTTCATGCAGAATTAATTTTCGTTCAAAATTTAGATTAGGATCATTCTGATGAGGCGATTCCGTGACTGTTATTAGGTGTTCATTGAATAAGTATAAATAAGGGGAACAGGGGTTCTAATGCCCCCCCCCCCCCGTTAGTTGATATAAATGGGATTTTAATGCAGAATTAAGTTTTCGTTCAAAATTTAGATTAGGATCATTCTGATGAGACGATTCCGTGACTGTTATTAGGTGTTCATTGAATAAGTATAAATAGGGGGAACAGGGGTTCTAATCCCCCCCCCCCCGTTAGTTGATATAAATGGGATTTTCATGCAGAATTAAGTTTTCGTTCAAAATTTAGATTAGGATCATTCTGATGAGGCGATTCAGTGACTGTTATTAGTTGTTCATTGAATAAGTATAAATAGGGGGAACAGGGGTTCTAATGCCCCCCCCCCCGTTAGTTGATATAAATGGGATTTTAATGCAGAATTAAGTTTTCGTTCAAAATTTAGATTAGGATCATTCTGATGAGGCGATTCAGTGACTGTTATTAGTTGTTCATTGAATAAGTATAAATAGGGGGAACAGGGGTTCTAATGCCCCCCCCCCCCCCCGTTAGTTGATATAAATGGGATTTTAATGCAGAATTAAGTTTTCGTTCAAAATTTAGATTAGGATCATTCTGATGAGGCGATTCTGTGACTGTTATTAGGTGTTCATTGAATAAGTATAAATAGGGGGAACAGGGGCTCTAATGCCCCCCCCCCCCCCGTTAGTTGATATAAATGGGATTTTCATGCAGAATTAATTTTCGTTCAAAATTTAGATTAGGATCATTCTGATGAGGCGATTCCGTGACTGTTATTAGGTGTTCATTGAATAAGTATAAATAAGGGGAACAGGGGTTCTAATGCCCCCCCCCCCCCCCCCGTTAGTTGATATAAATGGGATTTTAATGCAGAATTAAGTTTTCGTTCAAAATTTAGATTAGGATCATTCTGATGAGACGATTCCGTGACTGTTATTAGGTGTTCATTGAATAAGTATAAATAGGGGGAACAGGGGTTCTAATCCCCCCCCCCCCGTTAGTTGATATAAATGGGATTTTCATGCAGAATTAAGTTTTCGTTCAAAATTTAGATTAGGATCATTCTGATGAGGCGATTCAGTGACTGTTATTAGTTGTTCATTGAATAAGTATAAATAGGGGGAACAGGGGTTCTAATGCCCCCCCCCCCGTTAGTTGATATAAATGGGATTTTAATGCAGAATTAAGTTTTCGTTCAAAATTTAGATTAGGATCATTCTGATGAGGCGATTCAGTGACTGTTATTAGTTGTTCATTGAATAAGTATAAATAGGGGGAACAGGGGTTCTAATGCCCCCCCCCCCCCGTTAGTTGATATAAATGGGATTTTAATGCAGAATTAAGTTTTCGTTCAAAATTTAGATTAGGATCATTCTGATGAGGCGATTCTGTGACTGTTATTAGGTGTTCATTGAATAAGTATAAATAGGGGGAACAGGGGCTCTAATGCCCCCCCCCCCCCCCGTTAGTTGATATAAATGGGATTTTCATGCAGAATTAATTTTCGTTCAAAATTTAGATTAGGATCATTCTGATGAGGCGATTCCGTGACTGTTATTAGGTGTTCATTGAATAAGTATAAATAAGGGGAACAGGGGTTCTAATGCCCCCCCCCCCCCCCCCCCCGTTAGTTGATATAAATGGGATTTTAATGCAGAATTAAGTTTTCGTTCAAAATTTAGATTAGGATCATTCTGATGAGACGATTCCGTGACTGTTATTAGGTGTTCATTGAATAAGTATAAATAGGGGGAACAGGGGTTCTAATCCCCCCCCCCCCGTTAGTTGATATAAATGGGATTTTCATGCAGAATTAAGTTTTCGTTCAAAATTTAGATTAGGATCATTCTGATGAGGCGATTCAGTGACTGTTATTAGTTGTTCATTGAATAAGTATAAATAGGGGGAACAGGGGTTCTAATGCCCCCCCCCCCCCCGTTAGTTGATATAAATGGGATTTTAATGCAGAATTAAGTTTTCGTTCAAAATTTAGATTAGGATCATTCTGATGAGGCGATTCAGTGACTGTTATTAGTTGTTCATTGAATAAGTATAAATAGGGGGAACAGGGGTTCTAATGCCCCCCCCCCCCCCCCCCGTTAGTTGATATAAATGGGATTTTAATGCAGAATTAAGTTTTCGTTCAAAATTTAGATTAGGATCATTCTGATGAGGCGATTCTGTGACTGTTATTAGGTGTTCATTGAATAAGTATAAATAGGGGGAACAGGGGCTCTAATGCCCCCCCCCCCCCCCCCCCCCCGTTAGTTGATATAAATGGGATTTTCATGCAGAATTAATTTTCGTTCAAAATTTAGATTAGGATCATTCTGATGAGGCGATTCCGTGACTGTTATTAGGTGTTCATTGAATAAGTATAAATAAGGGGAACAGGGGTTCTAATGTCCCCCCCCCCTTAATTTATATAAATGGGTTTTTCAAGCAGAATTTTCAGGTTTCGTTCAAATCTCTGAATAGTTTTGGAAGTTTAATGGTTAAGTATAAAAGAGGGGCATAACTCTTTTTAAATTATATAAATGCTAAATGGGTTTTTATTAAGAATTATCTAATTTGCTCTGAATTTTGGATATAGATTTTTTATATGATAAAGCATGTCTTTGATAGTATAGGAGGTTCAATGATTAAGTATAAAAAAAGAGAAAAGGGGAGAGCTGTTTCCCCTTCTTAATTTTTTTTTTCGAACGGAATTAACCCTTGAAAATATAAAGCTTTAATGTGCAATTAGTATTTGTAGCCTGTGAGCTCAATGCCTTCAGTTTAACTGGGCAGTATTCTTTATTGATAAGATAAGTTGCAACTCCATAAGGGGGGTCTGTTTTAAAAAATACGAAAATTAAATTTTTATACGCCCCCCAGAGGATAAAACTTCCAATTAGAAAAAATTTCTTTATTCCTTCCTGAATTAAACAAAAAAAATTTCATCTCGATATCTGCAAATCCCCGAAAGATATTAATATCCAAAATTTTCCAAAATTCCTGACTTACACCACTTAAGCATGCCTCTGAGCGTAGCAAAATCAGTTCATTTGAAGTACAATTAAGGGATCGACCATAAATTTAAGTATTGTTAAATGTTGATCCAAGACAACATTTAAACTTTTAGATATAAAATAAAAGCGTATAGGTTTTTGCTTTAAACTTCGATGAAATATGCTACATGTCTGCAATACAGTAGACTCCCTCAAATCCGCACAGTTTGGGACCAGAGGTTATGCAGATTTTAAAATTTTGCAGATTTCTGGTCATTGCTTTTTTTTACATTTTTAAACAGTAATTTGAGTGCAATTAATAGTGCATTCGGGACTATAATGGATACTTACAATATAATAAAATATTAAAGTAAGTAATAAACTAAAATAATACAAATTTAGATAATTTTTAAAATGATTAAAGTATTAATAGTAAAGGTCAAGTTAATAATCAATAGTGTATGATTAAATATTCATCATAAAGATTAAATGTATTTTTCCAAAATTATTCAACAAATTTGCCTCATAAAAGTACATTACTAATTCACATCAAAATCATAAAATAAGGATTTTTTTTTAAAATATAAGTTTAGCCAAGATTAATAACCAAAAAATCTTGTTTAATGCATAAATATATTTGGTAAGAAGATTGTGATTACCAATAATATGAGCAATATCTTTAATTTTTTCCAAAAAAAAAAAAAAAATATTCTTCCTTTATGAAAAAAACATGAATAGAGAAAATTATTGAGAAAATTACAAATTAAAAAATATATGAAATTGATACAAAACTAAAAAAAATCAATTTTTGTCCCAATATCCGATTTGAAAGTTTCATTGTTTACATCCATAAAATATGTGCGGATTTTAGAGAGTTGCAGATTTCTGGTTTGCGGATTTGAGAGAGTCTACTGTATTTCTACCTTGCCGCCAACTTCGTAACTGGCACGACTCATTGAACGGACCATCTTATTAAACACTTATTAAAAGTGTTATCAAATTAAGTGATATTAATTAAACTCTCATTAAAAGTGTCTTAAAACTTATTGGCGCAGGCAATAAGTTTAGTAAATATAGTAATAGCGAAAATGACTCTTCTATTAGCGGAATCAAAGGAAATATATTTTAATAAATTACATAGAAATATTTTAAAAAATCTACTTTATACTACAGTTAAACCGCTATAACGGACACTCCCGAATAGTAGACACCTCTGTTTATTGGACTATTTTCCAATCCCCATTCTCAAAACCTAAATTTGTGTATGTTTAACCTCTGAATAACGAACATTCCGAATAGTGGACACTATTTAAGGCGATAAAGGATGAAAAAGTATTTTTTAAGCCTAAAAAAATGAAAAAAAGTAAAAAGGCCTCTAAATTTATCAGGGAATTTTGTGATAAATGAGCTGGGGAAAATCCCTCCCCCCCCCCCCCACGTTCAGAGTTGAATTGAAGGGGTTGCCAAGGAGGGACATCTTCCAGGGCATTGAAATATCCCCTCGAAAAATTGAGATTTTATACTTTTAACAGCCAAAAAGTGCAATCCCCCTCACCGACCGGAACTCTATAATGTCCAATAATGTCACTTTGAAAAACAAATTACATGTAATCGCAAGCAAAAGTTAACTTTTGTAACAGGGTTTTTTCACAAGCGTGTAATGAACAGTGGGTAAAGGTGTGTACAGTTTTATTTACCCCCATTGCTTAAAAAATAATTTTAATTTTTGATTAATCATATAAAAGAGGTTTTAGGACATAAAAGTCAATTAATAAAATGTTAAACGTTTCTTAGCACTTTTTGAATATCTTTGATTTTCCCAATAGCGGACAATTTCTGCGTTCCTGAGGTGTCCGTTATTTAGAGGTTTTACTGTATTCAGTTTCAAATTTTATGAAGGTTTTAAACCTATTTTTGCTTTCTTCTATTTTTACAAGAAGAAAGTATTGGATTCATGAAAATTTTGAATTCCGGTTTTCGATGGATTCACACGTTTCAGGGCTCAGAGATACCAAAAAACATGTTTTATGAAATGTCTGTCCGTGAGCCACAGCACAATGAAAAAATTTGAAATCGACGTGATAAAAAAAAAAAGTTTAAATCAACTGACACATTTAAACAGTAATTAAAGAAGGTGAACATGGCAAAACTTAAACAAAATCTGAAATTGAAACTATGCAGCATTTAAACGTTAGGAGCCCATCTTTGCCCATCTTAAAACTAAATGCACTTTACTGCATCAGATGTTTTTATTTCAGTATTTCTCATTTTTAAACTGACATACGTCAATAACCGTCGGTTACGGTAACTTTTCAGCTCAGAAAATTTACTTTTAAAAATATGATTTGTTTACAAAAATTACTTTTTTTTAATATTGTTATTTTAAATACTTTTATTTTTTTTTTTTAAATACATATTATTTAAAATGCTGAATTAAGATTGAAAATTAGACATTTTCGTTTAATCAAAAGAAAAAAAATTCAACGCGACAAATAAAATTTTGAGTTATAACAATTTTAATTTACTCTTTTTTTTTTTTTTTTTTTTTTTTTTTGAAAAAAAAAATATTAAGAAGTCTTATGATGTTATAATGCTTACAAATTATATGGTTAACCATCACAAAACATTCAAAATTCCAATTTTATAAATAAATAAATAAAATAAATGTTTCCTGGACCCATTACAGCAACAATGTTTCTTCAATTACACGCATTTCAATTTGTGTCTGATCCCTTGAAACCTCACGATTTATCAAAATTGTCATAACTCTCCGAGTTTTGAAGATATCAAGATGAAATTTTTTTTGTTCAGTTCAGGAATGAATAAGGAAAAATTTTCTAATTGGATGTTTTATCTTCTGGGGGCCATTTAAAAATTTAATTTTCGTATTTTTTAAAATAGACCCCCCATGGAGTTGCAACTTATCTTATCAAAAAATTCACCTTTTTTTATGAAACTTTGCAATTGGAAGTATGGGTCTAGGGGCAATATTTAAGGAGATAGCCTATTGTTTCGATATTTATGACTCACCCTGTATAGATGGGAAAAAAATGTTTATTATTTAATATTCTCTAAGAAAATATAATTTATTTGGTAGAAACAGTCATGAAAAATCAATTTTTCCGTTTTTTTCTGAAAAAAACCGGTAAAAAACCAGTTTTTTTCTTCCACTTATATTTTTCCAGAAAATTTACATCTCTACACAGAAATAGATTTTAACTTAAATGTTGTTTATCATATTTTATATAAACATGTGAAAAAACTAAGTGTTTCCCGCCAATGTTCCATTTTTGGAACATGTTATAAATCATACACAAAAAATTTTTTATGAGGAAAAAAAATAAATACTCATAGTGCTTATGTTTGACTTTTAATAGGATTTTTACCAATAAATAGTTTGTGTTACCTTTCGATCATAGTGCGGCATTTAAAAGGTTAACCGTAATGTAACGGAATACTTTTGATTGTCCCTGTAATTGAACTATGCATCCGATTTTGATAAAATTTGAAATAACTCGACAAAATTATGTAATAATTATGTATTAAAAATTTCAAATGATTAAAATGCATTTGAAACTTTTTTCCCCATTGGCCGTAATGTAACGGAATCCTTTTGATTGTCCCTGTAATTGATGTATGCATCTGATTTTCTTAAAATTTGAAATGACTCGACAAAATTATATAATAATAATATATTTTAAATTTCAAACGATTCGGTTGGGTAGTTTTTGCGTTGTTATATGTGGACGGACAGACAGACGGACGGACTGAATGACAACAATAGGTGCTACGTATTTACATAATTACGAACGCACCTAAAAAGGTTAAAAAAAAGAAAGTTACTAAAAAAGAAAAGATAATAATAATAAGATTAGATCCTTAGATATAATCCATTTTTAGCTTTTCACTTTCCAACAAAGTTGAAAAGTGCTCATGCATTCGGTTTCTCTGGCCATCTGTCCGCGCTCTAACTCTCGTAAATATACTCGGATTGTTGTGAAATTTTTAGACGTTAATGATGTTTACCCAAGCATGAACCCTATTGAAAATGACGTTTCTGTCGTGATTAGTTTATTTACAGGGACAGTCAAAATTTTCTATTACATTTGGCCTATGGGGAAAAATCGTTTCAAATGAATTTTGAAGATGTTACACCCTGTAAAACGCTGTCAAATTTATATGCATCTACGAAGTGCATTAAAATATGCATTTTCAAAAGTATGCAGTGAAATGAATAGTTATTATTCATTTACAGGGCCACACAAAAAAATTCCAATAGATAATAGTAAAGGGAGGAATTGTTTGCGACATTTTAATTATGGCAAACGATTTGATGCATAATACATAGTGCATAGCATTTACAGGGGCACACAAAAGATTTCAAATAGTTTACTCTATCTGAAGTCCTGCATATTATGAAAGATGGCTGTTAGATGGATGAAATGCATTATGATATACGCTTTTTAAGTTTCCCTAGATGTATGCATATTATATGGTTTACATAAATGCTAATTGTTACACAATTTAGATATACAGGGTTACACAAAAGATCTCGGAAAAGTTACTGGATATGAGCGACATTTACTTAAAAGTGGTTTTTAAATATCTTATGCCTTTTTACGATGAACTGCATTTAGTTTATTAAGAAATGTATGTAGAATATAGATAAAATGATATACAGGGTCATGCAAAGAACTTGATACATTGTCACCTTTGGATGATAATATCTGGAAATTTGATTTTTAAGTAAAAGAGAATTAATTTTTAAACTAAACTTTAGCAAAATACTTTCATGTATTAAAGGTACTATGTATTTTACAAGGCTAAACAAAAGTATTCAAGTATGTTTCTATCTATTAGTATAAATTGCTGAAATGAAAATTTCAACCAGTTAGGCATTTTCTTGCTAAGCTAAATTTTACCATTATATAGTCTATATATTAACCAACAGATCAAATATAAGGCTTTTCAAAAGTATTGAAATACATATTTGGATATGGACAATAATGCGCTATTTTCCTGGATAACGAAGTTTTGATAAAGATTTCAAGAAGTGTTGGAAAGTTCTTCATAATCTATGCTTAACGCATCATTTTTCTTACTTGTTAAGTATTTAAAAACATTTATTTATTTCTACTTAGAAAATAGTTGAAGCAGTTATTAATCATTTAGGCAATTTAAATTGTTGGACAAACATATAAATCATATACCATATGCATAGATGCCAACATTGTAAATACCATATCAGGAGTGAACTAGTTAAATTTCAGGAGTTTTGGACACTCTTCAGGAGTAAAATAGTCACCTTTCAGGAGTTGCAAATAATTTTTTTGAGGTATTTTTAAAATATCTTTTACACATACTTTCTTAAACCTCAACCCTGACAGCTTTTGTATTTATTCATAGAAACAAAATTTTAAAAAATGTCACTTTTTTATGTAGTTAAAAAAAATCTAATAAATTTATACAAATGGAATATTTTTTATCCTTACAGAGCAAAAAATCCATGATTTCTGTACTAGCTGTGAAATTCATGAAATATTTTTTTCTTCGCAACTGGTTTGCTAACAAAGTGATTTCCTCCCACAACTGACAGACGAAAATAGGATCTTTTGCAGAGGTGACGAAAATCGCAATCTTTTGACGTGAATAATTGGCAAAAATCGTGATTTAAGTGAATGATTGATGAAAATTGCGGTCTTTTATCGCGAATGACTAACGAAAACCAATGTCTTTTATCACGAATGACTGACGAAAATCGAGATCTTTTCCTGCAGTGACTGACGGAAATCACGATCATTTGTAGAGTGACTTACGAACATTGCAATCTTTTCTCAGGAATGACAGACAAAAATCGTGATTTTTTTCCCGAAACTGACAGACGAAACCCACGATGTTTTGTCAGAATGACTCACGAGAATGGCGATTTTTTCCCGAGACTGAGCGACGAAAATCGCGATCTTTTGCCGAGACCTACTATGGAAGATCTGTTTTTTTCCGAAGACTAACTGACGAAAATCACGATCTTTTCCAGAGACAAATAGACGAAAATCGTGATTTTGTGTCATATGCCGAAAATCGTGCTTTTATTAAGCGAATGACTGACGAAAATCGCGATCTTCTATCGCGACTGACAAAAATTGCGGTGTTTTGCCATGACTTATTGACGAAAATCGCGATCTTTTCCTGAGAGTAACTGAAGAAAATCGTGATCTGCTGTGGCGAACAACTGACGGAAATGTATTTACGATGTATTTCAATGACCTATTGTCGAATTTCGCGATTTTTTGCAATGATTGATCGAAAAAGATCGTTATTTTTTGGTCCCGAATGATCGAAAAAGATCGTTATTTTTTGGTCCCGAATGATCGAAAATATCGCGATTTTTTGTAGCAAACTTCCGTATTTTCTACCTTATTACCGTACTACCGTATTTTAACGTACTTTTCCGGAGAAACTCCGGAATTTCCGGAGAAGTTGGCATCTATGCATATGGGTATTTTTTTTTTTTTTTTTTTCAATACTGTAATTAAATAAAGGCAGTTAGTGAATTCTTCACTCATTCAACATTAGAGAAAAAAAATTACCTTTTAACTCCTAAGTTCATTGAAAATTATGTTGATTTTCAAATGTGTGATAAAATTTATTAAGCTTATCTTGAAATATGTCTCAGCAGCTGTTTTGATAGCTGCAGATGCAGTCAGGAACAATGATAGAAATTGGAAAATGAAATGTAGGCATCAAAGGAAAAACTTTAGTTGCAGTTTTTAAAATTCATTTTTAACATTATTGTAACATTGTATGTTACTTTTTAGAAAACCACAAATTTATTTCAAATTATTGATGTTTCTTAATTTCTAAAATTATGATAATTGAAGCAACTGTAAAACTGATATAAAGCTTTTCTAATTATTGTGATATTTAGAAATTAATAGGAAAGTGCTTTTTATCTGTAAAACCAGGGTTGGCATTTTTGCCGGCAAAAAGGTATTTTTGCCAGGACAGTGGCAAAAACTGGAAAAAACCGGCAAAAATGGAAAAAACCTACAGTAAAACCTCTAAATAACGGACACCTCCGGAACGCAGAAATTGTCCGCTATTCGGAGGTGTCTGCTATTGGGAAAAGCTCAGATATTCAAAAAGCGCTAAGAAATGCTTAACATTTCATTAATTGCCATTTATATGTCCTAAAACCTCTGTTATATGATTAATCAGAAATTAAAATTACTTTTTAAGCAATGGGATTGAAATAAAATTGTACACACCTTTATCCACTGTTTATTACAATCTTATGAAAAAACCTGCTACAAAAGTTAACTTTTGCTTGCGATAACATGTACAGTAGACTCCCTAAAATCCGCAACTCTCTAAAATCCGCACATATTTTACGGATGTAAACAATGAAACATTCAGTTCAGATGTAGGTGCAAAAATTGATTTTTTCAGTTTTATATCAATTCCATACATTTTTTAAATTAATAATTTTTGTTAAGGCTATTGAATTCATGTTTTTTTCATGAAGAAAGAATAATTTATTTCTGAAAAAATAAAGATATTGCTAAAATATCATTGGTAATCACAATCTTACCAAATATATTTATCAAGCTTTTTTAGTTAAGTCTGGCTAAACTTGAAATAAAGTTTCATTATTTTATGATCCTGATGTGAATTAGTAATGTACCTTTATGAGGCAAATTTCATTGAATAATTTAGGAAAAACATATTCCCTCTTTTATATTGAATATTTAATTGTACATTATTGATTATTATTTTACCTTTCCTTTTAGTATTCTAAACATTTTAGAAAATATCTAAATTTTTATTATTTTAGTTTATTACTTTTTTTAATATTTTAGTATATTGTATATTCATTATACTTTTGATTTCATTATTAATTACATTCAAATTATTTTTTTAAAAATATAAACAAAGCAATGACCAAAAATCCACAAAATTCTAAAATCCGCAAAACCTCTGGTCCCAAGCTGTGCGGATTTGAGGGAGTCTACTGTAATTTGTTTTTCAAAGTGACATTATTGAACATTACAGAGTTCCGGGCGGGGAGGGGGATTGCATTTTTTGATTGATAAAAGCATAAAATCTCAAAATTTCCTGGGGGGGGGGGGTTATATTTCAATGCTCTAGAAGAATCCTCCTAAACAACCCCTTCAATTCAACGCTGAACGTAAAGGGGGGGGGGTTTCCCCAGTCCATTTATCTGTGATCACAAAATTCCCTGATAAATCTAGAGGACTTTTTACTTAAAAAAAAAAAATTCTGCTTAAAAAAATACTTTTTCATCCTTTGTCGCCGTAAATAGTGTCCGCTATTCGGAATGTCCGTTATTCAGAGGTTAAACATACATAAATTTAGGTTTTGGGAGTGGGGATTGGAAAATTGTCCGTTAAATAGAGCTGTCTGCTATTCGGGAGTGTCCGTTATGGAGGTTTTACTGTATTTGTCTTTAATATGGAATAAAACTGCACGCTAATAAGGATAGTAATGTTATAAACATTAAATTTAATAGTGTACTATTTAATATTTTAATTTAATTTGCTAATTAATTAATATTAAATATTTTAAATCTTTGAAAAATAAGTGGGATTCAGTGTTCCTTAGGAATTTAAGAACAAAATAAAAAATTACATACCTAATTATTTTACCTTAAGTCAGGGATATGTTTAGGAAAATTTTAGGTTCTTTAAAGGACCCTTCATTAAATAATTTATCTTAAAACAGGACCCTTCACAAAATTCTTTAATCTCAAACAGGACCCTTCATAAAATTATTTGTCTTGCAAATAGGCATTTCATCTTCAAATTGAACTTTTCACAAATTTAATCATTTAAGCACACCATCAAATATGTTCAGCAAGTAGTGCTGCTATTGAAAGATTTTCTTCAAGTTTTTTATTTGTGCAAACTAAGATTCGAAATAAACTATCAACAAATACTCTTTCAAAACTTTATTGTTATGCCATGCTAAAGCAGCAGAATTTAAGATGTGAGGAAGATATTGCTGAAATATTTGAAATTTAATAGTTTTCTGCTTTAAATATAATTTTATATTAAATTAAATTTAGGTTACTATAACTGTTTCTTCAAATTTCTATTCTAACATATATAAACTAAAACTATAAACATAAATTCTTTACTTAGTCTCAACAGTTCTATTATATGAATTATTAATAATTGTATACACATGAATAAATGAAGTTTCTATTTCTTTATATAAAATTGGTATTTTTTTCATTTATAACCTTGTTATAAAAATTTGTATTCTGTCATAAAATGCATAATTATACTTATTTAACTTAAAAGTTACAATAAATTTAGAATAATATTGATTTTTTAATTAAATATGCAGTTTTTTTCTTTCGTGAAATATTTTATCTCTTTTTGGAGAAAAAAATTAAATGGACAGCCTATTTTTGCCACCTCTTTGGCAAAAACCTATTTTTGCCAGGACGGTTTTTACCAGGTTTTTTCTGCGGTTTTTTCCACCTTTGGCAAAAACTCGCCAACCCTGTGTAAAACAAAACTTCTTAACCACCAAAAAAAAAAAAAAGGCCCAGTATTGATAATTATAGCTAAATTTTGTAAAAAAAAAAAAAAAAAAAAAAAAAAAAAAGTACTGCATCTAATTCACAGATTTTCTAAGTCCGAGCAGAGATGCATGTTATAAGTGGGTCATTCCACGTGAAATCAACCAATTTAAGGAAAACTTGTTGCATCATAGTCACAGATTTTTTTTTAATTTTTATCATAGACAGACATAGTACTGAAACCCTCAAATCTGAAATTTAAAAGTAATTTTCACAATATTGGCCGAGATATGGCCATTTGAAAACTGGCCATTTTTACAAAATGGCGGCCATCTTGGAATTGTATCACTGTCTAAATATGGCCATAACTTGACAACTAATGGCTCAAAGTTTATATATCTGGTACCAATTTGAAGCTATTTGTACAAAGAATGAATATTTCACATCAAAACAATAATAAATTTTCATTTTTTTACTTTTTATTATGTGCAAAGTGAAAATTTCACCCCAAAAAAGGGCAGATTGTAATGGCTCATAAAAAAAATGAATCACCATGAATTTTTCTGAAACTTGGTAAAAACGTTGCTCCATGTGTGTGCTTTAAATAAAAAAAAAATTGGAAAGGTAAAATTTGTTGTTTTAAAATAAATGGTTTTTTACAGATAAAGTGTCATTAACCAAATAATGATATTTTTAGAATCTGTGAGCATTCCTGATTCAAAAAATAATGGTTAAAATAAAATTTTCTAACATCTAAATTAATGTAAAAGTATAATCAAAACCTCATTTGTACTAATTTTGTAGAAATCTGCCTCCAGCCCCCCTCCCCCCCACCCCCAAAAAAAAAAAAATTAGACAATTCAAAAAATTTTACACTGAAAAAGATAAGATAATAATTAAGGAATATAATGTATAATTATAAAATACCTATAAATGCAATGCATACATATGGTGATTTACTTCACATATAGGGGCAAGTGGGGTGGAATGGGACAGTAGGTTTTTCTCTTTAAGTATCATTCTAAATATTTCATCAATCACACATTAGGTGAAGTAATGGTACCCCAATCTTCAGTTGAAAAAAGTAGCTGATTTACATAAGCTTGCAATTATATAAAGAAAAAGATTATTTCAAAAATGAAAAGTAAATTTAGTTCATATACTTTTTACGCTTTCTGTATAATGATTTGATTATGCATAGATGTAACAGTTTCTCTATATATGGAACATTATACTGTAAAATTAGAGAGGTAAAATTTGTTGTTTTAAAAATGGTTTTCTACATATAAGATGTCATTGACCCAAATAATGATTATTTTAAAATCTGTAAGTATTCTTAATTTAAGAAATATTGGTTAAAATGAAATTTTCTAGCATCTAAATTAAAGTATTGTGTTTATATTATATAATTCAATAAAGAAATATCAATTTGCAGTTATTTACACTAAATATTTATTTTTACAGTACTTTTTATTTCATTTCATTCAAAATATGATAATATAATTCTCAAAACATATTTACATAAATATTTTAAATACCTTACTATGGAATGCATGAAAAAAAAAAAAGGCACATAATATTTTCTCCAGAAATGTTGGAGAAATACTAGCTGTAAATTACAGAGTTAAATTATTCAATTGTGTAATTTTAAATACAATAAATATATATAAATGAGTTAATTGAGTTGACATTTGTTATTTTTTGTTCACACTGAATTAAAATTTATATGAACAAAAATCTAGATATGATGAGACAAAAAAATAAATAACAATAATATAATACAAATCCAGGGCAAAACATTGAATATGATGAGAAATAAGCCAAAGTTTAAAATTACACATGGAACAAATTTAGACAAAATAAGAAGAAAATATTTACTTACATGCATATAACTTTATAATATAGCAGTTTTTTCTTCAGATTTAAGCTAAAATGGATTTAATTAGTTTTAAAGTTTAAAAATAATGCTTGAATTGTTCGAGTTTCCTCTGAAATTTTGAAGTAAAGCAGCAATCTTTTCTTTAAATTGCATCAGCTCATATAGAACATGATGCAAGATAGCATCATACTTTGATTATAGCCAATTAAGAAGCAGATGAAGGTACAGTAGCAATCTTTTCTTTAAATTGCATCAGCTTATATAGAACATGATGCAATATTACATCAGCTTATAGAAACATAATGAAATTTTTACATCATGTTTTGAATTCAAAATTTAAAATTTTGAATTCATGTTTTGATTCTTGAAATAATCTTTTTCTTTATATAATTGCACGCTTGTGTAAATTAGCTACTTTTTTCAACTGAAGATTGGGGTACCATTACTTCATCTAATATGTGATTGATGAAATATTTAGAATGATACATAAAGAGAAAAACCTACTGTCCCATTCTACCCCACTTGCCCCTATATGTGAAGTAAATCACCATATGTATGCATTGCATTTATAGGTATTTTATAATTATACATTATATTCCTTAATTATTATCTTATCTTTTTCAGTGTAAAATTTTTTGAATTGTCTAATTTTTTTTTTTTTTTTTTTTTTTTTTTTTTTTTTTTGGGTGGGGGGGAGGGGGGCTGGAGGCAGATTTCTACAAAATTAGTACAAATGAGGTTTTGATTATACTTTTACATTAATTTAGATGTTAGAAAATTTTATTTTAACCATTATTTTTTGAATCAGGAATGCTCACAGATTCTAAAAATATCATTATTTGGTTAATGACACCTTATCTGTAAAAAACCATTTATTTTAAAACAACAAATTTTACCTTTCCAATTTTTTTTTTATTTAAAGCACACAGATGGAGCAACGTTTTTACCAAGTTTCAGAAAAATTCATGATGATTCATTTTTTTTATGAGCCATTACAATCTGCCCTTTTTTGGGGTGAAATTTTCACTTTGCACATAATAAAAAGTAAAAAAATGAAAATTTATTATTGTTTTGATGTGAAATATTCATTCTTTGTACAAATAGCTTCAAATTGGTACCAGATATATAAACTTTGAGCCATTAGTTGTCAAGTTATGGCCATATTTAGACAGTGATACAATTCCAAGATGGCCGCCATTTTGTAAAAATGGCCAGTTTTCAAATGGCCATATCTCGGCCAATATTGTGAAAATTACTTTTAAATTTCAGATTTGAGGGTTTCAGTACTATGTCTATCTATGATAAAATTAAAAAAAAAATCTGTGACTATGATGCAACACCCATTGGTTGAATTCATGTGGAATGACCCAAGTATTACCAATGTACAATACTAATGTTACTTTATTTACATAAATAATTCAAAGATAAAATTTTAGGTTATGATGCATAGAAAACTACAAACCAGATGTCAAATTAATTCAGCCTTCAGTATTTTAGTTAAAATAAAAACATCTTCAACACACAAAAATTTTGAACAAATTTGAAAACAAACGCAATTGTTAACTTTTGTTTTATTTATAACAAATTTGAAAACAAACACAATTGTTAACTTTTGCTTTATTTATGTGCTGGTTCAGAAAAATGTATCAGTTAATTTCTAATTTGCAAATATACCAAACCAAAGGCAGAAAATGTTTGTTCTACTGAAATTGATGAAGTTATTGCAGTAAAAAAAAAAAATAATAAAAAAAAATAAAGGTGATTGTGAATTTTGTTGATTTTTAGTAACAGCCTTTTCGATAACTAACAAATATCTTCCATCATTCTAAAGAGCTGATATCCACTATATTAAATTCAAACAAAAATTTATTGAATGGTTCAGATTTTGTTCAAATTTTAATATAATAGGCATCACCAAGTCATAAAAATTTATTTTACCTCAACTTGCAGAAGTTTTTCTAAATACTAATAAGTAAGTATTAAAATATTTAATAAGTTTCTGCTTGGATTTCTTTACTATTGTAAGATTATTTTCTAATTTGATTAAAATAAAATTTTACAGCCCCCCTTTTTTTTCCCCAAAAACTTTACATTTTATTTTACTTTTTGGCAGAGATTAAGCTTTATCTTTCTAAAAGTAGTTTGATTATCTGTATTAATGCAAAACTGAATTATATTAAAGTACATTATTATGTTTATTTCCATCTTAAATTTATTTAAAAAAAACTGATTTAAATCAATGATTTTTTTTAAATCAATTGATTTAAATCATGATTAAAATCAAACCTATTTAAATAAATTAATCTTGAGACACAGTAATGAGATTACAGTATAGTAATAGACTTTTATGGAAAAACAAGTGCAACATTGATCCTAGGCATTTTTTATGAAGAATTACAATAAAAAATTTCACATTTTATCTTAATAATTGGTAATATTTAATCTTAAACATAGTCTTCCTCTTCACCACTTATAACATTACATTAACATTATATCTTATGTTTCAAATGATTTAATGCATACTAGATAGTCAGTCAGATACTTTTGAGCAGTAGTATATAAGCTAATTATATGGTTTATTTGAAAGTATTCATAGTTTTCATTTCATATTACCTCTCGGATTCTAAGTTTACATTGAATGTAAAATCTTCATAAACCTCATAAAAAAAAAAAAAAAAAAAAAAAATCTATGGGTCATGCAGATTACAGTTTCCTTTGTTCTTTTTATCTTTAAAATGAACAAATAATATAGTTACCACTGGTCTCTTTATTTATCAGATATAAGGTAAAGTCCTCTATGCAATGAGCTTAACATATTTAAACTGTTGGTATCAGAGCTTTATCTTGTTCATGAAATGGGATAAAATTCATCCTTTCCCTTTGACAACAGACTAAATGCTTGTGATAGAAATTTATATTATTAATAGTTTAATAGTAATTATTTTCTTCTTTATAAGGTATTGCCAGTTATGCCCGTAAGAAGAAGTGAACGGCCAAAAAATTGCAAAGTATTCAGAAAATCTTCAAGGTTGGCTATGGGTCTTGGTACAGTGGTTACTAATGATCATGCTGCAACAAAGTTAACCAAAAAAATCTTGTCCAGTTATGAGGTATTTCTACTTTAATTTTTGCATGTAGTACTTAAAATAAACCTAAATAGTGCCTGTCAAGATTTCACAGTAATTAACTTGATTGTTTCATAAGAAAAATTCTTGAATTTTTATTTTAGTGGCTTTTAAATTAATTGCTGAAGTCATGACAAATTTCTTTATTGCATAAGTGATTGTTCTTTCTTTAAGACAATAGACAGTGCTGTCAATCTAACCTATTCAATGAAATGAAAGAATTTTAAGTTTGTAATTTACACCCAATTGTACTTGCTTTTTATCAGATTTACTTATTATAGCCACTTTTTTTTGGGGAGGGGGGGGGGAGATGACAATATATTTAAATTTATTTATTTAAGCTACATGGCCATTAAAATCTGCCCATGAATTTTTTTATCAATTGATTCTCTAAAAACCTAATTTTGAAACTTTATGCAGCTAACAATTTTTTAATATATATATTTTTATTATTTGAATTTTATTTTACATTTTTATACATTTTTTTAATTAAACCGTGGATATTAACATCAAGGTAATTACTGTATTATTTCTTATATGAATATTTCTCTTCCTTTGTTTTAATTTTTATGGAAACGGATGGCAAATTTTTCTTTCTGACAGACATGCACTCATATTTGATTATGGTCAGAAACTACAACAGAAATTATAGATCAGATCAATTTAATTGATAATTACATGCAAAATATTTGTGCTTAAATGTTTTAAACACAAAATCATTATTTTTTTAAAAAAAAAGTTGCATGTTAAATTTTATTTAATTATAAAGATTTCAAGTAATAATAGGGGAGAGTGGTGATGAACGGGGCAATTTTTACATTTTTACTAATAACTTAAGCTGTATATAGTTGTTAATTAAAAAAATATTACTTGAAGAATACTTCAGCATTTAGAAACTTATTGACATACTAATTTCAATAAGCATTTCTTTTTTCAAGTTTTTAATATTTTTTTTTTTTTTTTTCTTTTTTTTTAACATGCATGCAGGGGATGAATGGGACAGGTAAAAAAAAGAAAAAAAAATATTCTAAACATATTTTATTTGAAAACTGTGTGATACATTTTATTTTACTACATATTGACTGAAAGCTAATATCAAATGACAGTTCCCAGTGACAAATGACAATTCTGGCAGTTCCCAGAGGTCTAGACTTTGGTAGTTTCATAACAATATCCTCCAAATTAACAAAATAAATTTCTGGTGGATGGGTATAGTAAAATAATGAATTATTATCCTTTTTTCTCAAGAATTGTACTTGAAGGTTATCATTATTGTTCTTTAAAACCCTAGCAACATAATGATAAATAATTTTTTTCTCACATATCTTTATTAGGAGAAAGTCGTCCTCTATTATATTATCCAAGCTGCAAACTGGGTAGGTCCATATCACTTGAAATCATGTTCAAATCACTTTCATCTTCATCTTGAAGTGATAAATTGTCAGATTCATCACTACTGTTCATACCTTTACTAAGAATATTTCTTGAAGGCAGGCAATTCATTTTTCTTGGTTTCTGTTTTATTACAACTTCCTTTTCCAAATATTGTTTTTCTGATGTATCAATTAGGACATGACAGTGGCCTCGTTTTCTCCTCTTAACATCTGGTTTATAGATAATGTCAAAATGTGATTTTATTTATTATGGAATAGCCCTGGAGCAGGGTTGGCAAGTTTCTTTTGCAGTGGAAAAAACTGCAGAAAAAACCGGCCGGAAGAAATAGGTTTCTTCCAAATGGAAGAAACTGTTTTTCTTCAAGAATTTACCATATACTTTCACTTTTGTAAGATATAACAAATATCTTCTTCCTATAATCTTATATAAATTAATTCCATTGGACCAAAACAAATTTAATTAAATATATATGCTAAATTAATAAGTACATCAGTTTTTTAGCCAAGATCACACACAACGCCTATGCAAAAGTCTTCAACTATTGGCTAAATGAAAAATTAACTATCCAAAATACAAAAAATTAAATTTTATTCATTTTAATTTAACCAACATATTTTTTAATTATTTAAATTTCTGATACTAGTAGTAAATAGTAGGGATTCTTTACCAATGGTAGAATGAAACCCATTTAAACAGACATGCTATTTTTCCTCAGAAACGTGGAATTCTGCTTTTTCGGCGGTGAATTTTATTATTCCTGGGATCGATGCAAATATGCATTAAAATTTTTTGACATTTTTATTGGGGAGGGAGGGGCATAACGAATGAAATAAACAAAAACGCGAGTTACAAACCGTGCCAAATTATGCAAATTTCTTTGAAGGATTGCAGGAAAATGCACAAATTTCCCCAAAGGATCTCAAAATAAAAACTAAATTCATCAAATGGTCAGGGAAAAAATACTATTTTCTTAAGAGGATTGCGGGAGATAACACAATTTTCGTGAACAGGTCGCAGAAAAATACTTGAATTTTATCAAAAGATCATGGAAAATACTTGAATTTTGTAGAAAAATCATGAGAAAATATGCAAATTTCGTCAAAAGATCAGAGAAAATATGCGTATTTTGTTGAAAAATCACTAAAAATACGAGAGCTTTGGTGAAAGACTGAGGAATATTCCTCGAAAGATTGCGGAAAATATGTGAATTTTTCTGAAAGATTGGGGAAAAATGCAAATTTTCTCGAAAGATCGCGAGAAATGGAAGATTTTAGTCGAAACATCTTGGAAAGTATGACAATTTTGTAGAAAGATCATGGAAAATAGGCAAATTTTGTCAAAAGATCGGAAAATTATGTGAATTCTGATGAAAGATTGGGTAAAATATGACATTTGACGAAAGATCGTGGGTAATATGCAAATTTTGACGAATAATCATGAAAAATACTTAAATTTTTTCAAAAAATCGAGGAAAATACATGAAATTTTCCCGAAAAATTGGGGGAATTATATCAATTTTCTCGGAAAATAGGCAAATTTTGTCGAAAAAGGTTGAGAAAAATCGTGAATTTCACTAAAAAATCATGGATAAATGCAATTTTATTGAAAAGACTGTGGAAAAAGTGCGCTTTTTGTCAAATGATCAAGGAAAAATGCTAATTTCGTTAAAAAATTGCAGAAAAAGACAAATTTTGTCAAAATGCTGCGAGAAGATACAAATTTCATCAAAAGTTCAGCTTTTTTCTTGCTAAGCCTGTAGCATGTCTGTTTAAATAAAAGCTTTTAATTTACATCAATTTAATTAATGTAAGTAATATATAATAATTACTGTATTAAATAGAGATCAATAAAAAAATATGGTTTCATTTTCAATGAGAATTTTGTCAAAAATGTGGCTGAAAATTTGGCTGACTGAAACTTTCAGTATTCCAAAAATCTTGTTTCTTCCTTTGGAAATTTTCAGCATTAGTCATTGATTTGAACTGTATCAGCTCTAATGACTGTATTGCACTGAACTACATTGTTTATAATTATCAATCATGAATTTTCAATCATCTTATCGAAAATTTTTAGTTTAAACTGCATTAGTGTTTATATTATTCTTTGAGAAAGTGTAGAATAACAAATGATCATTTACAAAAATCATTATAGAAGAAAAATGAATATGTGTATACTTAAAACTGTAATATTTTTTAATTAAATGAAACTTGTATAATTAAAAAATCTTTTGTGTCATTTATGAATTAATTATATTTTATTGCATATGAAAATAAAGTTTTTAAATAATTAACAATTGTGCATAGTTGATATATACTATACATGTAATTAATTTACAATTATGTACATTTATTGTATGTATTAATTACTTTAAAACATACAATTTTATTACTTTATTTATTTATTTATTTTTTTGATGTTTTCGTTTTTGACTGAAACTAGGAAGGTCAACGAAATTAGGTTTTGGTCTTAGAAACCTATATCGGTCGATCCTAGTATTAAAAAAAATCATTAAAATTCTAATTTTTCTTAGTACAATGCAGCATAGTATAGCAAAAATGTTTTTTAGCAGTAGAATGCTGCAATCAGTTTCTCAATTTAAATTTGATGAATGCAAAAAATTAAGATTTTTTTTTTCTTCGTGTTCTACACTTCAGGATAGTTTAAAAGCATTTTGACATACCCATAGATATTTTTAAAACAGTAATCTTTTAAAATCAGCATTGAGATATTCATGTTAAGATGTTAGTATAAATAATTAAAAATTTATTTATTTACTTTATTGCACAGTTTAAAACAAGGCATTTTTATGTAAAAATAAGGCATTTTATATGAAAAATAAACAATTTGTAGGTTTTTTTTTCTCTTTTTAGATAAATAGTGCAATTTTTTTTAAAAAAAAAACATCCCTCTACCTCTAGAATAGTAAAAATCCATCACCTGAAAATGTCTGCTGAACCTGAAGTTTATTATTAAATAAGTTATCTTTGCAAAAATATTTTTAATAATTAAATTTTCCAATTTAGATTTCATGTAATTATACTTTAATTCTTTTATATAGTTAATATGCTTTAGCTTTGGGCATTTGTTTAGGTTTCTGGTGGTTTCTTCCATTTCTTCCAGTTTTTTCCATTTCTTCCAGTTTCTTCCATTGTCCTGGAAGAGACCCAACCCTGCCCTGGGGATGAATGGGACAGTCCCGTTCATCCCCATAAACACTGTCCCATTCATCCCCATAGCCACATGGTTATATAAAACAGTACTACAGCCATCGACAAAACAGAAGTTTGTGTATCCCTCAAGATAAAAAAGTGCAAATTTCATCAATCAGTCTCTGCAAAACATTGTTTTTTATTGATTAGTGTAAATGTCACATAAAAATTTTATCTAACCTTACTCCATAAAATTTCTGGCGACATGCTGTCTACAGTTTTGTGAAGTAATTTAACTTATATAAAGGTTTAATTTAAACTGACATAACATAACTGTAATATTGCATATGTTTATGTAATGCAACAATAGTTATATTGGTTAAATACTCAATAAAATGGAAGCAGTGATGCTGCCACCAATTTTATGGGATAAAATTACATTCATTTTTTACAGTGCATTAAGAGAGACTTGATGATAATTGATAGTTTTATGTTTAAACTTTAACCTTGACTGAGTTCACATTTAATACTTGTATTTTATGCGTAGATCTGAGAAAATTCATGCAACATGACTCTTTACAGTTGCCAACTCTCAAATTGATCCACCACTACTTGAAATATCTTTGTCTTTTCTTCTAAATCTACTACCCCACAATTGTCTCTTTTTATCAAAAAAAAAAAAAAAAAAAAAGACACATGATGGATATTTTTAGTTATTGAGTTAGATGTCAAAAAGTCATTAAAAAATTTAATTGTATTCTGTATTTATAAAGGATTGGTTTGTTTCAATTTTCATAATGTCTTAATTTAACTTAACATTTCATGACCTTTTTAGAAAAAACTTATCAATGTTGATGTATTTGAGTATGTGTGACAAAACTGGTGAACTAGTTTTCTATGAAGGTTTTGAAAGATTTTAGAATAATGAAAATTAAAGCACATTTTTGATTACAATTATTTATTTATAGTAGTTATTAATATTAATAGTCACCCAATCTATGTGTGCAATCCATCCATGATTTTTTAAAATTTATTATTAGTTTACTGAGAACTGACTTAATTTTTCTGTGGACTTGCTTTCTCCTGTTGATTGTGTTCATGGTTGTAAGTTTTCCATCAATAGGTTGGAATTCCATATTTTTAAATGACCTGAGAACTGAAAAATCGCATTGATTTGTACTTCTAAAACAAGCAAGAATTTGGTTAAGTGTTCCACAAACAAAAGTGGAAATTCGCATTAAATACCTCTCACAAAAAAAATCACACTTTTTTAAAGATGGTCGTAGAAATATTTATGAATTTTGTCAAGAGAAAACAAGACAGAAAAAATGTTTTAGACAGAAACAAGGTACATTGATGTGTGCCATAGAAAAAAAAAGAATTTTACATGCCATGAAATTGCACATTAAACATGCCATGAATCAATCAATTTCTCTAGCAGAAAATCCTAACATTCGTAAAAAAAGAAAAAAAAAGTTTAGGAAACAAAATTGAAAAAATGTTTAAGCACAGGAAAAAAATGTGTTGATGTGCTTCCCCCCCCCCCCCAAAAAAAAGCACTAATTTCAGTCAATAACTCCAGCAAAACAAATTGCAACTTTCATCAAGCAGTCACCAAAAGGCTGACAAATTTCATCAGGCGATCATAAAAAATAAAATTTTGTGAATCACTCGCTGAATAAAATCACAAAATTGATCACTTGGTCAAGAAAACAACTAATTTCATAATTGGTCATGGAATAATTCCAAATTTTGTCAAATGAACATATAGGGTAACATCCCCAGTAATTGGCACATTAAGAATTTGTCTTTAAACTTACTTCAATTTTCATTACAAAAAAATAAGACATTGGAAATATTTTGGAATATAGGGTAACATCCCCAGTAATTGGCACATTAAGAATTTGTCTTTAAACTTACTTCAATTTTCATTACAAAGAAATAAGACATTGGGAATATTTTTAAATCAAAGAATGCATATCTGTGCATCTATTTTGCCCACTAAAAGCAAAAAAAAATTGAAAAAGTATTTTTATAAAAATATATTTATAAAAAGTTGCTGAAATCACCAGTAATTGGCACCTAGAGCACCAATGTATGACATCTTGTGATCCAGTAATTGGCACAAATTTATACAGTAGACTCCCTCAAATCTGCACAGCTTGGAACCAGAGGTTTTGCAGATTTTAGAATTTTGTGGATTTCTGGTCATTGCTTTGTTTACATTAAAAAAAATAATTTGAATGTAATTAATAATGAAATCAAAAGTATAATGAATGCATACAATATACTAAAATATTAAAAAAAGTAATAAACTAAAATAATAAAAATTTAGATAATTTTTAAAATGATTAAAATACACTGCTCAAAACAATTAAAGGATATTGCAGTTAGGTGGATTTTGTCTCTGGGAAACTTTTTAGCTGATTGATAAATGGTCGACAGACATAGTAGGTTATATGAGAATAAATTACACATGTTTGGCAGAAAAAAATGCATTTTATTGCGCATTTGTGTACAAAAGGAAAAAAACACAATTTGTGCATATGAGAAAAAAAAGAATAAGAAAAGGTGTTTTCTTCAAAGGAAATCATTTTCAGTTGGGGGTATGGTTTCCACGGGCGACCAGCAACGTTGAACACCTTTGAGGCATGGACTCAATGAGGCTATTAATGACGAGTTGGGGTATTCTGCCCCACTCTTTCAGAAGAGTTCTTTCCAGTTCTTGGAGAGTTTGTGGGGGTTGTTGGTGGCCAGAAACTCATCTTCCTAGAGCGTCCCAAATGTGCTCAATTGGATTCATGTCTGGAGAACACGCTGGCCATTCCATTCGAACGATTCCGTCCTCGAAAAGGAAATACTCTACCAGGTTTGCACGATGTGGCCTGCAGTTATCGTCCATTAAAATGAAGTTATATCCGATTGCTGCAGCATAAGGGACTTCAATAGGTCTGAGGATCTCATCCCTATATCGGCGAACAGTCAGAGCTTCATCTCGAATGATGTAGAGGTCAGTGCGCCCGTCAATGGAGATGCCACCATACACCAACACTCCTCCACTGCCAAATCTGACACTTTTGTGCATGAATGCAGGATTATTCCTACTGCCACGGTCCCTCCAGATGAAAATACGCCTATTATCCGGATGCACAGAAAAACGGGACTCGTCAGAAAACAGAATATTGCTCCATTCATTTCTCCTCCAGTTGACATGCTCGGTTACCCACCCCCTACGGTCGCGACGATGCCTTGACGTTAATCTAACACATACCATCGGTTAGCGAGCATACAGACCTACAGCGTGGAGCCGGTTTCCGACAGTCTGAGTTGAAATCTTGGTGCTTGTAGCCGAGCGAAGGTGTTGTTGGAGAAGAGTAGCATTCATGTTTCGGTGTCTCCGAGTTGTTAACGCTAAATACCGATCTTCATTGGGCGTTGTTGCCCGTATACGACCTTGCCCTGGTCTTCGGCCTGCACATCCACTCTCCAAAAAACGATTCCAGATCCTGGAAATGACGCTTTGTGACACTCCAATGGCTTCCGCTACTTCGGCTTGAGTTTGGCCCCCTTCTAACCTACCAACAATTCTCCAAGCTTCTGAATCTGTCAAATGACTTCGCTGAGACATCGTACTCATCGAAACAAAGCAATCACTGAATGCCGATCATCCTTGTCTTCACTCTCTTTTATCCAGTTGAAAGTCAAATTTCATTCGCTGCCGCTGAAGCGAGGTTTTTGACGTCGAACTCAAAATTTGCATACTCCATAGTTTGAAAACCAGAAAAATTTGCATTTGTGATTCTCTTCTTCTATTTTCGGCAAAAAAATTTCGTTTATATCTTTATTTTATATAAAACTTCAAATATCCTTTAATTGTTTTGAGCAGTGTACTAAAAGGAAAAGTAAATTAATAATCAATAATGTACAATTAAATATTCGTTATAAAAGAGGGAATGTGTTTTTCCTAAATTATTCAATGAAATTTGCCTCATAAAGATACATTACTAATTCACATCAGGATCATAAAATAATGAAACTTTATTTCAGGTTTAGCCAGACTTAATAACTAAAAGAGCTTGATAAATGTATTTGGTAAGATTGTGATTATCAATGATATTAGCAATATCTTTATTTTTTTAGAAATAAATTATTCTTTCTTCATGAAAAAACATGAATTCAATAACCTTAACAAAAATTATAAATTAAAAAATGTATGGAATTGATATAAAACTGAAAAAAATCAATTTTTGCACCTATATCTGAACTGAATGTTTCATTGTTTACATCCGTAAAATATGTGCAGATTTTAGAGAGTTGTGGATTTTAGGAGTGCAGATTTGAGGGAGTCTACTGTATTTAAAAAAAAAAAAATTGCATTTTGCATTGGGTTTAATCGCTTTAAATGAATGTACTGTAGATGAAGATGCCATATTTCAGGTTTTTGAGAGTAAGAAATCAGCATATTAATCTGAAATGTGAACACTTTAAAACAATACAATATACTTATATTAATACCCAGTAATTGTCATGCTGTCCCCAGTAATTGTCATATGAAGCTTTAATGGATTCCAATTACTGATAATATTTCATATTTTCAAATAAAAACGAATGATAAACAAAATTAATCTATAACTTTAAAAGTACTTCCAAAATAAGTGATTTAACCCTCCAAGCGTCTAGCAAATGGGTAAAATTGTAATGTTGTTTTCACTGCATTTTGTTTTAAATGCTAATAAAATATGATTATTTCAATATTACATAAAAAATCTTATTTAGGAATATAAATGTAATCCTTGAGAGTCTTAATCATTCTTCAATGCTTTGAAAATTCATTAAATTTATAGAATTATAATATCTTAAACATTGCTTATATCGCAATGAAACCTGGAGCTTAGTGTACGGAATATTACGGGCCAAACGCTTAGAGGGTTAATCTCAAATTCCTTGTGAATTCCTTGTAATTGGAATAGGTACCAATTACTTGGAACTAGCAAAATTGAAGCACCATTAATTGGCATCTATCATTAATTCAGATATCCAAATATTTGTGTAGAAAATACTTTTACACAATTAAAGTAACCCTTTTTAACTAAACAAAACTGTTGTCAATTAAAATTTAAAATATATTATGAATCAGATAATAATGAATTGGAAAGCATGCCATCCTTAAGCCAAAAAAGAAGCATTTGCAACAAAAATGGCTAATTTCATATAAGCCATAATTGTTTCTCTTTCCTAGTCACTATTGGCGATTCAAGCACTTGAATATGCCATCTGGTGGAGAAAAGATGTAACCTCTCCATTCAGGATAACATCGTGTAAGCTCATTGCATTACATGTGTTTTAAATTTGTTCAGAATAATTATTCTTTTGCACAATTTCAGATTTCCTGTGACATTTGTTTTCTGTCTTATATGACGAAGTAAATATTGTACAAATTTGAATATCTAAAACTTTTAAATACATTTATAATAAAGAATTGTTTCAATGGGACTTTAACATTAGTTAAAGGGAAATTAAAGGGACAGTTATCCTGTATCGAAGGCTGCGAGCAGCGCCTCTATAGGCTGTTTTAGTTGCCAATTGTCATCTAGTAGTATAAATTAAAGTTATAATATTTAACGTAAATGACCATATAACTGGTATATGGTCTTTCATTTTTAAAAACTGGATATAAATCTCATTTTAGGGCATGTTTGTAGGGTGTGCCAATCACTGGTGCATGCCAATTACTGGGGATGTTACCCTAGTAAAATTGCTCATTTTGCCAAGAGCTCAAGAGAAAAATCACAAATTCCATGAATCGGCTATAGAAAAAAAATCGTTAATTTCGAAAATGATCATGGGGAAACAAATTCTGCTGTTCTTGAAATAATTGCAAAATTTAATATAGTTTTGTCAACAGGTCCATATAAAATATAATCAAATTTTGTTATAGTTCTTGAAATAGAATAGTGTATTTTGTCAAGCAATCGTGGAATAAAAATGCTAATTTCAAACATTTGAGGAAAAAATCACAAATTCTGTTACTCAAAATATAAAATTTGTCAGTTGGCTGCATTAAAAAATTACAAATCTTATTAAACAACTGTAGAAGTTATTCGTCAGTTTTGTTGAATGAGAATGAGATTGTTTTAAAAAGATAGCTGATTTTGTAAATGCAGACATTATTAGCTATTTTTGTCAAACAGTCACAGAATGAAATGATGAATTCTGTCAACCAATCATAGGAAAAAAATGGGAAATTTCATCAAAAGATTGCAGAATTATATAACGAATTTTATCACACGTTCATGGAATAAAATCACTAATTTCTCAAAGCACTTGAAAAAAAATTGCACTTTTCTTCAATTGTGAAAAAAAAAATCATAAATTTTGTTAATCAGTCACAGGAAAAAAATTGTGAATTTTGCCAAACATTTGAAAAAATCAGTCAAGAATTTCATTAATCAATTGTGTAAAAAAAAAAAAAAAAAAAAAAAAATAGGAAGTTTCATCAAATAAATACCAAAATTAATCTTAATTTTTTTCAGATCTTGGAATGAAATCACAATTTTTCCCAAATGTCCACTGAAAAAACAATGAATTTTGGAAAACAATCACAGGAAAAATCAAGAATTTTGTCATCATTTTGTGTTCAAAAAGTAGAATCTGAATTATGTTAGTGTTATGTACATATGAAAATGATAGCTAACTATATTATAATATTTAAATTATCTGCTTCTGATTAGAATACATGAAAATCAAACTCTGTATTTAGGTGAAAGAATTTTACTGTAATGTAAATGTACATGTTGACAAGTAGTTGTCTTTCAAATCGCATATGAAAATGCAATTTATTATACATTTATTATACAAAATACTATAAAACACTTTAACATGAGAAATTTATCAACATACTTATTTTATATTCGATGCAATATAGTTCACAAAATTCACACATTAGTAGACACAGTGCATGTATATTTAGGAGGTCAGAAGAAGTAAAATTAATATTTTCAGTCTTGGCCACATCTCAAACTCGTGCTTATGATTGTATTATAAAATATTAAATGAAATACAAAGCCTTGCATGATATAGTATTTTTTTACAGTGCTGAAAAATATTGATTTTGTGTATATTACAAAGTTTTTTTGATTTTTTTTTTTTTTAGAGTCTCTTACACAAAAGTTGCCGACTCACACGAAGCTGTGCACACAAGCATAATCTTATAATTGGTTCTAAAGTAAGCATTTCAAATATTCTTATGATAACACCAAAGATTTTTTGTTTTCATTTCTACAGTAATAAGTTGTTTTATCTGTTGTGGTATCAATCACTTTGTTATCTGTCGGTCATCTTTTTACATTTGGTGAAATTATGATGTATAAAATTGTATCAACAAATCAAATTATAGAACAATATTTAATAAAATTTTATTTCATTCAAAATGAAGTTTCAACTATATCAGTGCATTATTAGTGAAATCACTGATCGTATATGAAATAGTTATTCAATGTACTACATTTACTTGTTTATTTTTCCCATTTTTGTTAATTCTCTTAGATAGCTTTCATTACAAAAAGAAACAAGTTGGAATTTGCACGTGAAGCGTAGCAAATGAGGTGCGTTCGTACTATAAGTTTTAAAATATTCAGATCTTGCTGATATAGTAGAGCGTACTTTGGATACAGTACAGTGGTCGAAATCTTTGTGTTCCTGTAAATATCAGGGATGAGATTCTTCCGCGGATCCGCGGTTTTCAGCTTTTTTGTTATTTTCAAATTTCAAGTTTACCAAAAAAATACAGGACGCGTAATTTCGTCAAAAAAATCGTGGGGAAAAAATGGCAAATTTCCTTTAAGGATCGCCAAAAAACGACTAATTTCCAGCCAATTTTGTCAAAAGATTCGCGAAAGGATGGTTAATTTCGTCACAAAATACCGAAAAAACGGTAGATTTTGTCAAAAATCGCGATAAAACGACAATTTTCGTCCAAAAATCGCGATAAAACGACGAATTTCACCAGATGTTTTACGAAAAAATGACAACTTTTGTGAAAAAAATCACGATAAATCGGTAGATATCGTCAAACGATTGCAATAAACCGGTTGATTTTGTCAAACGATCGCGGAAAAACGGCAGATTTCGTCAAGCGATCACGAAAAAAACGGCAGATTTCGTCAAACGATCGCGATAAACGGCGGATTTCGTCAAACGATCGCGAAAAAACGGCAAATTTCGTCAAAGTATTCGCAAAAAATAGCCACACAAAAAAAAACTTTAAATTTTGCCAAAAGACTCCAACAAATGACAGATTTCATGAAGAGATAATGAAAAAACTGAAAATTTCATTAAAAGGACTCTGAAAACTAAAAAACTAATTTTCAAAATTATTTTTTTGCCACTCCAAATACAGACTTTCCTGCTCCAAAATCCATTTTTGGCACCTCTAAATCTTTCTGAATGAATGTGACTTCTGAAAGCACCCATTCATTGAACAAAAAATACCCTTATATTCAACAAAAGTATCCTTTTTTTTTTTTTTTTTTTTTTTTTTTTTGCAAAAATGTTTTTTTCAATAAATCTTTCTTGCCCTTTTTAAAAAGAAATGCAAACAGCAGTGATACATGTTATCTTCTACACTCAAATAAGCATTAATTTATAATTAAATTTGTATCTTGCACATTTATTTTTTTAAAAATAAAATTTTTCTTAATAGTTTAAAAAAAAAATATTGATTTTAATTATTCATTAATTATTGTTAAAACAAAAATTATTGCATTTCAGTTTTCTTTTCCAAATGAACAAGTTCAATTTTTACATTAAAAATATGACTTATTATCAGTGTAGACCCACTTTTGTAAAAAAGAGGCCCAGAATTTAAATTCTGGGTCCTGGAAACCCAGGATTTTTAAAGTCCAGCGGCAACACTAGATAACTTTAACCCTCCAAGTGTCTTGCAAATGGGTAAAATTGTAATGTTGTTTTCTCTGCATTTTGTTTTAAATGCTACTAAAAAATGATTCTTTCAATATTACATAAAAAATCTTATTTAGGAATATAAATGTAATCCTTGAGAGTCTTAATCACTCTTCAATGCTTTGAAAATTCATTAAATTTATAGAATTATAATATCTTAAATATTGCTTATATTGCAGTGAAACCTGGAGCTTAGTGTACGGAATATTACGGGTTAAACGCTTAGAGGATTAATGTGTAATATCTAAGAAAAAAGCAGCAGAAAGAAATTTATCTTGTGCAAGAGCAAAGCTAAAAAACAAAGAAAATTTCTATTTTCTTTACCCTAATACTTAACCAAAAGTGTCTTACTATTAGAAAATTTCAATTAAGAAAAAAATATTCATGCCAATAACAGGGTTTTATTAATGTATTGTACAGGGGTGATTCTCGTCCGAAAATTCCGAATTTTCCGAAAATTTAAGGCATTCTCTTCCGAAAATTTGAAATTTGGTTATCAGTTCCGCATGATTGCCAACTTGTACGGTTTTACGCGCGGAAAAAACAACCGCGGAGAAATGCAAATTTCGTGAAAGGATCGCCGAAAAAGCACACATTTCGTCAATATTTCGAGGAAAAACGACAATTTCGTCAACATTTTTGTCAACAAACTTTATCAAAAGATCGCTGAAAAAGGCGAATTTCTTGTGTGGATCTCGGAGAAAACAGCAATTTCACCAAATATCGCAGATAAAACACTGGTTTCGTCTGAAGACCGCAGGAAAACGTAGATTTCGTCTAAAGATTGCGGATGTAACGCTGATTTCGTTAAAAGATAGCTGGAAAAAATGCCGTTTTCGAAATAAAATCTTTTAAAAATATTTTGTTAAAAGATCATTGATAAAAAAGGCCGATTTTATCAAAAGATCACAGAAAAAACGCTGATTTCGGGAAAAAATCGCGGGGATAAAGCGTCGTTTTCGAGAAAAGATCGCGTAAAAATGCAAATTTTGTCTAAAGATCATTAAAAAAAAACCCGTCGATTTCATAAAAAAAAATTCCACGGAAAAACGCCGATTTCGTCAAAAGATCGAGGAAAAACGCCGATTTCATCAAAAGATCGCGGAAAAACTGCCGATTTTGCTAAAATATCGCAGATAAATCGCTGATTTCGTCTGACGATCGCAAACGATCGTTCGTGTTTTCACGGAAAAATGACGATTTTGTCACAAGATCGCGGAAAAACTGCTGATTTCGGAAAAAGATTGCAATAAATCACCGATTTTGCTAAAATATCGTAGATAAATCGCTGATTTCGTCTGAAGAGCGCGGAAAAACCCCGATTTCGTCTGAAAACCGCGGATAAAACCCGCCCTCGCGAGGGGGGTGTAGTTCGTGGAATCCGCCCCCCCCCACGTCATCTCCGATTTCCGAAAATGCGATGTGTATTTCCGAAAAAAAATTTTCACCCAGAATCACCCCTGGTGCTGTATCTTGATAAACTAAATTTTCATTAAAGTATAAATAATTTCTGCAATTCACGTTAATAATTTCCTTTTAATTTAATTTACCAAAAGCTAAATTGTGTGTTATATATTAATATAATTATATTTGTTGCGATTGACATTCCTGTCATTGCTCAAAAGTTGTTTGCGCAGTTTTCAGCTTTTTTGCTTTTTGGTCAATCTCATCCCTGAAATATGCAGGGAGTAATTTTTATTATATTTCATTAACGTATATATTATTCATAAAATGTGAAGTAGGTTAATATAATTAAAACACACCCCAAACAATGTTTCCCCGTATAACATTATTTAATGGAATACATTTGTGTGGCCCTGTAATTTAATAATAAATATTCTCTGCATCCCAGATTGTACAGAATGTAGATTTTAGTACATACATCATAGATTCATGTCAATTATATTATGTTCAAATGAGTGTTACATAGGGATGCACAACCTTTTCAAGAGAAGGGCCACTTGTAAATATGTCTCAGTGGTCGAGGGCCACATCAATAAAATAAACAAAATTCGATTTTGAGGAGGTGATCTGTAGCCTACAATCGGATAAAAAATATGGTTTCAGGGGGAGTGAGGGATACCACTTTAGGTCATTTATCCAGTTAAAATATGCAATTCAGTTGGTAAAGGTATGTCAGGAAATTTTCCGTTTGTATGTATAACAGATGTACAAGGATTATTTTCAAGGTGTAATCACATTCTTTGACTTTATTCAGGAGAGTGAATTTTGTTCTTTTAAAAGTGCTAAAAAATAAACATAAGTGAATGGTGTGAAAAAACTTTATGAACGAAGAAGAGAGAATGAGCCAATTAACAAGATTTTCCACACGTGATCAACGAAATTTCTGATTTTTCTGTGAACACTCATCGAAATGTACAATTTTTCCATGCCTGATCGACCAAATTTGCAATTTTTATGAAACCAATCGAAAAAATTTGCAATTTTTATAAAACTTATCGAGAAAACTGGCGACCTTAACGTGCCTTATCAAGAAAATTTGCGATTCTTAAAAAAAAAAAAAAATCTTTAAAATTCACGATTTTTCCATGCCTGTTCAACAAAATTCACGATTGTTACGAAGCCGATCAACGAAATTCGTTTTTTTTATAAAGCTGATAGATGGAATTTGCGATTTTTCTTTGCATGATCGATAAAATTAGTGATTTTCTGCTCCTGATCGACGAAATTTGCGATTTTTCAGCATCTGATCGATGAAATTCTCGATTTTGCCGTGCTTGATCAACAAAGTTAAATTCCAACAAACGACGATCGAAGGCATGCGTAATTTTTACGAAGCTGATCGATGAAATTCGCGATTATTCAGCTTTTAATTGACGCAATTTGCAATTTCAAAGAAGATAATCGAGAAAATTCGATTTCCACACTCCTGATTAGCAAAATTCACAATTTTTGAGAAACTGATCGATGAAATTTGCAATTTTTAAGAAGTTGATAGAAGAAATTCGTGATTTTTAAGAAGCCAATCGACGAAATTCACGATTTTCTCGAAGCTGATAGACATAATTCACGATTCTCACAAAACTGATCGAAAAAATTTACGATTTCTCTTCGCATGATCAACAAAATTCACAACTTTTCCAAGCCTGATAAAAAAATTCACAATTTTTACGAAGCTGATTGACAAAACTGGCGGTGATTGTCAGCCATTTTTCCTTCCTTAACACTCTAAAATACATAATTCTAGTTATATATATCGTAATATTGTAAAATGGCATGGCTTACTATCTTATATTTTGTTCCAACTTCCATTTTTCTTCTTTGCCGGCATTTTCCAATCTTCCGATCTTTTGTTTACATGTTCAAATCAATCGCTTATCTTTTGTTTTTCCGATCGTCGCTGATGGGTGTGTTCATCCTGGTTTTATCGTTCCGTTCGATCGCAATCCGCAAGCATCGCGGATCGCAACTCGTAAGTGGCTGTCTTGCATTTCTTCCATCGCAAGTCAGGAGCTCGCTTGCTCAACTCGGAGGGGCGTATCCAGTTTCGAATTGCCGCTGCTATTTAAACCGGCTGAGATATGTTGTGCTGGGGATTTTGAAGCGATGTTATGTTTCAAGATAGTTGATGTTAAAGTCAATATGATATAGTTTCAGAAATGTATTTTAAATTCATCCAGTTTTAAAGTTTTAAAGTTAACATCTAGTTGTTTAATTACGCCAAATCCGTTGCTGGACATTTAATTGTGAAAATGGTTATTCAACTTCGCCCGTTTGTCATTTTACCAGCAGTCATAATCCATTTGTGTTTTTAATTAAGTTTTCATATTCATTTGTGGACATTATTATCTTCAGTTAAAACTCTACATGTTTTCAAGACTTTTCATCGAAACAGTTGGTGTGCCGTATCATTGGAATTTCTCCAGTACGTCGATAGCTCTTATCCATAAGTGAGTCCGTTTTGTTTTCAGTGCTATCCTAATATTGTTATATGCCATGCCATGCCATTTAATAAGTAATATTATGTCATTATATAGAATAGTTTTAATTTAAATACAGAATTGAACTTATTTTCTGTTTACATTTTACCAGTTATATTTTTCATCTAAGTTGATACATATTTTTATTTAAACTTGAATATTATTTCATGACATAGAATAACTTTAATATAAATCTGGAATTGAACTTGTTTCTGTTTATGTTATGCCTGTTATATTTTTCACCTGGATTTATACATGTTTTTATTTAAACTTGCATTTATTTTTTCGTTAATAAACGTTAGTCTTATTTCACTGAAAAACAGTTTCTTTAATGAATGTCTTACACTACACTGTCACAATGTCACCAATACTTACTCTCTTAGGTCACCGAAGTTGCACTATTATAAACTGCTAAATTTTATTTTGTTTTAGACGGTTCTTGTTATAGAACCGATCACGGGTTATGGGCCCAGAGCGAATACGCTTTTAAACCCTTTACGGCGGCCATAACCTAATTGGTGACATTTCAAAAAAATTTGACAGTTGTTTGTAGTATGCGGCCATTGGACCTCCGAGTCATTTTAGAGGGGGGGGCCGCAATATAAAAAATTTTTTTTTTTTGAAGGTTAAATGAATTTTTTTTTTCTATTGATATGAAATACAAAAAGGTTTTTTTTGGATAACTTATAATAGAAATTTTGTTTATGTACTATCTGACCACTAAGTACGTTATTTAAAAAAAAAAAAAAAAATTTTTTTTTTCCTTTTTCCTGTCAAATCTTTTGTTTAAGGCATGGCCATGGCTAACATACAGGTGTGCATAACAAAACTGAATTCTCACAATTATGGAACTTGGGCAGCTGACGTTAAGTATCTACTATTAGATAAAAATGCGTGGAGCATAGTTAATGGCACTGAAAAGGCTCCTGATGAAAATGACTCTGTAGCGACAAAAGAATATCAATCCAGAGTCAGATCTGCCCTATCAATTGTGTATTTAAATGTTGAAAATGAATTCCGGAGAATCATAGAAAATATCGACGACCCTCATGAAGCCTGGACTAAACTTAAACTGCATTTTCAGCCTGATAACCGGGCACGCCACATGCAGCTCTTTGGCGAAATACTTTCCTGTAAAATACAACCTGAAGAGCCCGTTGATATGTTTGCAGCTCGCCTCCAAAGACTTGCTGACCAACTTGCTGCGATAAATGAGCCAATCAAAGAAACTTACCTTACATTTCAATTGCTTAGATGGCTCCCGAAGAAGTTCGACAACATGGTGCAAGGGATTCTGCGATGGCCAGACCAACAGTTCACGTTTAAAGATGTTCTTACAGAGTTAGTCGCAGAGGAGTCCCGTATCAAACTACGAGAGGACGACAGGATAGATGCCGTGCAGTCTCATTTCTCTAGAGCCCGTTCCTCAAAGAAGTGTTCCTTTAAGCCTAAGTTCAGAGGTCGGTGTCACAAATGTGGACGCAGAGGACATTTACAGAGCCAGTGTAGAGTACCTGATGTCACCCGCCAGGAATCCTGTCTTAGCTCTAGTTCCAGAAGTTCCATGATGCCTAGAGACTCCTCCAATTCCGGTTCCGTGGTGTACAGAGACTCTTCCAGTTCTAGAAATTCTTCTTTGTCCAGAGGTTCCTCTTTTTCCAGAAATTCATCGAAAGACTCTTCCGTATCCAGTCCTGTCCGTGCTCAATCTGATGGTCATAGATCCAGAAAAGATGTGCCTCGCAACCGACGTCAACGTAAGCCAACAAGCCAGGTAAATTACCTCATACAATCTAATCTGAGTAACATAAAATGTGGTGGAGACGCCTGGGTCTTTGACACAGGTGCCTCCCACCATTTCTGTAAAGATAAAAGTTTATATGTTAAGTTCAAACCATTAAAAAATGAGGAATTGGCTGTTGCTGTTGACGGTGCTACTTTCCCTATCGAAGGCACCGGTTTAGTGGATTTAAAAATAAATGGGGAAATGGTTCGCTTCGGCGACGTCATGTATTGCCCTAGTCTAAGACATAATTTAATCTCAGGTCCCAGACTTGATAAAATGGGTGCCAGGTTCAAAGGAGGTGAGGGAAGGGTCAAGGCATATCGGGATTCTGGCACACTTTTTCGTGCTTTTCTTAAAGATGGCATTTACTGCCTCTATCCAGATCCTAACCATAAAAATAGAAATAAAGACCCTAAAACTAACCGTAATCAAAATCCTAAAAAGGTACGTTTCCAAGCCTCAACCGTTCAAAAAGATGATTTTAAACTCTGGCATAGACGCCTTGGGCACATCAGTTCCACATTAATTGAACATACTCTAAAATGTAATGGCGTTAGGGGCTTACCACCCATTAAATGTAAAGACTTTGAATGTGAAACATGTAAAATTAATAAACATAGACGAACATCATTCTGCCCAATAAACCAAATAAGATCTAAACGACCTCTAGAACTGCTACACACTGACCTGTGGGGTCCGACACAAATAACAGGGCGAAACGGGGAGAAGTATTTTCTAACTATAACAGACGACTTCTCTTGCAAAGTGTCGGTATACCCCTTATGCAGTAAAACACAGGTGTTTAAAGTATTTTCTAACCACGTAAAAAGAGCAGAAAGGTTTTTGGGCACCAAAGTAAAAGAAGTTCGTAGCGACAATGGGCGGGAATTCGATAATGAAGCATTCACCAAATTTTTTGAGGACAATGGCATACGACACGAATTTACCAATGTATATTCTCCGGAGCAAAATGGAGTTTCAGAACGTTTAAATCAAACAATAATGGACGGGGCTCGCTCAATACTCAATGAAAGTAAACTCAGTCTCAAATTCTGGCCAGAAGCTGTCTTATACATCGCATACACTCTTAACCGAATATGTCACAAAACTCAGAAAAAAACTCCTTTCGAATATTATTGTGGTAATAAACCATCCATAAGACATTTACGACCTTTTGGTACGGTGGCATATGTGGGGGTACCTAAACAACTAAGAAACTCCAAATTCGATCCGAAGGCTAAAAAGGGTGTTTTAGTGGGTTACGCAATGTCTACAAAAGGCTACAGGGTATGGATTCCCGAAACCAATAAAATAATAGAGACAATAAATGTTAGGTTTGGTGACGAATCTGTATCCAGAAGTATCCACAAACACAGTGAACAAGGTCCAAGCTATTCAATAGGCACAAACCCATTTACAACTTCGGAGCAGCGCAACGGAAGCGATCTGGGACCCTCTTACATCCTAAGTTCCGAACCACCTGAAATAGACCCTTTGACTGACCTTCAACCTGACAGATTTACTTCAGAAACACCACCCACTCAAAGTATTAGACCGAGTACCTCTAAATCTTCCGACTCTGCCTCCTCACACCCATCTGAGGGTGACAGTGACGAGGATGGCGAGGATTTTACTAGAACTCTCAGGGAAGCTGTCTGGTTCCGTAAGCCTGTACCCAGGCCTGACAAATCGAGAACCGACGTCTACTATTACGAGTTGGGTGAAACACAACGTCTAAGATCACTGAAGGAAGTAAGAGATTACTGTCAATCTAATGGTATCAAATTTAATCCGTCACTGTTCAGTTTTAAAGGAAGCAATAAGTACCAAGGCATTGTAAAGTCCGCTCCTAGTGCTAGCTCAAGTCCTAGTTACACACCTCCACACACCTCTTTCTCTGAAACTCATAAAACCAATACCTGACTAGAAGACTCCATACCTAACACATATAAACAGGCATTAAAATCCCCTCAGTGGGAACTCTGGAGACAGGCTATGCAGGAAGAGATGGATGTTATAAATAAAAGACAAGTATGGGTATTAACATCTCTGCCACCCAACACCGAACCGCTAGGCTGCAGATGGGTATTCACCATCAAACGAGACGACAAGGGACGGGTTGCAAGATATAAAGCGAGACTTGTAGCACAAGGCTATAAACAAGTCAGGGGTGAAACGTACGATGAGACGTTTTCGCCCGTAGTCAATTTCAGTCTAATTCGCTTTTTCTTTGCAGCCCTTGTCTCATGTCTCGGATGGATCCACACTCAGTGTGATGTAAAAGGAGCCTATCTGTACGCTCCTCTTTCTGATAACATCTACATGAAACAACCATCAGGGTTCGAGGTAAAAGGTAAAGAACATTTAGTCTGCAAACTCCAGAGGGCCCTTTATGGCCTCCACCAGAGTGGACGAGTATGGTTTTATGAATTACATAAGATTTTAATTTCTCTTGGTTTTAAAAAGTTAGAGTGGTGTAATTGCGTCTATACGTTTTCTAATCATGTTGTTTTATTACTATATGTGGATGACTTTGTAATATTAAGTAACCATCAGAAACATATTAATGAAATTTTAACCCTTTTAACAAAACATTTTGACATAAAAATCCTGGGGAAAACACGCAAACTACTTGGTGTTGAATTTGAGGAGGATGGGAATGGCACTGTTTCAATTCATCAAATGCAATATATTGATGATATTTGTACAAGATTTAAAGAATTCAACTTTCCCATTACATCACTCCCTATAACTAAAGGTACTGTATATTCCAAGTCACAATGTCCTCAAACCGAAGCAGAAACCCAGGAAATGTTACAATATCCATACAGAAGTGTTTTGGGCTGCCTTTCATTTTTAACAAGCAGGACACGTCCTGATATTTCGTACGCTGTAAATATCTTCAGCCAATTCCAGAGCAATCCTGGGATTGTTCACTGGAATGGTCTCCTGAAGCTTTTAGGGTATGTCCAAAGCACAAAACACTATAAACTGAGGTTACCTTGTCACCACATAAACCTAATAACTTACACCGACGCGGATTTCGCCGCTAATAGGGATGACAGGACATCAATGGGGGGACAACTACTAATGTTAGACAAAGCTCCTATCATGTGGAGAGCCTTTAAACAAAAATCTGTCTGTTTGTCTACTATGGAATCAGAATTTGTGGCTTTAACAGAAGCAACTAAAGAGCTTCTATGGTTCAGTAGGATCATAACTGAATGTTATGACAAACATATTTTTACAGGTCCACAAGTTAAACCAACACTTTTAGTAGACAACATGGCCTCCATTGATTTTCTTAAGTCTCCCATTGAAAATTACAGAACGAAACACATTGACGTAAAATTATTTTTTGTTAGAGACCTTTTAAACCAAGAGATTTTTAATGTTAAACACGTAGCCAGTAAATCTAATCTCTCAGACATTTTCACTAAACCTTTAACAAAGTTTGATCTTAAAAAATTTATTGATGTAATTTTTAGTTATAAGTAATTTATAAATATACATAATATTTAAGTGCTATGAAAAAAAAACTCCTCCTCCTTTGAACTTGTGTCAAGCATTAAGATGCTTGTTTAACTTTTCATGTTAAACCTTGAGATTTAGCATCTTTTTTTTTAAAACTGAAATTTTTGTATATTTCAGTACTTTTCTTTTAAAAAATGTTTGAATATGTGATTATACTCTTGTTGTTTCATATTTGTTTCGTATGCATACGTTTCATAATATCATTTCATAGGTTTTGATATACCCTCATTTCCAACATCGCGGACAATTTAACTCCCGCTGGAATGTGGTCAGACCTCAGGATCGTTCATCCTCCGGGATCCGAGCAGCCTCGAAAAACGCCTCGTGAGGTGCCCTTGTAAATAGCCAGAGTGGTCTGCAGGGGGTAGCGGCGTTCTTGAGTGTTCTGATCACAGGAAGGCCTGTCGCGGGCATCGTTCTTTTTAAGTCTGTAAGTCCCTGTTTTTGTATAATGGAAATGTCACATAGGTCCCGTCCGTGGTGTTGAAAATCGAGTTGTATTTTTTTATTGCATATGTAAATATGAAAATTTTTCTTCTCGTTTTAAGAGTATATATAACAAGTTTTTTTTCCATATTTAAATTGGCCAAATCATTTGCAAATGTATATCGTTTCAAAAGCTTAAGCATATTTTTTTTTTGTTGTCTTTCACGTGAGCGCTCACAGTCATTTAACTCTGTCACTATCATAATCATAATTCATAATCGTTATCATGATCATGATCGTTATTGTTCTCATTATTGAAATTTTCTCATTTGCATAACATGTATCTTTTATTGTCAAAGTATTTTTCATATTGTAATTCATGTATATTTATTCTTCATATTATCCTGAATTTGCGTTTATATGATAATCATTCTCTTCCAGAATAAATATGCAAATGTATGATTGTTTAAAGTTCATTTGAATATTGTACAAGTCAAAATCAAGAAAAAGATCATCATATTAAATTGTTATGTAAAGGTAACTCGTAGTCACTTGCACGTGACGAGGTAATTGTAATTATCTTTCATGGTTTTTTTCAGGAAAACGTTATCTTTATAGACTTTTGCTATTGAACTTTATTCGACGTGAAAAAAAAAAACTTTTCGTTAGAGTTACAATTGTAACTGAACTTTCATGAAATGAAAAAGTTGTTAATCTAGTTGTTATATAATTGTTAAAATTGTTGTTATTGTTGAATATTGTTATTAACATTATTGAAAATTGATGTTTTTGATTAACCCTGTTGAAGTTATTGAATTTGTTGCGTTTATACTTGTTAATGTTAAGTTTCTGTTTTACTGATAACTATCGAAGTGTGATAGTTGATATTCTAATGTTTTACATTATTTTATATATATATATAATTTACAATATCTGTTAATTATCCATTTTATTTTTAAGTACGAGTGTTAAGGGGGGGGGGCGATTGTCAGCCATTTTTCCTTCCTTAACACTCTAAAATACATAATTCTAGTTATATATATCGTAATATTGTAAAATGGCATGGCTTACTATCTTATATTTTGTTCCAACTTCCATTTTTCTTCTTTGCCGGCATTTTCCAATCTTCCGATCTTTTGTTTACATGTTCAAATCAATCGCTTATCTTTTGTTTTTCCGATCGTCGCTGATGGGTGTGTTCATCCTGGTTTTATCGTTCCGTTCGATCGCAATCCGCAAGCATCGCGGATCGCAACTCGTAAGTGGCTGTCTTGCATTTCTTCCATCGCAAGTCAGGAGCTCGCTTGCTCAACTCGGAGGGGCGTATCCAGTTTCGAATTGCCGCTGCTATTTAAACCGGCTGAGATATGTTGTGCTGGGGATTTTGAAGCGATGTTATGTTTCAAGATAGTTGATGTTAAAGTCAATATGATATAGTTTCAGAAATGTATTTTAAATTCATCCAGTTTTAAAGTTTTAAAGTTAACATCTAGTTGTTTAATTACGCCAAATCCGTTGCTGGACATTTAATTGTGAAAATGGTTATTCAACTTCGCCCGTTTGTCATTTTACCAGCAGTCATAATCCATTTGTGTTTTTAATTAAGTTTTCATATTCATTTGTGGACATTATTATCTTCAGTTAAAACTCTACATGTTTTCAAGACTTTTCATCGAAACAGTTGGTGTGCCGTATCATTGGAATTTCTCCAGTACGTCGATAGCTCTTATCCATAAGTGAGTCCGTTTTGTTTTCAGTGCTATCCTAATATTGTTATATGCCATGCCATGCCATTTAATAAGTAATATTATGTCATTATATAGAATAGTTTTAATTTAAATACAGAATTGAACTTATTTTCTGTTTACATTTTACCAGTTATATTTTTCATCTAAGTTGATACATATTTTTATTTAAACTTGAATATTATTTCATGACATAGAATAACTTTAATATAAATCTGGAATTGAACTTGTTTCTGTTTATGTTATGCCTGTTATATTTTTCACCTGGATTTATACATGTTTTTATTTAAACTTGCATTTATTTTTTCGTTAATAAACGTTAGTCTTATTTCACTGAAAAACAGTTTCTTTAATGAATGTCTTACACTACACTGTCACAATGTCACCAATACTTACTCTCTTAGGTCACCGAAGTTGCACTATTATAAACTGCTAAATTTTATTTTGTTTTAGACGGTTCTTGTTATAGAACCGATCAGTTTTTCCTCATATGATTAACGAATTTCACAAATTTTCCACGCCTGATCGAAGAAATTCTCAATTTGTCTGTGCCTGTTAGACGAAATTTGCATTTTTTACGAAGCCTATCAACGAAATTTCTGATTTATACAAAGCCAATCGATGAAATTCGTGATACTGAAAAATGAAATCGACAAAATTTGCAATTTTTTGTCACATGATAGACAAATTTTGCTATTTATCTACATCCGATCGACAAAATAGGCGATTTTATTTAAGATTGATCAACAAAATCCACTATTTTTCCACACTTGATCAATGAAATTTGCGATAATCCCATGACCGACCAACGAAATTTGCGATTTTTCGAAACCTGATCAATATAACTCACAATTTTTCCGTGTCCAATCGACAAAATTTGTGCTTTTACTGCCCTTAAGTGACGAAATATGCATTTTATACACCAGATCAACAGAATTCGCGATTTTAATTAACTCACACGAAACCTGCATTTTTCACACGGCAAAATGAAATTCACAATTTTTTTTCTCTTTATAAATTTACGAAATTCACGATTTGTCCGTACGTTATCAACAGAATTCGTGATTTTTTCATCTCTCATCGACAAAATTTTACGATTTTTTCGTTTCTAATCAACGAAATTCACATTTTTTTCACTTGATAAATCGAGTAAACATGAGCAGAGTTATGAGCAGGTTTTCTGCAGCTGATGAATTTACTTTTGAATTTTTCCAAAAATCGTGAAAAAAAATTGACGATTTTTTCTTGACTGATCAACAAAATGTTCGATTTTTCACATCCGACTGACAAAATTCGCGATTTTTCCGCACTTGATTGACAAACTCGCATCTTTTCCATGCCCAATCAACAAAAGTTGCGATTCTTAAGCGGATGACAAAATTTTATATTTTTCCACGGTAAATTGACGAAGTTTACAATTTTTTGCTGCGACATATGTACGAAAATTGCATGTTTTTCGAATAGTAAATTGACGAAACTCGCAGGCCACACGTTAACATTGGCGGGCCACTTTTGGCCCGTGGGCCACAGGTTGTGCATCCATAGTGTAACACCATTAAAATGCATTTGAAACATTTTTTCCCATTGAACATTTTTTCCCTTTAAATAGTTTGTATATTACTTAAGTAATATACAAGAAAGGTTATGGGCTCGTTTCCCTAACCGCTACCGATAGTTTAAATTTAAAAAGTAGTTTGAAATTAAATTTGTTTAAAAGTGTAATTATAAAGTATAGTGTTTTCAAAAGTTTAAGTGATTAAATTAAAAGTTGTTTAATAAGTTTAAGTTTGCTGCTTTTTAGTAAAATTTAAAAGTAATGTTTTCGAAATTTTTCTTTACCGCCTTTTACCTTAATCGGTTCGGCGTTAATGTGGTGATATTGCGTAATACCCTCGTCTTATATTGGCGATATGCTGAGACGGGGGGGCTGGATATTTACGAATTTATTTCATTTTTTTTAAATGATTAAGAGTTTTTGATAATAGTTTTTGAAATTTTTAATGCTGGTTTAAGAGTTTAAAAATATTTTTAAGATTTCCTTAAATTTTTTTTTGGAATTAAATAAAATTAGAATAGTAAGTTAGTTTTTGTGCTGGACTTCATGACATTGAATTTTGAACCGATGGAGTGATGGAAGAATACGTCAAGTATATTTTTTGCATCCTGTTGAAAAATTTTTTTGAAACTTCATGAAAAGTAGTTTTTTCTGCAAGCCTCCTGATATTTAATGTGGAATGAGACGAGTTCAAGTGTTATACAATAAGGTCATTCTTTTTCAAGTGAACGTCGATGTCTGCACCTGTTTTTATGCTGCTTTGGGTTTAGTTGCGTCAGTGGGGCGCGCTGGTGCCCCCACTTGATGCGGTGCATTTAAAGATCTTGCAGTGTGAGAACTTTTTACGGTCTAATGGACATTTTGACTTTTGTTCCTGGACAGACAGTTTAACCTTTTGTTCCTGAACAGTTTGACTCTTGTTCCTGAACTTTTTGAGCTGCTACTTTGAGATGTCGGATCGTCGTATTTCTATAGTCCGGTGTTCCTGCTGCTTAGTGCTGATGTCCTGATTGCTGGATGATGTGGAAGTGTGCCTCTTCAAGAATTTTTACATCTGTTATTTTTGTGATATTTTTATTGTTAAAGTTTATTGTTAAAGTTTTTATAAAAATGTGATATTTACATACCTGTTGTTTTTATAATTGAAAAATAGAAAAAAAAGTTTTGCATCCAGAGATTTATAGTGTCAGCGTTTAAAAATTGGTATTTAAATAGAGGGGGGGAGTTTTAAAATCCTTGCTTGTCTTTATGGTGTAAATTAACTAGTGTTAAAGTTTAGGATTTTGTGCTTAATTATTTAGGGATTTTTGAAATCCTAGTTTAGTTTTAAATTAAGCATTTTCCCCTGCATAAAGTTTATTTAAATGAACTTAAAAAGCAGTTCGGACTTTTTCCTCTCTTGGGTATGTTTTAATGTTTAAGCTAAGATGCATTAATATAAAGTTAAAATGGGTTTAATTATTGAAGTAACCTGTAAAGCCTATTTAATGGCTTTTGAGAAATTTTTAAGATAAGTTTAACTTTTTGTGAAATAGCTTTTGACTTTCTTTTATGAGAAATTAACTTAAAAGTTTGAATATTTATGGCCCTCACTTTAAATGGTTGTTTATTAATCTTGAAGTTTAAAGTAAATTTAAAGTTGAATATTTTTAGATTTTGTTATAAATGGTTTAACTTGTTAGAAGTTTGTTTTTCACCTGTTTAACAATTACCTACAAGTTAATCATGAAAGGATATTTATATTTTACAGAATATACAGTAATAGATTTAATGCAGTAATATTTGTAGACCCTATTTAATTTGAACTTTGCATCTTGGGAGGGTTTTCTTTTCTTGTGTAAGATTAAAGTGTTAAGATACCCGACCTGAATAGGATGCATGATGTTCTGTGTTGTAATTGGGTTTTTCATTTAGTAATTGTTTTAGTTTGAAGTAAATAGATATAATTTTAAAATGAGTTTATTAAAAAGCAAAGTTAAGAGTTAAGCAAATATATGTTAAGTTTAAAATAAGTTTATTAAAAGTTTTTTTTTAACTGTTACTGTGAAGGGCCATACTGGAAATTTTTTTTTAAGGATATTTAAAATAACTTGTTAAAATATTTGAATCTTTATCCTATTGAGAAAAACTTGATTTTTGGTGTAGTGAATCTTACTGTTTTACAAGTTTAATGGGGCTCAATTTTCTTTTAGTGTAAGAAATAGCCGTGAGTATTTATTCTAGGCTATGTAGTTGTTTGAACAACTGGTTTGAGTTCTTGACTTAAAGTGTGGTTCACTGCATCATGTATCATGTTTTGTTTTTCATTAAATTTAAATGATATGTAATTTTTGAAATCTTTCAATTTTTGTCTTATTTAAACATGGTAATGCTGTTTTAATAACTATAACAGCTAAATTTTTAGATGGATGTTTACTGTATCCTGAATAATTGTTTCATACGCTTCAGCCATTTTTCTATAAATGATTTACAGTGGAATGATATATTTATTTCCAAATGACATTTTTTTTGTTAAATTTAATAAAAGTTAAAATTTATTTGAATTTTTCTTATTTTGATATTGTATTATAAATTAAAATGTTTTATTTGCAGTATAGTACTTAGTTTTCTTAGCCCAATAGTTTAAGTAAAACCTCTAGCATGAATGAAGGAAAGATCCAATGGATTTTCACTTTGCATTTTAGATTCTTTAGGCAACCTGGATCCTAGAGCAAGATAGCGTTTAAGCAGGTCGCTGATGCTTATGGATATGGTTGGTTTTAAATTGCTGAGGTTTTACAGTAGGGCATTGAATAAAAATTACTATTTTTTTTTAGTTTTGACAGTTTACATTTGTGTTAAGTTGCTTTGGAAATTTTAGGTTGGAGAAATTGTCAGTAAGTTCTCATTAGTTTTTATTTGTAATGGCTGGCTATGTTTAAGGAGAGGATATGGAAAAGTTTTGAATTGCTGCTTAAAAAAAAATGGAGATCTGGATGTAATTCTGGATTTTTTTTTTTTTTGAAAAGGGGAATGATTTTTTTTAAATAAAGGTTTTTGAGTAAATTCTTTTTGGATTCTAGGTAATATTTTTTTGGAGAGATTAGCTATTTTTAGAGGCAAATTGCTTATGCTGAATGATCGATGGGAATTTTAAAAGCTGAATTGAAATTTTTTTTGTAAATGGTTAGATCCCATAAAAGATCAGTAATTGAAATTGATTAAGGTCCTTGCCTGAATAGTTACGTAATGGATTAACTTGTTAGAAAGTGGTTACATAAGAGGTAACTTTCTAGATTGGCTGAGGGACAGTATCGTTTGAGCAATTTGCAGACTGTTTTTGGTATATTGGCATGTTTGACAGGAAAGGTGTAAAATGGACCCAGGCTACTTTTTCCTGAAACTGAGATGTCATATGAAGCATTGTCTGATGGTTGATAATTATTTTAAAGCTGTCTTTCCAAATTTGAAGTTTTAGATTCCTAGAGTTCATGATGATCATTTTAAGAAAGTTTGAATAATTCTGACGGGCAAATTAGTTTATGGTAATATGCATTTACTGAATAGTTTATAGCTTTTTAGTGGGATATTTGATAGAGGTCAAGTTGTGAAAGGAAATGGATTAGGCTCTTAAAGAAATTTGAGTGGTGTTTCCAGTACTTGGCAAGATATCCTGTATATTAGATGCATTTGTTTTGGCTCTGTTTTTTTTTGGCATTTGGTGATGTTGAGTAAAGCAAGGTCGGTCTCTATGATAATGTTGGAGTAAAACTAATGCTCGGTAACCCTGTCAGTCTATGAGATTGTATTTTATAGAAGTGGTTCTTCATCCGTGTCTGTGTCTTTGCCTATGTCCTGTTTTGTCTTGAGAGAATGAGTGTGAAGCCTTTGGATCCAGAGCATTTGTGTGTACGTAGTATGAATGGGAGCGAATGGGTATCCTAGCGCTGGGATGTATGAATGTTATGTTTCCCCAGTATCAGTGTCTGGTCCGGATTTCGAGGTATAGGCACAGCTAAATTTTTTTTGATATATAGGCAGGATGTTAGTAATGTGAATTTAAAATATATATGTATATTTACTAAGGGGAGCATTAGTCTTAGATATTTGATTGCTTAACTGTGTCATCTGGATTGGCTTAAGAGAGGAGCAAACTGTATTTAAGATGTTAAGAAAGAAGTCTCAGTATTAATTTTGCCTGGTCGGAATGTTTAAATATTTTCTTTGATATATCAGTTATGTCTTGGTTTTTGAAATGTTAAATAAATTAAGAAATTTTTTTTGAGGGTACATAATCACTTTTTGTAGTATATAATGTTATTATGAAATGTGTTAATCTTTGCATTAATGTTTTGTGTAAGAAATGAAATCTATGCATGATGGACACTAAAAGGGCTGGAAGATGTTGCGTCAACAAGGACTGTTGTATTTTAATATATTTTATATTTATATATAAATGTGTTTATGTAAAAATGTTTTGGGGCTCATGGTTTTAAACTTTCTTTTTAAATTTTTTTTAGCTTTTCTCGGTTTGCCATCTTCAGGTTAATTTTTGAGTATAGAGCTGGCTTCTTTTTAATAGTGCTTTAGGGATGTTTTTCGTGGGTGTTGTAAGAATTGGTGTTAGCCTTAAGGATGCCATTGGTGTTAGATTTTTGATCCTACTTTCGGATTAATTTATAAGTGGTGTTCTTTGGGCATTTGCCCTGTTATTGCACAGGTGACAAGAGGAGGGGCTTTGTTGTCTAATTCCTCAGTTTTGGTTCTTGTCACTGTGCAAATGAGACTGTCAACACTTCCATGATTTCCTTTTTGAATCTAAAGTACTGGAGTTTCCTGGGGTTTATTAAATGGAAATGGAGTTTCTTTTACTGAAATTGAAGTTAAATTGGAGTGCAGTTTTTATTAAAATGGTTTGTCTTTAATTAGAAATAAATTATACCTTTGGCTTTAATCTTTGTTCTTCTGAATTTCTTAAATAGTTTTCTGAAATATATTACTTTACAGCTGCCGTATTTTATCCACGCTACTCTGTTTACAAGTCCTTTCAAAATCTAGTTTCACTTCCTTTCATTATCTCATCGAAATTCACACGACCGTTACGAGATAACGAAGTGTCCGATCTTTGACGTCATCTATCAGAAGTTGCATCATTCTGATACTCTTACGTCATTCTTTTTCTTAATGAGATTCTTGAGGTGAATGGATTTCGAATTGCTGTTTTAGTACTTAACTGTTAACCATGTTAATGACACGCGTATATAAAGATCGCGAATTGATGATTTAATCAGTTTTCGATTACCCCTTTAAGATGTGCCGGTAGGCTTGGCCACCGTATCTGTTTTTACAACACGTTGATGTGATAAACTACGACTGATCTCATGAGGCAGCCAAATAGTTTATGTTAAGTTTGCATTATAGTTTTTCTACGAAATTTTGATATTGATGGCTTGCGTTTCGTCCTGAAGTTTACCTTTTTCTCCGACGTGTTTGGTGTGAAGTCGATTAAAGAGAAAAACAAGTCATCGTTCTTTTAATCAGATGTGTTTTTCCGTATCGGCAAGGGTCGTTGACCTTGATGTTGGAGTGTCACGGAGTGTAGTAAATGAATCGACGAGAATGCTTTTTACAATAGCAGTTTTTCTTTTGAAGATGTTATACTATGAGCTCCTGGACATTTTGTTTTTTTATTTTTATGTCATGGAGTCCCTGATATATATTGAAGATGCAGATAAGTTATATTGTTATTATTATAAAGTTAATTGATAAATCTTTTTAATTTTATCTTTTTATTTTTGTTATGTTTTAAAGACTTCAATAAATATTTTTGTTAGATTTTAAATTTGTTTGTTATCTTTTATATCACCACACATTAATTTAATTTTTCTTTTGCAGTTTAACTTATATTAAAATTTAAACTTCTTTTTCGTGTCATTGTAGTTCGGGAACCAGCATGAGCGTTTCTGCTGTAAAAGCTGCTCTGCAAATCTTTAAATAGTTTGTATATTACTTAAGTAATATACAAGAATGAATTTACTTTTGAATTTTTCCAAAAATCGTGAAAAAAAATTGACGATTTTTTCTTGACTGATCAACAAAATGTTCGATTTTTCACATCCGACTGACAAAATTCGCGATTTTTCCGCACTTGATTGACAAACTCGCATCTTTTCCATGCCCAATCAACAAAAGTTGCGATTCTTAAGCGGATGACAAAATTTTATATTTTTCCACGGTAAATTGACGAAGTTTACAATTTTTTGCTGCGACATATGTACGAAAATTGCATGTTTTTCGAATAGTAAATTGACGAAACTCGCAGGCCACACGTTAACATTGGCGGGCCACTTTTGGCCCGTGGGCCACAGGTTGTGCATCCGTAGTGTAACACCATTAAAATGCATTTGAAACATTTTTTCCCATTGATCGTAATGTAACGGAATACTTTTGATTGTCCCTGTAATTGATCTATGCATCCGATTTTCTTAACATTTGAAATGACTCGACAAAATTATGTAATAATTAAACGTTTTAAATTTCAAACGATTAAAATGCATTTGAAACCTTTTTCCCATTGATTGTAATGTAACGGAATACTTTTGATTGTCCCTGTAACTAATCTATGCATCAGATTTTCATAACATTTGAAATGACTCGACAAAATTATGTAATAAATATACATTTTAAATTTCAAACAATTAAAATGCATTTGAAACTTTTTTCCCCATTGACGTAATGTAACGAAATCCTTTTGATTGTCCCTGTAATTGATCTATCCATCCGATTTTCATAAAATTTGAAATGACTCGACAAAATTATGTAATAATTATATATTTTAAATTTCAAACAATTCGGTTGAATAGTTTTTGCGTTGTTATATGCGGACAGACGGACGGACAGAGCGACAACAATAGGTGCTACGTATTTACATAATTACGAATGCACCTAAAAAAGCTACCTATTACAACTATCTAGGGAAAAGCAATTCTGAAAAATTTTAGTATATTTTCATGAATCATAATTTTGTTTTTGAAATTCTAAAAGAGATACAAAAAATTGAAAATGAAAAAGCTTTTTCACTTGGTGTTTGACCATGGTACTAGGTTTCTCCATCATTTTTTGTTTTGTCCTTATCTTTAAAAATGGCCTAAATAAAGCAGCTTGAATTTCTCAGGTGGCTGACATTTTGAAGGAATCTGATTTTGGTCATTCTGCAACTCTTGTATTTATAAACCAATTTGGATGTGAATGAACATATTTACAGGGCATATCAGTTTTTCAGCTTCATCTGCCCTTTTTTTTTCCAAAATTATAGCCATTAAAAAAAAAAAAAAAGAAAAAAAAATTACAACTTTATGAAGTTTTTTCTCCTTAAATATTTGATTTTAATACAGGTATTCAAAAGCATTTTTTGTTTTGTCTTTATTGTCAAAAATGGCTGAGATATAGCAGTTTTAATTTTTAGCATGGCTGACATTTTGAAGTAATCTGGTTTATGTCAGATGCTAGACCTTGAATTTCAGAGATGGGAAGATTCAACCCAAAAATGTGAAATCCCCCTTCAAAAGAATGTCATGGGTGGGAGGCTCCTGTCCAAAAAATTGCTTCATTTTCTGAAAAATGTTGCATTTTGAAACTACGATCAAATCTTGCAAATGTCTTGTGAATTTTCTGATACTTTTGTGCTACTGACTGACATACTTTGTTTTACCGTAAAATATAGTTCAATTTCATGATTTTTTTCTCTCGAATAGTTGACAAATTTTGTGTTATATTCCACCTAGTTAGCAAATTAGAGATGATTCTGTTCTAAAAATTTAATGTATTCAGTTCCAAAGATTATGAAAAATATGTAATCATTCTGAAAAATTGGATACAAAGAAATGGAAATATTTAACAAATGGTCACCAAAATATCAAATTCACCACAAAGAGTTGTGAATAATGTACCAATTTCATCAAATGATCTTGAATAAAATGTAAATTTCACCCAGGCATAAAAGTATACTGCAAAAATGCAGAAATCTGCTTTTTGAAAACTATTCTGGCTGTTTCTGATATCGATTGAGAAATTCAGACCAAAAATTTAGGGAGGGGGGGGGGGATATATGTCAATACTAAATTCTTTCTCTATTGTCAGCAATCATTTTCTGCGACTCTGCTAAATACATTCATCATGTTTCAACTGGAGACTAAGTTATTTTTGTCACTCATGAAATGCATTCCTTTGAGGCAGAAAATCTAAGTCATTTTCTCTATAATCCTATAAGTATTTGGCTTGTAATAATCCGTATTTCAAAAAATGCCTCTTGCAAAAAACGTTAAATCCCATATATATATATATATATATATATATATATATATATATATATATATATATATATATATATATATATATATATATATATATATACAGTAGAACCCCGATAATCCGGATCGGTTTTTTCATTTTTTTTCAACTTTGAGAAGTGATTGGCGAAAAAGTTTTTGTTTTATTATTCAGAATACGATGCTGCAACATGTTAATGTTAAAGAAATTAGCCAATCGCTTCTCAAACTTGAAAAAAAAAAAAGCGAAAAACCCGATCCGGATTATCGGGTTTCTTCTGTATATATATATATAAATATATATATATATATATTTATAAAAGTCTCAAAAGTACTTTCCACATAATATTCCGTGCTTGCTTCCCTCTTTACTTAATGACCGCATTGACAACTTGACCGATTGTTCTTCTGACTGCACAGTAGAAAGCACAATGTTAAAGGGATTCATTGTTCTATCCTGCATTCTTTTTTTTCCCAAGAAAAGTTTCCTTACCATAACCTTTTCCTTATCTAGTAAGTTTTGGAACAGGAAGGAAATATTACTTTTTACTTTTACTCTTGTCCTGTTGTTAGAATATTGGAAATAATAAAATTTAAATATTGCATATATCTGCATTAAAAATTATGGCTAGAACATGGGTGCAAGACCTTCAGTCTCAGGACTGATTTCAGTCTTGAAGAGATTTTTGACTAACTCTAATTTCTACTTTATATACTTAATTAATAGCAGTTTTACCATCAAGATCATATAATCACTTTCTTTTATTGTAAGAGATCAATTTTTAGCCATAATGTAATGCTTAGAAGTCTTCTTACCCCTTTTTATTTAGTTATTTCTAATATTCAGAAAAGATTTCAGTCTTGGCTTGGATGGACTTCTTGCACCCATGGGCTAGAAATAAGTATTATTTCTTTCTTTCTTTTCCTGCTTTTTCTTTTTTGCAATAAAATTTTATGAGGAAAAGAATTGTAAATATAAATTTAGTTCTGTAACAAACAGCAGAGAATAGTTTTTATTTCCATATATGTACAATAAAAAATTATTAAACTCTATTTAACTAAAAGAGGAAGAAGAAATAAATCGAAGAAACAAAAACAAGAAAAAAAAACTTCTAGTTTAAAAACTCAAGCTTTAATTTTAAAAGAAAATTTTGTTATTTAAATATAGTTTGCAATAAAGTAAGATTAGTGATGGGCGATAACGAGAAGTTTTTCTCGATTGTATGAACATCTCGATAACTTTTGATTGTGTAAAATTTTTCTCGATGACTCCAGTTTGCAATTGCTTTTATACCATACAGGATTCAATTTTATCAAGAGACGTCTACAGGTGAAGCAGTCAGTGTTAATAAAGACTCGACAGATTCCCTCGCTAGTGAGCCCCTCCTTTCATTTTTGTCTCTAATTTATAGGCAATCTTCTAATATGAAATCTCGAACTGGGTCTTCATTGTATATGGCATCATATACCAAATGCGGTGTGCACGCACAGCAAAAACTTGTAAACAACAACAACAAAAAAAAATCTTGAATTGAATGAACAACCGAATGTAATCTCGAATCGAAAGTTAAATTTTGAAAACTGCCCAGCCCCCACCCCCAAGGTAACGAGTGGGGGGGGGGGGGAGAAGTATATCGAGGTGCATAAGATCAGTAAGTGGTCCCTAGTCAAACAACAACTTCCTGCTTTTCTAAATTCCATATATAGTATAAATATTATTTATTGCAAACTTCGTAATATATATATATATATATATATATATATATATATATATATCGTGGCATTTTGGGAGTGCCGACAGAAGTGAAAACTTGAACAATTACTTGTGTATTTTTTTAATCGTCAGGAAATATTTTATTGTGCAGGAAATACAAGGACCAAGTAACCGCGGTAAATTAACGCCTACACGCAAGAGGAGGCCAGAGTCGCAGCAGTGGTGAACAATGTTTATATGATACAGATGTCATACATGCACCACATTGTCGCAATGCTTTTCAGATGCCGATTTAGTGAAAACTTCGAAGAAGTTTGAGAAATTTAAATTTCAACCCATTATGGGTCCGTAACGTGACCCAGAATGACAGGAGAAACTTCTTTATGCTAAATTTGTAGTGTATGAAGCATAAGCTTTCAATAAACATATTACATCAAAAAATGAAAAATGGCTCCCTTGTCCTCCCCCCCCCCCTCCCCCAGAAAAAAAAAACGGTGCTGTGGGGAAAACCATAAAACTGCAAAAAAAGCGACGAAGAAAAGTTAGCTATACTATAATTTTTCTCCCCGTTGTAGCTCCCATAGAAGCAAAGTTATAGCCTTTTAAAAATTGAAATGAAGTGAAGAAATGAGCAAAATAATGTTGCTGAATACCCAATAGGGAGGGGAGGCAACAACCCCGGTTGTGCCACATAGCGTAAACTTTTAAGTTAAAATTGGTAGAGAAAAAAATGAGCGATATTTTAAAGTGTATGTTGTGGGAGAGGGGGGGGGGGGTCAAGCTCCTCAAAGAGGGAACTTTAAAACAATGTGCCTAGGTTACGGTAACAATGTGACTAGTTTAATGGTTTTTTCCCCATCTCAAAAAATTTTCCAATGCGCCTAAGGACGTTTTCAATTCAAAAATTCGATCTAAAATGTTAAAAACACAAAAAGCTTCGAAAACTGCCCCCCCTGCCGTGGGAACCAGATTCGGAAGGGGGGAGGTAAGAAAGCATCATAATATGAAAGAGTGATCCGAGATCTTCAAGATGATATACAATATGACGGGTTTAAAAATGTAAAAATTGTCCCCCCCCCCGTCAGTCCTCTCTATCGCCCTCAATTTCATGTAGCAGACATTTTAATTTTTTTACATTTGATAAATAGTGTTTACCGAATGATTCGATGAAAAAAAACACTTAAATTGATAGATATTGTAGAAATCGCTACAGTTTTAAACGTATGTTCTCCAGCCCTCTCTTTGAAAAAATTTTTAATAAAAAATATTTATTGATGGGTTTTATGTACGTGACAGCATGGTAAGACTAAAATACAAGAAACTTTGAAAATTAGGTCTTCATTTCACAAGTTATTGTCATATTCTCATGCTTCTTTTTGTATCTCGTTTCACAATAAAACTTTCATTTCACAAAGCTTCATCGAAAAAACTCTGCTCGATAAACCTACTCAGTACTTATCTCTATTCTCAGCGAGAACGAAAATCATCCTTATCGAAAAAGGCATTCATCAGAAAACCACAAGCTTCTCGAAATGCCACTTTTTTCAAGGTTAAATTTCGTTCCTATCCTTCGATAAAGCTATTTCATCGAAGTAAAATTTCATTGCAAAGAAAAACTTTCTCGAAATGTCTGACTTAATCGGAATGATATTTGCTGAAATGAGAGGCATATGCGAAAGCTCTTTTAACCATTCTTTCATATTATGAATCTTTCTACATTTGGAGTTGAATTTTAAGGGGTGGGAGGAGGGGAGGGGGAGGCGATGAGGAGGTGAATTTTTTTAATCGTAGCTATTTCGACAATAAATGTTATTTTTGGTGTGGATTTTTTTATGGAACCCTCCAGTAAATATTTTTTATTAAATATAAAGATTTTAAAGTGGGAGCTGCATCATTTTTAGGTGTATTTGGGGGAAAATGAGTGAATCCACGGGTGACATGTAAATTTCAAACCTTTTTTTTTCTTAATCCGTCATGTTATATATCATCATCAGAATGTTTTGGCACCTCCTTTCCATTTTACAAATCTTTCTCCTCCTGGAGTTGAATTTCAGAAGAGGGGAGGGGAAGAAAAAGCGATAAGAGGGTGAATTTTTTAAATCATAGCTATTTCGACAATTAATATCATTTTAGATGTGGAGTTTTTTTTATGGAACTCTTCGGAAAATAGAACTTATTAAATATAAAGATTTTAAAGTGGGGGCTGCGTCATTTTTAGGTGTGTTCTGGGAAAAATGAGTGAACCCACAGGTGACATGTAAATTTCAACCTCTTTTTTGGTTCCGTCATGTTATATATATATATATATATCATCGGAATTTTTTCGCACCTCTCTTTCATTTTATGAATATTTCTCCTCCTGGAGTTGAATTTCAGGAGAGGGAGGGGGGGGGGGGGTATGAGGGTGATTTTTTTTTAAATCTTAGCTATTTCGACAATGAATATCATTTTAGATGTGGTTTTCAGAGGAGCGCTCTGGTAAATATTATTTCATAAATACAAAAGTTTAAAATGGGAACTGTGCGATTTCCGGGTGCATTCTAGGAAGAAAAAGTAACATTACGGCCACGGGTGAGGAGTAAATTTCAAACTTTTTTTGGATCCGTTGTGTGATATATCATAGGAAAGGTTTCAGAATACTCTTTCATATTATGGACCTTTCTCTTCTTGCAGTTTAACTTCAGGACGGAGGAGCGACGGGGAGTGAATTTTTTTAATCGTAGCTATTTCGAGATTAACTATCATTTTAGAAGTGGTTTCTTGATGCAACCTTCTAATACAAATTGCTAATTATAAACATGTTAAAGTAGGGGATGCGTGATTTCCGGGTGTATTCTGTTAAGAAAAAGTAAACCTGTGGGTGAGGAGTAAATTCCAAACATTTTTTGGTCCCTTCATGTGATTGATTATTGGAATGTTTTTCGAACCACTGTTTCATATTGTGAACGTTTCTCCTTCTGGGGTTGAATTTCCACAGGAAGGAAGGGAGCGATGAGGGGTGAATTTTTTTAATCGTAGCTATTTTGAGATTAAATTTAATTTTAAATGTTATTTTTTGATAGACCCCTTTAGTAAAAATATTTTATTAAATATAAACATTTTAAAGCGATGCTGCGTGATTTCCAGCTGTATTTAGGGAAGAAAAAAAAATAGTGGAGTAGTGAGGAGTAAATTTCAAACTTTTTATGGACCTGTCATATGACGTATCATCGGAAAGTTTTCAAACCGCTCTTTCATATTATGAATCTTCTCCTTTCCTCAATTTGGCCTCCTTACAGAAGCGCTTTGCAAACTTTTTTGAAATCATTTCGTTTTTGTGAATTCAGATCTGATTTTTTTTATTTTTATGTAGACTTCCAATATATAATTTATAATGTATGAAAAATTCACAAACAGTGAGGACAGGCTGTATTCCGGGTGTTGCAATAGTTGGAATTCTAAGCGGATGGTTTTTATATATTTTGTTGACTCCTCTTTCATGATATATCATTAGAAAGCTCTATAATTACCATTTTATTTTATATACCTCCCGCGCTCATCCCCCCTCATTTTGCCCCCACAGGAAGCTTTTTAATAAATTTAACTGACATCCACCTTGCGGTGTATTGTTGGAAAGCCTAGTGACCATTTACTCATATTATGCATTTTCATTGCTCCTGCACTACTTAGACCCCCGGGTGGTCCGTTTAATGTATGTCAATAGAGTCTTTTAATAATGGGGGAATTGTAGATCGTATCTCGATGTGTAAAAATCAATAAAAGGTTTTGATCTCTTTTAATATCCTCTTAGTTCATGTTCTTTACACTAGGAGTGCTTTTGATTATTTTTTCTTTGTCCATTTTGCTACTTGCGACTCTACTCACGACTTTACAACTTTTTGCAACCAAGGAACGCCGTTACATGATTTTTCTACTATTGTGGCTCCATTATAACATCCTTTTGTTTTGTTGTTGTTTTTTAAATTCATTTGTTTTCAGTTACCATGTATTTATTAAATTATGCTTTTTAAACATGTAATAACAAAGATTTTAATAATCGATTGTAAAACATATCGATTGTAGATTCTCGAAATTAATCGATGACTTTATCGAATGTGCTTTTTTATGATTACGATTTTTATCGAATAGGAAATTTTCGAGAATCGCCCATCACTAAGTAAGATAAAATGGCTCTATTGCTTTTCAAATACTAATACAGATATTTAACACTGTAATCTGTTTTTGTAAACTGCTTAAAAGAATTTTAAATTGTTTACATCATTAAATAACTATTTTTGGATATTACAATTAAAACAACTTTGGTTTTATAGTAAAATTTCCAATATTCAAGGATTAAAAAAAAAAAAAAAAAAAAAAAAAAAAAAAAAAAAAAAAAAAAAAATGCATTTTTTGAAAAGCATGGTAGTTTAAAATAATTGAGTAAAATATATTGTGGAGTCAATTTTTAATGGAATTCTGAAAAAGTGCTGCGATAGGTCCACAGGATACATTTATTCTATTAATGAGTAAATAAATAAAATATTGAAAGGAAGATTATAAAAATATCTATGTATTTATTATAAAATTAAATTGTTTGAATCTGGTTGGAATTTTAACATATCAAATATAAATGCATATTCATGCTCTTCAAAGAAGCTCATTATACCATAATTTCCTTCATGTAATTCACAGATCAAACAATTCTTTTTGGACCTAGAAATTTTATTTAGTGATTGAAGGCAAATATTTACGGCGATCTAATAAGTTACATTTCTTTTTAAACAAATTCTGGGTCAAAAAAGAATTGTTTGATCTGTGTATTATATGCAGGAAATTACGGTGCATTTTATAGGTAGGGGAGAGGGGGGCACCTTTGAACATTTTTTCGGAAAATCCATATATATTTCTTATTCGAATTATATTTATTGAGTTTTAAATATTGCATAATAAAAACAACGCATTTCTTCATCATATGAACCATAAATTAAACATTTTCTAAAGAAATTAAATAAGTTGTGAGGATTTAAAAAGTTTTGTTCAAACCTGCCCCATGTAAGGGTACCTTTGAACAAATGAATAAAATATGAAAATATTGAGTTTTTATAAAAAGTTGCATATTTTACAGAAATATAAAGTAATATGAACAAAATTAAATGACTACATTTTGTTGAAATTACTATTTTTTTTTGTTATTTAACCAAATTTAAATCCATCAAAGTTTGTCAAAACTCATTGTTGATAAAACACAAAATGCCCCTCCAGTTGTATATGGTTGTGAAAACATTTTTACAATATCCTTGAAATACACCAATAAGATATCTGATGTTTCTGGAAAATTAAAATTTTTCATTCGCTATTTTTTTTTAAAGAGACCTGATATAAAATTGTTTCATCCGTTATGGAAACCAGAAATAATGTTTTGAAATCTGTTAAATTATGAATCATTATTTTGTATCCAGGATTTTCAATTATCTAATAAATGAATTCAGTTTTAATTCAATTTAGATTTGAAACTTCCCATCACTGATACAAACAGAGGTTGGAACCTATGTGTGCAGTAAGGGGAATTGTTAGCAGTATAAGTTCATATTCTTTGACATTCTTAATTAACCTCTTTTCACATAAAAAAACTAAGAAATAATATTTTAGATGCATTAACAACTCTTTACTTCATAGTTTTAAGTGTACTCTTTAAATTATTTCAATTATTATTTATCACCAGTTTATTCGGTGTTTTTTCGCTGTTCAATTGTGTCCCAACTTTTTTGTTCACTGGTGCCCCATCACATGGAGTTCAATATTATGACAGTCTACTCAATTTGGCTGAAGAATCTGAATAAAACAAAGCTTTTAAACTAAAGCTAACATCTTTGTTTAAGCATTGAACAATAAATTAAAATTTTAGGGATAGAAGTTTGTAAACAAAAATCTTACAACTTTATTTTGTTAAGTTTAGATTCAAGATTGAGAAAATTACATATCTTGTTTAGACAGTACTGTTCATACAAAATGGTACAGCTTTGTAAAATTATTTCCTTGAAGCAGCAGTAATGTACTGCCAAGTACATTTTTTAAAAATAATTTATTTGAACGAAAATATTTAGAGTGTTCAAAGGTGCCTCCAGTTCAAACGTGCCTCCTCTCCCCTACAGAAACATTAGTTGATTAAGTGAGAATTTTTTAATGCTTTTGATGCTTAAAAAGTTCTGATTCCTAGATAAATAGTTGTTTAAATCAAGTATTTAAAATAAAAAACTGAGTTTTATTTTATATTAAAATAATTCTATTTCTACAAAGAACTTAACGCAGAATGTTCATTATGTAGTGTAAAATAAAAGTTTTTTTTTTTTTCAGAGTAGACCTGTATGAATTTTTTAACTTATCAAATTACAGCTTGATAAACCATTATCATGTTTTTACAGTTCCTGCAATTTAAATTCAAATAGGAATTGTAGTCATTTAACAATAAAATTCCATGATAAGGTGAATATTATTATACAGAAATTGTGGTAGCCTAGACACCACCTTTAGTGCTCAACTGATTTTACACCTATATTTATTTGCAAAAGTTAGTTTCTGTTAGAAGTAGTATGGTTTAACAAGATTGTTGACATGAAATCACAAGAGTCCCTGCCTCAATATGACGTCCATAAACTTAAACTATCTTATTATTGAATGTATCATGGACATTTGAGATCCTGATATTCTGCTAAATCCAAAAATATATGATTTACCATGTCTGCTGACATGAAACCACACAACCGCTTAACTCAACGACAGCAGCCATTTTCCAATATTGCATCCAAAAGCTACCCTCCTTTTGAAAGTATCATGGATAAATGAGGTGCTGTTGTTGTGGTGAATCATAAATATAGTTTATCAAGTCCCCAGACATGAAACCACACAAGTTCCTGGCTCAATGACTAGGATGCCTTCATGCTGTCAGAGTTAAATATTAGGATTAGTTTTGTTAGTACCGTATTTTCGGGAATAAGCGCCGTGGTACATACGAGTTAAACAGTTAAAAATATACTTAGTGTGGCACTTCTGCCAGAATGGCAGGTACAATGATTATTTTTTTTACCTTGCAGCAATATGTATTAAAGAGGTGATTATGTTCCGAAATTTTCTGGAAACTGTGACAAGGCAATCATTACAAGCTAGATATTTTTATATTATCATTGCAAGCTAGATATTTTAAAAAATGTCTTCCATTATATTAACGAGGTGGAACGTATTGAAATTCGACAAAAGAAAATGTATAAAAAGGAACTGTTTCATTGATTTATAATAAAATTACAAAATTAGTTACAGTAAAAAATGCATCTTTTATTGGTCAGTCTAACTCCCAAACAAATGTTATTTTAAGCTAAAATTAACAGTGTTACAGTGATTAGATACAGTGATTTTTTTTTTTTTTTTTTTTTTTTTTTTTTTACGTTGCAGCAATATGTATTTAAGAGGTGATTATGTTCCGAATTTTTCCAGAAACTGTGACAAGGCAATCATTGCTAAAAAAATATTGCAAATTTCTGAAAATGGTCGTCAAAAAAAAAGTTCCAGAAAAATAACTAGTTTTATCAAAGGATCATGGGGGGGGGGGAGAAACATGAATTTTATCAAAAGGTCACAGAAAAAAATAGCTAGCTTCATCAAAGATCACAGAAAAGCAAGAATTTTATCAAAGGATCGAGGGGGGGGGGAGAAAGAAATGCAAATTTTATCAAGAGATTGTGGAAAAAAAGCAAATTTCCTGAGACTGCAGGGAAATGCAAATTTTGTCAAAGGACTGTTGAAAAAAATGTGTATTTCTTCAAAGCATTACTGAAAAAAAAAAAAAAAAATCTTTTATTTATGAATCACAGTAAAAACTTGAAATTCGTCAAAGGATCATATGAAGATAAAGTATCTCATCTGAAAATTGAAGAATTTCACCAAAGGATTGTGAAAACAAACTCAAATTTCATTAACGGACCGTGGAAAAATACATATTTCTTTATAAGATCCTCGGGGAGGGGGGGGGGGGATGGCACTTTCTATATAGAATTTTTCGATTCTGTTTACAAATTTTTTTTTTTTATTTGGATACTTTTATTTTCAGAACGGGTTTCGAAAGTGAAAGTATCTCTGATTTTAAAAAAACCTGCAAAGGAAATTAAAAAATAGAAAGTGGCTTTTGTAAAGATCGATTTCCACTAGCTAAAGCAAAAATAAATAAATAAAACAAAAACAAAATATTGAATTGCAAGCTAGATATTTTTAAAAATGTCTTCCATTATATTAATGAGGTGGAACTTGTTGAAATTCGATGAAAGAAAATGTATAAAAAGGAACTGTTTCATTGATCTATAATAAAACTACAAAATTAGTTACAGTAAAAATTGCATCTTATATTGATCAGTCTAACTCTCAAACAAATGTTATTTTAAGCTAAAATTAACAAAATACTATAAAACTCAGTAGTCCAAATTATTAAAATTAAACTTTAATTGCATATGTAATCAGTAAAATATAATAAAGATCAGTTATTATGATGAAGCTTTCAATTGAGGCTCTTATGTTTGGTATAAATACAAATGAAAATAAAAAATTTATTCTAAAATTATACAATCATAAAATTTCACGTGAAATCTAAATCCGTCATCATTTTCATCTTCTTAAAATTTTCATACACACATTTCATATGCATGTAATAGTTTTATAGCATGTTTAAAAATTGCTATTTGAATTTGATCATTTTAAAATCACTTTCACTCAAAACAGTTACGATTGTTAACATCTTTGAAGTGAACAGTCTAATTCTGAACTTGACTGCTAATCTTGGTACCGAAGAATAAAGATTGCCATAATTTATATTTATTTAAATGCTTTTGTGTTAAAATGTTTAGTTTTATCTAAGAATAGATAGTTTTCTTTTAAATATAACATCATTTTTACCTACTTAAGCATTTCCCCTAGTCTCTCAAAATTAATATCAATACACATGCAGAAGGAAAAAATATGGAAACTTTATACAGAAACTTGCCTGTTTTCAAAAGCAGTAAGTAAATTTCCACCCAAAATATTTTGGCGCTGTATGTCACTGAGGTTTTGCACCACTAAACCCTCTACAAAAAAATGAAATATAGAGATTTAAAGAAATATTTTTCTATTTTATCAGAAAATAGCATGAATGAAGATAAGTAAACTCCATTATCAGGGTGGCCACAGGCCTGGAAAACATGGAAATATTAGGGAAATTGGTTAACCTGGAAATATCTTGCAATTAGGGAAATTAAAACTGAGCCTGGAAATTTATTGAAACAAATATTAATTTCCTATATGATTGCAGTAATCTGGAAAAAAAAGAAATTATCTCAGTTCTTGGGCTCAGTTCATGCTTGAAACCAGCTTGTACTTTATTTTTATCCCAGTTTTCGGACTCAGGCTGAAAATTTTATTTATACAAAAATTCAAAAACAAAAATATCTTACTAATTGAAAAACAAGAATATAGCCTAAGTTTCTTAATGTTTTACAGTCCTTTTTAAGAGCTGAAAATAAACTAAATTAATGTTACATAAAGAGAAATATTCTAATTTACAAGATCTGAACAATAAGATCTAAAGTAATAATGTTTACTTTTTGATGAGCTATGTAAGAACTTGTGTGAATTATTTTATATATAAATTTAGTAAAAGTTTATATTGTATGTATTAATGTAATATTGTTAAAGAAATGATTTATGAAAATTTCATTATTTTAACGCTAACCTGGAAATATCAGGGAATTTTAAAATAAGATATTTGTGACCATCCTGATTATTCTTTCAATTTTGCAATAATAAAAGCTATCTAAAAAAACATTTAATTGCTATCTAAACTATTAACAGCTATCTAAACTTAAAAAAATCATTTAATTGATGAATGAAAACAAAGTAACACTAAAATTCTGGTTTTATAACAGATGATAATTTTGAAATAGTATACACATTTTAATTTTTTCAATTTTAAGAGAAAATGGAATGACTCTGTTGCCACAATTACAAAATTGGTACTAAAAACTTTAAAAAGATTAATATCTCAAGAACAAATTGAGATACAGCTTTCAAACAGATTGTATTTAAAAGTATTTTTTTTTCTCTTTACAACGATGCAAATATATAAAATGTGCAATGCTTAGAAGTGTAAAGCTTGCAGTAGGGAAAATTGCAAAATGGAAATTGCATAATAAAGTGTTGCCATTTGCAATATGACGTATGCATTATGAACAGATATGTTTTGCCTTTATAACATACAGATATTCACAAGCGATTTTTCTCATATAAATAACTGATACAGATTGCATTTTCAAGTTGAAAACTCTCTGAGAACGACACTTTTTACCTAAATTCCTCAGGATTTCACTCTTTAAAGTTATGCTTTTATTACATATGGGTGATTCTCAAAATAGGGGACGATTTCAAAAATGAAATCTTAAAAAAAATTACTGTTAGCAAAATTTCTGAAAAAATAGGTGTTGTTAATATAGTATTAGGTATACTTTCCATGTAGTCAGCAGAGCTAAATATTTAAAAATTAACTTAAAAAATAATTAGTATTTTTGCAGCCATGCTAACGACAAAACAAATTGCATGGAATAAATATATTAAGAAATTTTTTATTTTCTTCCTGTTTAAATAATTTTTTCTATATTTTTTAGCCTTCCTTTTCAGCAAATGGTTTCCATTTTTACATATATACATATAAGGAGAATAAAAACATTACCAAAGAGCAAACTTTGTTTACATGAACAACATTCTGACACTAACAGTGTAAGAAGCTGTCTTAGGGATTTTCTGACAGATTTAATGCATATTATAGGGATAATAAATGTAATACCTAAATTTATATGTAAAATTAAACTTTAAAAAGGATACAATATAAGTACTGGTTACATTTATGCACATAGGAGTCTTTAGCATGGACAGAAAGACCATGCTAATGACACTGATATTTGTCCATGCTAATGACAAATTTTAATTTAAATAAGATTATGAGCCATAATATAATCACAATGCAATAGTCCTTTCTGGGGCTTTTTAAAACACAAAAAGTTCTATGCAAATAAGTAAAATATAAATTTTAACTATAAAATAAACATGAAAATTATTATCCATTCTAATGACATACAATTAATGTACTCGTCTAATATTCAACTTCTATTCTTAAAATACAATACATGCTTCTACTTTCAGGCTGGAATAAAATGGCTACTTGTTGCCATGGAGAAACTTTATATTTTCAAAGTATTGTCATATGTGAAAATGAAATTTTGATTAATAAACAGCTGTTATAGTATGACCTTGTTTTGAAAACAGAATATGGAGGACAAACTTCCATTCTCTTTTTATATGCTATAATTTTATTTTTAAAAAGAAATTGATTGGATAAATCCTCTCCTTGATTAATTTAAAGACAGAATAACATTTGTTTTATTTTATAAACATGATATTAACTCTTGAAAAAGCTAGTATATACAAGGCACAGCTGCTGTGGACACCCATGCTAATGACATTTTGAACATTTATTCTGTTATTTTAATGTGTTTTTAACTAAAAAATGAGTAATTCTTGAGTGCAAATAATGAGTAATATTAAGACAAACATATCTAAATATAAAAACATGACAGAAAACCTCTGAATTTTTTTTGTATTTTCGAAAGACATGAATTGTCCCCTATTTTGAGAATCACCCATATGCTTTTATTTTGTACTGAAAATTGCTGATGAAAGTGATTAAACTTTACTGAAAAGAGGACAAAATTTGCTATATTGGGTTAAGGTATTAATACTAGTTATAGAAATAATTCTTATTAATAATATTAATGCATTTTATAAATATAAAATAAAATCACTGCAAATTAAAAAAATAATATCTATTAAATAAGTTTTATGAAGGGGAAAGATTAAAACGTGACTAAAAATTCACGAAAAAAAAATCTAAAATTGCAGAGAACATAATTATTAATCTAGAACTTTAAGCCAGATTTCTGTTTCGAATTTCGAAAAATCTCTGTGAAACAGAAAAATAAATAAATAAATAAATAAATCATATAAAAAATTCGCGAAAAAATGGCTGCACGAATTCAAATTAAATTTTATCATAAAAATATGCAAAATATACTATATTGTACTAACAGTTTAAAATTGGATTCATTTTACAAATGTAAAAAAAAAAGTTGCCTAAAATGCAAAAACACACGCAATATAATGCAATTTTAACAGTGTTAACAATGTTTTAATGTATTTTAACAGTGGTGTATGTGCGACGCTTATGTTCGTGTGCCGCTTCTGACGAATATTTGTTTTATTTTAATGCATTTTCAGAGCTGCGGCGCTTACTGTGGGTGCGGTGCATATTCTTGAAAATACGGTAAGTTAGTAGTTATTAATCAGTGAAGTACAGTAAAAAGGTAGTTTTTAAAATAAATGAAACATTATAAAGTTGAAAAATAATGGTAAAAATTTTATTAAAACTGTGGTTCTTCCACGCTAATTTTGCTATATTTTATTATTGTGATGGATTGGCAAACTTTGCAGATTTTTCTCATGGCTAATTGACAAATTACCAATTTTGCTTCTTGCAACAGATTGACAAATTTTGTAATTTTATCCCATAATAGATGAGTGACTTTTGTGATTTTATGTCACGACCAATTGATGATTTCCACGTTATTCTTTCCTTGACTGATCAAGGAAATTCATGATTTTTTTTCTTTTCCTGCTGTCCAATTGGCATATTTCATGGTATTTTTTCCTGAGACAGAGAAAGAAAATATCAAAAGGGTAGGCTAAAAAAGGATAGCAAATGTCACTGGGTCTTACATTCTGCTAAATTGATCTAGATTCAATACTAAACAAAAATAAGATTAGAAGAGCTGCAAAGATCTTATGGTGTACATGAAAAAAAATCCGATCTCGTATTTGGAAACCCCAAACTAGTTGTTTCTTGTAATTCACAGAAATTGTGCTTGACAATTTAAAGTTGACCTATATTTCTTTTGTAATAGAAAAAATGAATATATGGTTTCCATTTCAAACTTTGGATTTTTGTTTTTTAATTTGAATGCATAGAAACTTCTTATTTGATCAAAAAAAAAAAAAAAAAAAAAAAAAAAAACAGGGAATCAGGTTATGACTGTAATTCCACTGGAGATATGATAAAACAATTTCATTCAAAAATGCATATGATGCCATTATCAAATATACATTGTTCATGAAAATGGTTAAAAATGAAGGTATCACAAAGTTTTCTGAAAATTTTGTAAGAGAGCATAACCATACATTTCTGATTTTTCCAAAATTATAAATGTTGTGTTTATCCTGTCTGTCAAAAGTTTATCTTCTGAAAAAGGATTCAGAATCCAAAATCAAACCCAAATTTAGAAATTATGCAGCAACTTTATTGTTAAGTACCTGGTTTTGGTACAAGTTTTGGTTGAAAGTTAAAAAATAAAAGCATGACTTTATTCCTTTCGTAAATTAAAGAATATTTTGCATTATTATTCTGAGCTATTGATTTTAATTGCTTCAATGGTATTTTATCATGCCTGTGTTAGATATAGCACATAAAATAGCTATGCATTTTTAAAGATATTTTTTCCCTCCCAAACAGGTTAACTCCCCTCCATTTATAAAGGTTGGAAAGGAGACTCCTTTTCTAGGAAAAATTGAATTTCAAGCTCTGATATGTTACAGCATTTACCATGACCTTGTTGAATTCATTGGCCATCTTTATGCGCCATCTTGTTTCAAAATAGTGGTCTTAATTTTTTTTTTTTTTTTTTTTTTTTTTTTTTTTTTTTTTTATTAAAAAGTACTAACAAAGTAAAAGTTGAAATTTTTTTAAATCTTAATATAAGATTCCGTAACATTATTTTGTTTTTATCGAAAGAAATGTCTGAGGCGTTGCAATTAAAAATTGTAGAATACATGATATTTTGAAATAATCTGATATTTGTCCTGTGGTAGCACTTTTATATATTAATCAATTTCAATGTCACTGAGCATGTGTACAACACTTACCAAGATTTCGACAGAGTTCTTTAGCCATCTTTGTCTGCCATGTTATTTTAAAATGGCGATCAGAAAATAGACATGTATTGAATGATCACAAAAGAACTGTGACTAGATACCATTGTTCACTGAAAAGCTTACTTCAGTCTTGCGTGTTTGCAAGTGAGACACACTGTTTTTACCCTTTCTTATGATATCCATATATTTATAATATATGTCTAATCAATATAAATGTAGATCTGTTTCTAAATATATATATATATGATTATCATTTAAGGATTCAAAAACAAAAAATAGAAGCATGAAGGCTAAAAAATTGTGCAAATCTGACACAGCATTTGAAGTCTGTGAAAATGAAGTAGATAAACCTTTGGATAATGCAGGTATGAAATCATTTGCATTTATAGCTGATTTATATCTACTATTTTGAGCTTAATAAATACATATTTAATGATTTTCTGTTGTTTATTTTAGAAGATTCTGACTGCAAGCTAGCTGATAGTGATGGGGTGTATATTTTTTCTCCCATATATCGTTTGCTTGAAGGTGATTATTTATTCTAGTATTTAAAATTGTTATCTTGTGTATATAAATTATTGTATGTGTATATATTGTTTCCATAATTTGATATTTCTTGTACTTATAATGGTGATAATCGGTTTATTTTTAATTTAAAAGGAAAAAAATATTAATCTTCTCCCTGTTTTTCTCAAATCATGTTTGAATTCCAGTGTATAATATTTAAGATCTTTAAAATAAATTGTCCTATTTGTGACTTTGTTGCAATAATAAATAGTCAATCATCTGAATTCTTCTGTCACCTCCAAAATAATAATAATAATGCATAAAATTCTTTAATTAAAAGCAAAACTCTAAATCGTTTATTACTTAGGTGTAAAAATGGAAAAATAATAGAGCTGATTGATATCCCCTCTTATAAATTAGATTGGAAAAAGGTAAAGGTTTTTCCTCTTTTTTTTTTTTTTAAGTTTGTCTGTACTTATTACTCATTAGTAGTTTCAAATTTTTCAGAGATCTTATGCTTGAAATTTTTATTTTTGAATTTCTGCATTTAGGACTTCTGTCATACCCCAGCTTCCTGCAGTTTATTTTTTTATAGATAAAAGTAATGTAAAAACATCACTTTTAAAAATAAATTTTACGTTTTTACATTAAAACACCATAAATTGATACAAACATTCTTTTAAAATATTATAATTATTAATTTTTTAAAATATCAAGTTTCCTATTCTTGCTTTGTTTTTGGAAGAGAGCCTTCTTATAATATTTAATAAAAGAAATTTTTGAAAATTTGAAGATTTATCACAATTTTGTTTAATGTGAAAAAATAAACTGTTTTTCAAGTAAATGCTATTCTAAAAAAAATTATTTCATTTTTCTTGCTTTTTTGTGTTACTTTGTAACAAAACCCTAAAACTTGCCAGGTTTTGAAAAAAATTATTGTAAATCGATAACTGAGTTAATATGTATTTATTTAAGCATTTGACTGATATATATGTACAAGTTAGTATATACGTGTCTATAAAAAAAATGTGTTTATAAGCTTGTACTTCTGTGTAAAAATAATCTATAATTTTATAAATGATATTCCATAAACTTATGTCGCTAACTACTCTGTGTGGTCTGGAATTGACCCCTTAAGTGGGAGAGATGAACTGGAGCCCAACAAAATACGCTGTGCATTAACATGATTGAGATTAACGTGGACATATCCTAGCCCCCACTCATCAGATCAAGTAAAGCTGCATTTGGATATGATTAGACACCACCTCTTGCCATCATCCCCAGATATCCCCTATTTTGGGCCAATATGGACAGCAGCACTCCATAGTCCAATCTCAGTTCTGGTCAGATGGTGATGGAGTAAAAAATAGATAATAGTATAAGCCCATGGCCAGACGTATGTCTGAGATTGGTAAAGATAGAGCTGCCTGTAGAGAGCAAGGATTGGAGATTCTAGTATCAACAAAGTTTGTGAGAAAACCATGCAAGGACTACTGGAACTTGTGTCAGGAGAGACTTTGGATAGTGTCTGGTGTTTCCCTGTCAGGAGACTCATCTTCTGAGTCCAATGTAGATGTGTGAGGAGGTGTCCCTGTTGACCAGAGGGAAGTCACAGTGAGTGATTATTATAAATACAGTACCTAGCATCATGCCATTTCACCAGGAGGTTTGTCAGCCAGCAGATACATTTCTTCAATCTTGTTTCTGCAAAGAATTGGACCAAAGGCTTGCTGACTAACGTGGCAATATAGGTCAAAATTAACATTTTTACCCAATAGCCAGTGGCTAGTAACAAAGTTATGAAAACTGTTATTATTAGATTAAAGTACACTGGCCTCCAAATGTTAAGGTACAACCAGTTTTTTGCATCTAATTTGAAAATAAATGAATATAAACAGTGGCTTAGCTAGAGCATTTTGTTTGGGAGAGGTGTGAAGATCGAATTTGACGAATGTTAATTGAAAATCATTGAATGATTGTGATTTTATTTTTTAATTTTCTATTCTTGTATAAGTTATGCCTTGTTATATTTTAGAATGAGAACTATGAAAATAATTGAATCTACGGCAGGTATGCACAACTTTTTCAAGAGAAAGGTCACTTAACAAATGTATCTGAGTAATCGAGGGCCACATCAATGACTCAAAGAGAATTCTATTTAAAGGGGGTGATCTGTGGCCTATAATGAGATAAAAAATTTGGTCTCAGAGGGAAGGGGGGGGGGGGAGTACTCCTCTAGATTCACTTACCCAGTCTAAATATCCAATTTAGTTAATAAGGGTATAATATCAACAGTTTTTACGTTTGTATATATAACAGATATCGCAAGGATTATTTTCAAGATGTAATAATAATTCTTGACATTTTGGGAGACTAAATTTTTTTATTTAAAAGTACTAAAAGCAATTATAAGTAGCTAGTGCCGAATAAAAAATGTGAACTTTATGAACAAAGGCAAGAAAGGAGCTGATGAACAAGATTTTCCTGATCAATGAAATTCCTGATTTTTCCATACCAGTTCAATAAAATTTGCAAATTTTCTGCGCCTAATCGAAAGAGTTTTCGCTTCTTTCGAAGCTGATCGAGAAAATTTGCAATAATTCCATGCCTGATTGACATAATTCACGATTTTTCTGCACCCAATTGGTCAAATTCGCGATTTTTTCGAGCCTAATCGATAAAATTGACGATTCTTTCGAGCCTGATTGATGAAATTCACGATTTTTTGGGGTCTGATGGACAAAATTTGAGTTTTTTCAGTAAATGATCGATGAAATTTGCTAATTCTGTTCACATGATCAACAAAATTATCAATTTTTCCTTGCCCAATCAACGAAATAGCACTTTTTTTTGTCTTTTATTGATAGAACCCACATATTTCTGCGCACAAACTACGAAATTCATGATTCTAAACAGGCTGATGAAATCTGCATTTATTTCCGTCGCAAATTAATGAAATCCACCAATTTATTTTCACGATAAACTGACGTAACTCACCATGATTAGCAGTCGCTCAAAGAAATTTTTGAATTTTTCTGTGCATCATCGAAAAAATCTGTGGTTTCTCCGTGCCTTATTAGCAAAATTAGTGACCTTTTCGTTTTGAATCGACAAAATTCGTGAGTTTATCGTACCCTATCGTCCAAATTCCCGCATTTTATGAAGGCAATCGACAATATTCGTGATTTTTCCATGCCCAATCGACATAATTAATGCCTTTTCTGTCCTTGATAGATGAAATACGCATTTTTCCGCACATGAACAATGAAATTCACGATTCTTAACTGACTAAACCTGCATTTTTTCCCGCTGTAAATTGATGAAATTCGTGATTTTATCTCACGATAAACTGCCGAAACTCACGATTGTTCAGCAACTGCTCAAAGAAATTTTCAATTTTTCTGATCATCAACTAAATTTCCAGTTTTTCGTGCCCTATCAACGAAATTAGTGATTTTTTTAGTTCCGAATCGACAAAATTCGTGAGTTTTTTTGCACCCAATCATCTGAATTTGCTCGTTTTATAAAGGCGATTGATCATATTCGCAATTGTTTTGTTCCCGACTGACAAAATTGGTAATTCTTTGCGTGCCATATCAACAAAATTCGCAATTTTTTTGTTCTTGATCGCCAAAATTCGCGATTTTCCCATTCCCATTCAACTAAATTCTCATTTTTTACAAAGCCAATCGACCATATTCATGATATTTTTGTTCTCGATCAACTAAATTCTCACTTTTTACAAAGCCGATCGACTATATTCACGAAATTTTTTGTTCCCGATCGACAAAATTCACAATTTTTCCGTGCTTTATGAACGAAAATTCGTGAATTTTTTGTTCCAGAACAACAAAATTTGTGAATTTTTTTTCATGCTCCATCGACAAAATTTGCGATTTTTCGGAGACTTATTGACAAAATTTCGAGATTTTTTCGAAGGCCGATAGACAATATTAAATTTTCTTCACACCCGGTCAACAAAATTCACATTTTTTTTGGGCGGTAGACAGACAAAATAGGTGACTTTTCGGAAACCTATGAACAAAATTTGCAATTTTTTTCATGCATCATAAAAAAAAAAATTTTTTTTTTTTTCTTGCCCGATCAGCGAAATTTGCTATTTTTTTTCTGCACCTCATGGACAAAATTCGATACTTTTTCACATTTGATCAACGAAATTCGTGATTTTTTTGTCACCAATTAAAAAAATTGGTAATTTTTCTGTGCTCGATTAACAAAATTTGTTATTTGTAAATGACTGATGAAATTTTAAATTTTCCTATCGTAAATTGATGAAATTTCAGATTTTTCCTACGATCTATGCACAAAAGTAGCAATTTTTTCTATTTATAAATTGACAAAATTCGCAAGCCGCACATTTAACCCTCGTGGGGCACTTTTGATCCGCGAACCACAGGTTGTGTATCCCTAATTTACAAGCATGTATTATTATTTTTTTTTAATTTTACAGACTTCAGTTAAAAGATTGGAAAAGTAGATTATGGAGGCGTCTGGGGTAGTCGTCATGGTTCTGAAAGTAGATAAAGCTTTGTTTCTGCATTGTTGCATTTTTATGAGAGAATGGCGGAAAAGAGTAATCGACTCAGAGTGAATAATAGTAATATTAATAATAATAAATATTTAGTAGTTTTAAATATGTTTTGGCATTGTTTCATATTTTGTAATCAATTTTTAAATATACTTTTAAACATTCTTAGAAGAAAAAAAATACAGTACGAAATGATACATTTTTTGAATAAAATAAATTACCAAATGCAACGAATGTTCCAAAAATATTTAATAGTTTTAAATATTGACAATTTTTGTCCATCAGTTTTAACATTGTTTTATGTTTAATAATAATTTTTTAATATATTTTTAAAAAATTTTAAAAGAGAAAAGTACAGCACGAAATAATGCAATTTTTGAATGAAAGTGAAATTTACCAAATGTAATGAGTTTTCCGAATATGGCTTATTAGTATTCCGAAAATATTTTACATATTTTTGACATTGTTTTATGTTTTGTAATATTTTTTTCATTTCTCAGAAGAGAAAAATCCAGTGAGAAATGATGCAATTTTTGAATGAAAGTAAATGAAAGAATTACCAAATATATTGAGTTTTCTGAATGACGAGTATGAGTATTCCGAAAATATTTAATAGTTTTAAATATGTTTTGACAATGTTTTATGTATTGCAAAAAAATTTTTAATAACTTTTAAAAAATTCTTAGAAGGGCAAAATATGGCAGCAAATAATTCAGTTTTTGAATCAAGTGAAATTACCGATTGTAATGAGCATTCCGAATAATGTGAGGTATGGGTAATCTTAAATTATTTAATTGTTCTAAATATGTTTTGACATTGTTTCATGTTTTGTAATATATTTTTTAATTTTTTTTAAAAAATTCTTTGAAGGGAAAAATACTGCGCGAAATAATGCAAATTTCGAACGAAAGTGAAATTACAGAATGTAATGAGTATTGCAAATGTGTGGTATGAGTATTCCAAAAATATTTTAAATATGTTTTGACATTGTTTTATAATAATTTTTTAAATATATTTTTTAATTTTTCAGAAGAGAAAAGATACAATTTTTGAACGAAAGTGAATGAAGGAATTACCAATTATAATGAGTTTTCTGAATGAGGTGTATAAGTATTCCGAAAATATTTAATAGTTATAAGTATATTTTGACAGCGTTTTATGTTTTGTGTTTTTTTAAAATAATTTTTATAAAAATTCTTAGAAGGGCAAAATACAGTCCGAAATAATGCAATTTTTGAATAAAGTGAAATTACTGAATAATGTAATGAACATTCCGAATGTGAGATATGGGTATTCTAAAACTATTTAATATTTTTAAATAAGTTTTGACATTGTTTCATGTTTTATAAAAAATATTTTAATAAAGTTTAAAAAAAAAAAAATAAAAGGGAAAAATACTGCACGAAATAATGCAATTTTTGAATGAAAATGAAATTACCGAATGAAATGAGTATTGGGAATATGGGGTATGAGTGTTCTGAAAATATCTTATATTTTTTTACATTGTTTAATGTTTTGTAATAAATTTTTAATGTATTTTTTAATTTCTTAAAAGAAAAAAATACAACGAGAAATGATAAAATTTTTGAACGAAAGTGAATTTACCAAATGTAATAAGTATACCAAATGTGTGTGTGTGTGTGTGGGGGGGGGGGGTGTCACCCCCCTTCACCCCTGAATATAAAAACAACAAATTTGGAGGAAATGTCCACTAAACTGTTATTTATTAAATGTGACACAGAAATTTACTTAAGTTAAACTTATAAATGTAATTACAACAAAAAAGCACTCATGGTGAAAAATTCCATTTTTGGAAAAATCTGTACATTGCAGTATTATGTAGTAAAATGTGACAGAAATATTAAAAAAATGGTTCTAATACAGAATATGTCCACCCCGGACTTGAATGCATTGGCGGCATCGACTTTCCATGACACTGAAATAAGTAGTGCCACCAGACATGAAGTAAGCCTTGTTCCAGCTCATTTAATGACCTTGGAGGAGGACTTAAAGGCACAACCTGTCTTCCAAGATACTCCTAAAGATGTTCTACTGGATTCAAGTCTGGAGAGTGAGCTGGCCGTTTCATTCTCTCCAAACCATGATCCTCAAGATAATCTTCAAGAACCACATCTTGGTGTGGTCTCGTACTATCATCCATTAATATGAAACCATTGCCAAAGCACTAGCATATAGGCACACACATGAATCAAGGATCTCATCCCAGTATCTCGCACCAGTCAAAGTTCATCCATGAAACACATGCAGGTCAGTGTGGCCTCTGAGTGAGATCATTGCCCAAACCATGATTCTACTGTTTCTGTACCTGTGTGTTTCGACTGTGTTTGATTGATGGTATCGAGTGCATTGTTCTATCCAGCAGATATTCTTCTCCCTGATTCTTCAAAGTGGTCTGCAGTGAGTTGCGGCACAGTAGTGCATCTTTTCCTTTGGGCCGAAAGAGCTAGAAATTGGTCTTCTGCAGGTGTTGTAACACATGGGCGGCCTGGAACACATCTTCTGGACACAGAATTTTTGGATTCATACTGATCCCAGAGTTGTTGGACTACTCTGCAAGACAAATTGAGTCGTCTAGCAGTATCGGCCTGTGAGAATCCCATTTCCATCCATCCTATCGCCCGCTACCTTAATGAATCGGGCAAACAACTTCTCCTAGACATTTCTAGACTCTACTTGTTATTGTGAACAAAACTGACAACAATAGTTCAAATACAACAAAACTTACACACGAAATTACGAAAGCTTCATAATTGCATATCATTTTCTCATTCACAAATACTTGTTCTTTTCTATAAAATTAAAATGGTGGCTGTAATTTTTGTGTAAGTTTTTTCAAAGCTTATTTTTATTCATATAAACTGTGAAGTTTATTCTGACTGCCATTTTTTTTCTGGTAGGCTTCGAAAAACATTTATCTTAACTTTTAGAAACCAGTGTACAAAAAGGGCTGTTTTTGATATTGTTCACATTAGGCCTTCCCACCAAAGTTTTATTGCTGCTGCAGGGTCATTTTTTTTAGTTGAATTTTAGATTGTTTAAACTTTAAGTGCTTATGCAGCTTGTTTATAATAGATATTTTTCTACTTTAGAGTGACTGCTCTACATTCTCTCCACTTAAGCATTGCTTGGAGCAATTATCAAAATCTACAATTATCATACAAACATGATTGATAGGTTTCAAATCTCGCAAATAGTTAGCTTTATGGAATGAAAATTTTCATTTGATTTTTTGATAATAAAAATTGTCAATTATGATTTTCGGTCTTTTTCTTCAGACTAATCATATAATTCAGAAATCTGTGGAGCCTTTTTTCTCACGACCAATCCTACATTAGGTAAATTGCTGCTTTTTTTTTTTTTTTTTTTTTTTTTTTTTTTTTTTTCGTTGTGGGTCACGTTAATTTTAATTGTTTCAAATTTGTTTTGACAGGATTTGTTTAATGGAGAATTATTTTCATACAAAAGAAAAATATCAAAATCGCCTTGAAATGTAAAAAATCTCCAAAAGTCACAATGAACAAAATCTATTGCATTGGGCTAAAAGATTGAAATTGGGTTCCTTGTACAAATGTTAACAGATCAGCATGAAACAAGAATAAACACTAAAAATCGAATTAAATTTGCAAAGAAGAAAATTTGTGATATTGAACTGAAAGACTGAAATGAGATTCTTTTTATAAAGCTCAAAAAATCACTACAAAACATGGAATAATTCTAAAATTAACAAAAAGCTGTAAGAATTTTGAATAAGTTTTATTTAAAGGAGGACAAAATTTAATGTATTGAGCATTGCAAGTAGATTCTTTTAGATAATGTGGATAATAAGGCATGAAAAAATGCATACATTTATTTTTAAAATAATGCAATTATTTAAAAGAGAAGAAGACTGGGAGTGAACTTGAAGATTGAGGATGCTTTTGGTGGTTCAAATAAAGCAGTATCAATGACAGATTTGTAATCTCTATCAATAACAATGGCTCTAAGATAATGAATTTGAATTTGAGTAAATGTTTCCTTTATAACAAATTATACTTCAAACATCTAGGAGAGTCTTCTACACTACCGAAGTACAGAATATTACAATTCTTTTTAAAATTTAAAAGTTTTTCTAGTTTCAGGGAATTCTTATACACAATGAAATATAGACTGTATAAAAGTTTGATTTCATTCCTTTTTTAAATGAAAAAACGTTTTGCATAATTATTCTCAGTTGTTGATTTAAATTGTGTCAATGGTATTTTGCCATGTCTGTATTAATGTACTTCTTTTAATAGCATATAAACTAATGGTGGGTCTGAAAGATTTTTTTTTTCTTCCTCTAAAATAGCTCAACTCTCCTTCATTTATAAATATTGGTAAGGAGACTCCCCTCCTGGGAAAAATTGAATTTCAAGCCCTTATATATATATTGCGGATCAATATAATATTAATTTATTCATTGTATTTCCTGTCATCATGTGCCGTGCAGTTGCCTGCCAATGATGTTACCCAATCTGGTTTAATAGAGAGGAATTGCTGGGCTAGGATATTGGCCAGGATAGCTGAGATGGTAAAGCAACAGCACAATATGCTGTGGACGCAGTTTGAATCCTGGCCCTGGGTAATTTTTCCCTTCTGTAGGGTTAATTTGTTAATGTCTGTCTATATATATAATATATCTACTTTTATTAATTAAATAAATCTAGACTTATTTTGTGTTCTGCAATTTGAACAATATCTCTAAAGATAAGCTTTTTGGTCAATGATAAGATACCTGCATTTGTTTGAAGATAATTTACTATTAATTTCTTAACAGAAGTATTTTTCTCATTACCCAAAATTTGTAAAACTCTTTATTCATTTTGCTATTGAAAATTTGACATGTTTTAATTTCATTCATACTAGATTTTGTAGTAATTGTGATGAAGCATAAAATAATAAAAAAATATTTTATGTATATTTCTCTTTTTTAAAGACAAAATTACAGAAGAAGAATTGCCTTTGTTTTCATTTGAAGATACTTCTAAAGAAATGAATTACATATGTGAAAATATTACTTTACAAGGTAATTTTTAAAAATTTATATTTTTGCATTACTTCACTAGTAATGAAATATACTAGTAAGGAAATATTATGTTCTAAATCATTTAATGTGGCTTTTTAAAAATATTTTTTGAGATTATGCTGTATTAAGTAATTATAAACTCATTAACCTCCAACTAATCTTCATAGTATGTTGAATAATTTCTCCAGATTTAATGCATTTGAAACTAGATTTTTTTTTTTTTAAAGAAATAAAATGCAAATGATTCCAGATAGAAACCTGAAATTAAATGATGTTTTATCATTTGAACTTTCTGGTTTGAAATGTGGTTAACCTATATAAAATTAATCCCCACATTACAAAAGGTTAGTGAAAGCTTGGCAAATATATATTAAGGAGACCATTTTTTTTTCCAGAAATTGCAAAGTAATTGCAATAAAAAAGCTAATTAATGTTAAATGAAACAGGGAATGGTATATATTTTTAACAATATGGGATTTGTATGCCTCAGGGAAAACCTGGATTTCGAGAAAAATGTTTCAGCTCTGAAATCTCAAGTCCATAATTTTCTCAAAGCTTTTACGAGCATCAGTTACTTTAGATAAATCATTCATTTTATATTAATCAGCAGTCATATTTATTTCCCATGCTTTATCCTTGATTGTTGCTATGGAAAATTATTAATGTTCCAATAACTCATAGAATTTTTTTCTTAAGAATGAGTATGAGCCTTTCTACATACTCTTTTAACACAGCTCTTTGATATTTGATATAGAAGGTGTATTTATATAGGTAGTATGTGCTAATATTATTAGTATAGCAATACAGCAGACTCCCTCAAATCTGCACAGCTTGGGGCGAGAGGCTGTGTAGGATTTAAAATTGAGTCGATTTCAAGCCATTGCTTTTATATATTTTTTAAACTGCAATTTGAATGTCATAATGCATTCAAAATTAAAATGAATGCTTCCAATTTAAAAAAGATATTAAAATAAGTAAAGTAATAAACTAAAATGATAAAAAGTAAGATAATTAAAAATATATATTAAATTATTAAAAACAAAGGTCATGTAAATAATTAATGTATAATTAAGTATGTATAATAAAAATGAGATACATTTTCCTTGAATTATTCAATGAAACTTTCTGCATAAATTTAACCTATTAATTCACATCTTAATCATAAAGTTAAAAAGTTTTATTTCAGGTTTAGCCTGTCTTAATAACCAAAAAAGCTTGATTAATGCATTAACATATTTGGAAAAGAATTGTGATCACCAATAATATAAGCAATATCCAAGGGCGGCGCCAGAGTTTGCCCGACGTGGGGGCACTGTATCCCCAACAGGGGGGCCAAGTTTATAATACATATTAGAGGTACCAGCGTATTGGTCCGGGTTCTAAAAAATGCGTGGCAAAAATTTTAGGCCCAGGACCGATCCGGTTTGTACTAAATAGATTAATGTTCTGGTCAACATAAAATTTAGAAAATCTGCCTGATTATACGGTCTGTGAAATACAAATACATACATATATAATATAACCTAACCAAAAAAAAGGTTAAAATCTCGGCCCGCCCGACTCCATTTCTAGAAAACGTGAATTTTTACTTCGATACGGTTATAAAATATTTTGGATGAGGGGTGTCTGATAAAAAATAGTCTTTTTAAGAAGTGTTCTAGGCGGCAATACTTATTTATTTTGAATGAATATCTATTTGCATGTAAATGTTTCAATTATCATTCAGTTATCGTTAATACTTACATCATGCATTGGAGACTAAGAAATCAGAAAAATGCCACATAGTAAAATTTTCCAAGACCAAATTGCATAGTAACCAAAAAAAGAAAAAAAAAAAAAAGAGCGAGTTATGGTCGAGTTGCCCTCGTAGCAGGTGTAATGTATTATATTCTTTTCACATGTATTATTATATTCATTTTGAATCAACATATCTTGCGTTTAAGGGCACTCTTCACTCACTTGAGAACACACGCATTGTCATGTTAAACACAGATTATTTTCAAATTTCTCGTTTTAATTAGAATATTTTTAAACAATTTTTTTTTCTTGCATGAGACACCTGAAGTTGCTCTTTAATATGACTTTTTTCGCTTTTTCGATTTCGGTAGCAGATTTTTTTTTTTTTTTTTTTTTTTTTTAACATACTTTCACTTTTAGGTACGGTTTTGAAACTGAAAGTACTTTTTGGGGGTCATAGGTAGGTTTTACTCTATTTTAATTTTATTGCCTAAAAATTTACTATTCTTTAAAAATAATAAATTCTAAAGTTTAATTATAGAATAGGGTATTAAACTTATAAAAAATAATGTTTGGAACGGGCCAAACTTTACTGATTCTTGCACGGCCAAAGTCGTTTCGTGAGGTTGATTTTCATACGGGCTGAATCGAAACAGAAACTTGTTCTGCTTAATGTAATATCTAGATATGTATAGCAGAGTAATTACTTTAAAATTGATGAGCTTTAACTGTCTTGAAGTCAATAATGAAAGAGTAAATAATGTACATCTTGTAAATTGAAAATAAAATGTCTACTTACAAGTCTGAAGGAGCTTTGTAAAATAATGACTTGAAAAGAAACACAACCTGTTTTAAAATCAACAGCAGCTTTATTAATATACCTTGAAGCATCTTGAAAAGCATCTTGGAAACATAACAATAGTAACTTTAATTATGAATACTGTAAACATTGAAACATGAACAAGCTAACAAACATGAGAAACTTTCTCATTTTATAATAGGTGACAACCAATCAGCACTAGCCAGCACATGCTGGAACTATTTTGCATAAAACACATAAAGTTGAGTAACATTGAAAACACCTGTTGAAAAATATTTGATATCTTGTGAGCAACCAACCAACCATAATTTTTACCTGAAAACTAGTCAAATCAAAATGTAAACAAAAGGGATATCTGCATGCTGTTGAAAGTTAGTGATTAGTTTTGTTAGTAGGTTAGTAGTTTTAATTAGTGAAACTTAGTGTAATTACAATAAAAAGGTACCTTAAATGAATAAATTATAGACTTAACATAAATGAAAACTTAATATACTTAATGAAAAATGATGGAAAAAACTTAATAAAAATGTGGTTCTTCCACAAAATGCCCCCCTTTTCCAACATTTTTCATATTAAACATTTTCAAAATAGATATACACATTTAAACTTATACACACAATAGAAAAATTCACTTTAAAAAAATTCATGATTAATTTCAAAAAAGTTTTTTTTTTTTTCTTCTTTTCTTCCCCTTAGCATAAGTACGCACATCTAAGTTTCATAAATAAGTCCTTGCACAGTGACTTGGTTAGAATATCAGCTAAATTGTCTTTAGACTTAACATGAATGATATCAAACACATTCTGTAAATACAGATCTCTGACGAACATATATTTTAAATCAATATATCTATTCCTGATATTCTCAGCTCTATTTTTAATAAACTGTATAGCTGCAGCATTGTCACACTTTAATATTGGTTTTTGATTACCAATAATATTTGAATCAAGATTAAGTGTAGAATATAATTGTTCCACGGTTGAATTCAGGTACTTAAGTTCTTTAGCAGCTTCCGAGGCTGCAATAAATTCAGATTCCATTGGAGACATGGCTACACAAGTCTGTTTCACCACACGCCAAGTTATAGGGAGGCCATTTAAGAAAATAGAATATCCAGTCCAGGATCGGCGGTCACTCGGATCACTAGCCCAGCTAGCATCAACATAGGCAGAAAGTTGAATGGGAGGGTCTTGAGGGTACATTTGGATTCCCAATTCCTTAGTAGTTCCAAGGTAGCAAAGGATTTGCTGAAGACATTTCCAATGGATAGGTCCAGGATTTTCCACAAACTGAGAAAGAGCTGCTACTCCATAGCTGATATCAGGTCTGCAACGTCCAGCGATGTAGAGCAGGCATCCCAACAAATTTCTATACGGAACATCTTCCATCTGGTTGTCGTCAGTCTGCATATCTTTCCTAGAAGGAACAACTCCAGGTTGGAGAGGAAGAGAAATTTTAGTAAAATTTTTAAAATTAAATTTCTCAAGACACTTCTCAATGTACTTTTTACAATGAATTTTCATGGAATCACCAGTTGTATCAAATTCAATACCCAAGAGTTTAGAAATGGGCCCCATATTTTCTACTTCATATAAACTTTTTATAAGAGAAACTACTTCTTTTAAAATATTTTCATTTTCAGCAAATATCGGCAGGTCGTCGACATAAACTAGTACCACTGCTTTCTTTTTATAAGAATACACACAAGTAAGTCCTGGTATTTCTTTAAAACCATTACTAATGAGTTTATTGTGCAGTTCTTCATACCAACATCTTCCAGACTGATGAAGACCGTATAAAGCTTTATGTAATTTTAAGACATACTTTTCCTTTCCTACTGTTACATAATCTGCAGGTTGTCTTATGTATATATCCTTATCTATAGCACCATACAAGTATGCACATCGCACATCTAGTAAACAATGTTTCCATCCCAAGATACATATGAATAAAGCAATAAAAAGTCTAATTAATAGGAAGTTTACGACTGGACTGTATGTCTCTTCATAGTCTAGTCCTTCTCTCTGGTTATTCCCCAAGGCTACCAATCTGGCTTTAAAATTTCCAAGTTTATCATTGGCTTTCCTTTTAAGAGTATATACCCACTTGGTACCTAAAATTTTACAGTTTTCTGGTTGTGGAACTAATGTCCAGACATTTCTATCAATCATAGTTTTAATTTCAGCATCCATCGCTTCTTTCCAAAATTTAGCTTCAGGAAGAGATTTTGCTTGTTTCGGGGATCTTGGTATAATAATTTCTGCACAGCAGGCTTCCTCACTATCCGGTTCATTAGTGTTATTCTCAGTTTTTAAGATAATAGGACCCTCATATTCATCTTTATATGAAAAACTTACTAAATTTTCATCATATATTATTTTATTTTTCCTACAATACTCTTGCATTTCTCTTTGACTTCTTAAAGTCTTTCCATCAGGTGTAAAAATATAAATGTCAATTTTTCCCTTTGAAGCCCCTTTACTTCTTACTGTTCTTATCCTTTGAAATGTAACTGTATTCGGTTCTGGTTCAGGACTAGGGGTAAGTGATCGAGGTTCCTCTTTTAATTCAGTCACTTTTCCTTTTTCATTTTCGGTTGGTTGGTTTAATGGCTCTGGTTTATGATCAACTTGTAATTTGGGACTTGAAACACTGTTTCCCAAATTACCTCCCAAATCCTCTTCATCAAATTCTGAAGAAATATTATGACCCTCCTTTGCTTTTCCTAATATTTTTTCATCAAAAGTTACATGTTTACTTTCTACAATAGTATTTTCATCAGGTATATAGATTCTATAGCCGCTTGTTCCAAACCCATATCCAACTAAAATACCTTTCTTAGCACGAGGCTGAAACTTATTTCTTTTCTGTGGGGGTTGATGAACATAGGCTATACTGCCATATCTTTTAAGATGATTTAATGATGGCTTTTTATTATACCACCGCCTGAAAGGGATATCATTTATAGTAGAATGTAATGTCCTATTTCTTATGTAATTTATCGTCATCATGGCTTCAAGCCAAAAATCATCTGTTAAATTAGCTGAATGCAATAATGTCCTCATTCCATCAAACAGTACCCGATTGTATCTCTCCGCACAACCGTTCATTTGCAGAGAATAAATCGTGGTGTGTTCATGTCTAATACCAAGATTTTCTAAAAACTTTTCTAACGGTCGGTTACAGTATTCTAATCCATTATCTGTCCTCACAGTTTTAACCTTTTTCCCAGTTTGCCTTTCTACCAAAGCTATAAAATCTTTGATTTTACTATAAACTTCATCCTTATTACGTAGGGGGAAACAAAAAGCCCTGCGGCTGAAATCATCAATAAATGTTAAAACATATCTATAACCGTGTTTTGTTGTAACTGGAGCCGGACCCCAGACATCACTGTGGATAAGTTCTAACAGCTCTTTAGATCTAATTTGTGGTAATTTTGGGTGTACAGCTCTTGTACTTTTACCTATAACACATGATTCACACCGTGTTTCTTCACCTTTAAGTTTCCCAGGATTTTGTATAAGATTTTTATTAAACATATCTTTCAAGGTACTTAAGTTTACATGTGCTAATCTTTCATGCCATAGCATGATATTATTTCTATCTAAAGCATAAGCACTGTTATAATTGTTTTCTTTACTTAAGTTTATGTTGAGTCCTAATTTGTTCATTTTTTCCTTTAAATTGAAAGTTCTCATTACTAGGCCAACCTCGTATGGTATAAAAATTACCCTTTAACTTAGCACTCCATAAGTATTTCCATTTAGGTGAAAAAATTTGAAACCCTTTATCTAGTCGGGCATGCATTTTAGCTTTATCCATTTTAGACATACTAATTAAATTTCTATGAATAGATGGCACATATAAAACATCATGTAAATTTACAGTTTTTATTTTATTTCGATCTTTAATCTTAAATTCAACTTCCCCAATACCCTGTACTGTATGGGGAGTGGTTCCCATACGCACGACAGCACCTGCTGGAGGTTTCCTTAATTCTGTAAAAAATTCTTTATTCTGGCATACATGTGCCGATGATGCACTATCTAGAGTCCATTCTCTATTTGCCGGAAAAAGTTCATTTACATAACACTTATCTACCATAAATTCAGAGACAAATGAGCTTATTCTAGGTTTAGTTCTAGATATTAAAGTTTTGTTTCTACAAAATTTAGCTAAATGATTGCTTTTTACCACATAAAAAACAAGTTTGCTTTTTCCTTAAGCCTTGTTCAATTGCAATTTGTTTATTAGAATTATCTTTGGTTTTAACAGTTAATAAACACTCTTGTTTTTGAAGATCACGGAAATTTCGTCGATTGTATTCTTTTAAAATTTCTGTTTTTAGATTATCAAATTTAAAATTAGATTCAATACAATTTTCAAATTCCCTAGCAAGGTAATCATATTCCTCTGTCAAACACTGTAACAATTGATAACACCTATGATCTTCACTAATAGATTCCCCAGAATCAGTTAACTTCCTATAACAATCCTCAAACCTAGCTATAAATGTAGGCAACTCTTCATCTGGAAGTATTCTTAAATTTCTAAACTCTGCTAGCCTATATGCTTTTAAAGATCTACACTCAATTTCTAAATTTGTTTTAAGTGTATCCCATATAACTGAAGGGTCACTTAAATGATTTATTTCAAGTTCAACTTCTCTACTACAATATGTTTTCAGCAAACCAGCAGCTTTACTTTTACTTTGATTAAGTTTAAATTTATCAACTTCACCTAAGTCATCTTCTTTTGGCCATTTACTCTTATCTATCCATATTATTAAACCCTCTGACTCTAAAATCCTTTTTATATTTGTTACCCAAGAATTATAATTATGCCTAGTCAATAGCAATTGAGGGTTAGGGCTAGCTGCCATGTTTGTTTACAGTCACTGAAATACTTCTAAGTTAAAACTCATTCAATTATGCATTTAAAATGGTGCAATACTGGGCCACCATAACCCTTTGTTCTGCTTAATGTAATATCTAGATATGTATAGCAGAGTAATTACTTTAAAATTGATGAGCTTTAACTGTCTTGAAGTCAATAATGAAAGAGTAAATAATGTACATCTTGTAAATTGAAAATAAAATGTCTACTTACAAGTCTGAAGGAGCTTTGTAAAATAATGACTTGAAAAGAAACACAACCTGTTTTAAAATCAACAGCAGCTTTATTAATATACCTTGAAGCATCTTGAAAAGCATCTTGGAAACATAACAATAGTAACTTTAATTATGAATACTGTAAACATTGAAACATGAACAAGCTAACAAACATGAGAAACTTTCTCATTTTATAATAGGTGACAACCAATCAGCACTAGCCAGCACATGCTGGAACTATTTTGCATAAAACACATAAAGTTGAGTAACATTGAAAACACCTGTTGAAAAATATTTGATATCTTGTGAGCAACCAACCAACCATAATTTTTACCTGAAAACTAGTCAAATCAAAATGTAAACAAAAGGGATATCTGCATGCTGTTGAAAGTTAGTGATTAGTTTTGTTAGTAGGTTAGTAGTTTTAATTAGTGAAACTTAGTGTAATTACAATAAAAAGGTACCTTAAATGAATAAATTATAGACTTAACATAAATGAAAACTTAATATACTTAATGAAAAATGATGGAAAAAACTTAATAAAAATGTGGTTCTTCCACAAAACTGAAAATTTCGACCTGTGCAGTCCTAGGAAGAATGAAGTCAGTCCCAGCTCGGTATCGAAAAAGTTAGTTATGGATGTTCTCAACTGCACCGCTCAAAAAGCACAAAATGTTTTGACACATTTAGAAATTCATCTAGTTTCCGAATAACAAAAGTGTCTGCTAGTTTCATGCATGTCCGAACAAAAATAAATTAAAGCATGTGTCACAAAGTTGCCCTTTTTGATTTAAAAACACCTATATGCCATGAAAAGAGTGAAAACCAGGCATGAACCGGCTCCAGTGTCGTAAAAGAAAATAGGCCCGGACCCGGCTAATGCAGACCTCTATCGAGGTTTATCAGGAACTGGAGCTCGGTGAAAATTTCTTTCCTAACTTGGATTATTCACTAGGAATAAATATGGCAAACCATGCTCGCTAACCCACGTCAATTGATTCTGGATGGGATAAGGAAACCAGCGCAGCCTATTGAGTGAGTATAAAAAATAGAGACAATATTGCTGTTTTTTTAAGCATAAAATGTTTTGTGCAATTCTATATTCAATAGGTGCAGAGGTAAAAAATTTCGGTAAAAAAACACAGCATAAAAACACCATCTGTAGGGCGATATACACCAAAATGTCATTAATACTAACTGAATATGATGAAGTTTGATAAAATTCTGTGTTTAACTTTTTGAGAAATAATTCTCCCGGTCTCACGGCACACCTGACAACTTAAGCTTTTTAACAATCAAATAAATGTATTATAAAACAGAAAATTATTTAGAAAGGTAAGCTTTTATGTGGTACTTATTTCATTTTAATTTGATTTGTAAATATGATCATTTTGATTTTTGGAAAAAAAGTGTATTTTAATTTAAATTATTAAAATTATTTAAATTGTAAATTTTAATTATTAAAAACAAAGCATAACAAAACCACTGTTTAGTGTTACATGACAAATTTTATCTGCATTAATTTATTTGAAGATCTAAAAAAAGTATGAAATTGGATTAAATTTTGTGCATTAGTTTTTAATACATAATTATATCGGAAATGATGAAGTTTCTATGTGTACTTCTATATATAATTTTGTACCAATTCTGCAGAAAATAAAATTGTAAATTTTATTTAAAAAAAATAGGTAAATAAAATAAAAACCCCTAAATACGCCATTTTCAATTTGCTAAAATATGCATTACCACAATTGCCAGTCTTAAACTGGAAAAAACGTGAAGGGAAGTTACCTAAAAACATATGCATATGCGTTTTTTAAAGTTGTCCTATTTTCCGTATTTTTTATTAACCGGATCGGACTAGATCTCGACAGGTCCGAATAATCGAAGCTCTACTGTATTTATTGCTGAATGCAAAAACATAAGTGAAAAACTTCCATAAACATTAGTTAAATTATTATTATCAACAAAAGTACGAATTCTGAATATAAAGCAGTTTTAAAATTAAAACACTCGGGTAAAAATAGGAAATCACATATAAATGCAAATAAATTGGAAATCATTTGGACTTACTCTTATAAAAGTCTTGAAACTTTTTATATACAGCAGAGACAAATTAAAGTTGATATCTTCGTAAAAAAACAGAACTCATAAAATAATTATAACTAGTAGAAATGATAATTATAATGCAAAATTTGCAAAGTCATAAATTCTATTTTTTCACAAACAAATTTTTTCTTTAAAATTTGTAGCATTGTTTTTATGATTACTGTCTGATTAATTATATGAATTTTGTAAAAAAAAAAAAAAAAAAATGCATTAAACAGATGAATAATGATTTTAAAAATCTTATTTCTATATATTAAAAAAAATACTAGATCGGGAAAAATAAAAAGAATATTGCCCAGTTAAACTGATGGCATTGTGCTCACAGGCTACGCATACTAGTTGTACATTACAGCCGTATATTTTCAAGGGTTAATTCCGTTCGAAAAAAATAAGAAGGGGAAACAGCTCTCCCCTTTCCCCATTTTTATACTTAATCATTTAACCTCCTAAACTATCAAGGACATGCTTTATCATATTAAAAAAAATCTATATCCAAAATTCAGAGCAAATCGGATAATTCTTAATAAAAACCCATTTAGCATTTATATAATTTAAGAGGAGTTATCCCTCTCTTTTATACTTAACCATTAAACTTCCAAAATTATTCAGAGATTTGAACGAAATCTGACAATTCTGCTTGAAAAACCCATTTATTTAAATTAATGGGTGGGGCATTAGAACACTCGTTCCCCTATTTATACTTATTCAATGAACACGAAATAACAGTCTCGGAATCGCCTCATAAGAATGATCCAATATCTAAATTTTGAACAAAAACTGTTAATTCTGCTTGAAAAACCCATCTATATATATTAAGGGCTACCTTCTTATACATATCGAATGAACTCCAAAAACTAATCAGGGAATCACCTTATCAGGATATACCTATATACAAAATTTCAAGTGGACTGGATATTTTTATCATGAGTTATCGCGTTACGCACGTACGAACATACATACAGAATGGGCGGGCACATAAGCTCTCAGGCTATGATAGCCTGTGAGCTAAAAATAACTCCTTATATCTGTGGTCAATGGACAATTGACGAAAATTGAGTACTGCACCTTTGTAACTCTGAAATGTCCTTCCGGTCTATCACAATGCAGGTGTTTTTTGGTTTACAACCATTCAGCAAGAAGACGTCTGCTGAAGCTAAACAATATTATTTATCAGTCTCTTTATTCCGGTTGTCGAAAAGTTTGTTTTATATTGACTTGCACATCAGAATTTGAAAACAAGTCAAAAGAGAACGTATGTATTTCCTTTTAGTGAATCGCAGCTGTTATCTGCAGTATAAAAATACTAGATTGAAATCTAAGTAAGAATACAAGTATAAAGAAACAGCATACTTACTAAGAACAAAACTTGTATAAATTGAAATATCTTCATATCATTTTTCATTCATCTGAACACGTTTCTGTGCTAAATATTAGTTTTCTTTATTTGAATTGAATATATTTGCCGGAGTGAAATTAATTAGTCAAACTACAATTTTTGAATTATGCACCTTGTATTACTTTATAAATACCGCGTTTTACTTTTTTCATTATTTTCTATTTTTGATACTTTTGAGAAAATGTAATTACTATTCCATAATTCTCAAAAAACATTTCACCAAAAATAAAATATACAAACAATAAGTTGCCGGAACGCATATGTTATCGGAATGGATTTTTCTATTACTTGAAGAAATGTTGGTGTTTTCATTGTAGAATTTCAAAAAATTTTGAGATTCGGTTCACGAACTTTTCATTATTTTAAGAGAAATTAGAGATACGTAAACAATCAGTTTCGAATCGAAAAATCTAGTGCAAAGTGTTACTGCTCAGTTAACTGAACAATCTTTTGATTTAACAAAAATGTAACTGTAGATATTGGAGGATTTCAGGTAGTTTTAGCATTAGATTGATGAATTTTCTGTATTTTCGAGAAAATGTGTAAATTAAAACAGAATTTTTAACCTATAGTTGTAATAATAAAAACAATGGGGAAAACACCTTCAATTTCCATTTTGTTTTAGACTGTATATTAATCGAATGCAAAAAGTGCGATGTATCAAATTTTGATAAGATACAAAACTTAAATCTGAAACAAAAACTTAAATACAAAATTCCCAAATTAAAAACAAAAGATAAATGTAAAAGAAGTGAAAACTTGTAAAATAGTTGGAAATCTAAAAGCGCGTTATTTTAATATCACCAAAAAGCAACCCGCAATTAAAAATATATCACCGATCCAAACCATGTGTTATACAGGAGGTTTAACTGCGGGTTAGAAAGTCTGCGCGGGCCAAAATTTCTCGCTCGAGTCCGTGGCGACAATGCCAAAATAGCCCTGTGATTTGAAGAGACTTTTCTATTATTTTAAGCAATTTTGGCCTTCTTATTGGACATTTTTTGAAAATTTTGATCTTAGATTTTTTTTTTTACGTATATTTTGATAAATCGTATTTATAAATTCCGTTCTAATACGAAAAAGTACTAAACAGCATAGCTGCCAGAACAGCCATGTAAATTGACGAATATATTGCTTTAGATGTGAGTATTTCAGGTAATTGGTGATTTTTTTGTATTTTCTGCGGGAAGGGAGGGGTAAAAATAGTAAAATTAAAGCACTTGAAAGCAAAATTTAAAGCAAATTTTTCTGTTTTAACGGAGTATCAAGGGAAAAAATAGTTTAATTCACGGATTATTTTGCGAGCATAGAGTCCTCCCGGGATTGGGATATACCCAGTGTTCTCGCTGCCGCTCGCCATTGCTCCAAATTGCGACTAAATTCTTCATTTGGCAAGTAAACAAGCGATTAGATTCGCCAAATTGCTAGTGCTCAATTTTTGCTTTTTCTTTCTTTTCCTTTTTATTTTTTATACATATGCATATATGCATATTTTTATTAATATTTATGTAGCGGATAGTTTTAATTAGATTAATAACAATCGTTGTCGCAGTTAATAAAAACTTAGGTTATTTTAGAAATATTGAAAAAAAAAGATACAATAAAAGATTAAATATATATATATATATATATATATATATTTCTGTGCTACACGGCGAATCTATTTGGCTAATCTTTTTTCATTTGGCGAATGTTTTTCATTTTTTATTAGCCAAATTACTAATGTTGGTCAAATGTCAGCAAGAACACTGGTTATACCCGAGCTGAACTGGTTAATTCTATATCCATTCAATCTGAACCAGTTGTAAAAAAGTAAATGACCCGAACTCAACAAACTTCGACCTAAAAGTATTCAATTCGAACTTAATCCAACTCGAAAAGCAAGAGAAAATTGAAAAAGAAAATTCGAACTTATAAAGCAATAATGGAAAAGTAGTCTACAATAATACCTCCAATATCAGTTATATATTTTATGTAGAAAAATTAATGTATCTATACGCACTCATTGACATTCAAATAATATAATTTTACATTTTAAAATATATTTCAGCGATACTTTTGAGAAATAAGGTAGAATCGAACACATACACTAAAACAATTAAAACTAACCCGACTCGAAAAATAGAAGTCAATCCGAACCTCTTCGAAAAAATATTAACTTTAGCCAGATCCGACTCAAATCGCCAGTCGAGTTGGGTTTAATTTTCCAAGGTGATGCAGGACTCTACTCGAAACGCTATCTGAACCCGACATCTCCAAATTCTTAATTGAACCCGAAATATTTCAACCTCAACTAGACCCCAACCATAACTGATGAAAAAATATATCCATACTGTAATGCAATTATGTAAAAATATATCTACAACTATACCTACAGTATCAGTTTTAACTGTAAAAACTGGTAAAGTATATATAAACTCATTAACATTCAATACATAATTTTTCAATTTAAAATAAGTTTTGCAATGAAACAATTAAAGTTAACCCAAATGGAATTCGACCTACAGCGACAAAAGATTAAATTCAACCCGATCCGATACAGATTGCGAGTCATGTCAGGCTCAGTTTGCCCGACCCGATGCAGCATTCTATTTGTCATCCAAGACTGCCCGACAAAACTTTAGTGTAAATTTTATCTTTTTTGTTAAAAAAAATATACATGCGTTGAGTCATTCATATTTCACCCTGTGCAGTCATATATATAGATTTTTATTTTAAGAAATTCGATATTTTTTTGGAAAGTCGGGTTTATCTGAACTTAATCTGCAAGAATCAAAATTCATTCAGAAAACGACTCGTACCTAGAATAATTACTTTATTCAATCTATGTTTAATTAAAAAAAAAAAAAAAAAAACTTTATATGTTGAACCAATTTCACGGGGTCGAATTTCAAAAGTCAAAATATTTTCCTTGACGAAATCAAATTTTGACCCCGATGGGGGGGGGGGCATATGCCCCCCGGCCAACACCCCCTATAGTCAAAGCCTCCGCACCGAATCAAGATGGCCGATCACCAAGTCCTACTTCCCGCAACCATAATATGAGTTTACGCAAACCCACACTTTAAAGTTGCAATTCCCGTTACTTTTAAAATTCATAACACCAGTTTTTATTTTCTCATTTAATTAGAAATTCAAATAAAAGCGGATTTCTCTAAGATGTATTTTTTAAAATAATAATCAAGTAAATAATTATCATTCAAATAAACAAATACTGTAATTTAAATACTAAAAATATTAAAAATTAAAATATTTTTTATTTATTTCCATTTATTCCCTTCGGACCACATTATTTTTATTGTAGTAAGTTGTTTATCTTTTTTTTTTTTTTTTTTTTTTTCATTTAAACCAAATTTTTGTTTGACTTGCGCTTTTTAAATGAAAAAAAAAATCTCTTTAGTTGTTATTTTTTACGCAATCATTTACAATATAAAGGTTTGTCAATAGAGTTAAAGAATTTTACGGGTTTTTTTTAAAAACACTTTTGGAAAATAAAAAATGTTAAGAGGGTTACTTATTGTTTAAAAAATCTACAAAAAAGAATCTTAAAATAGAAATCATTTTAGATTTCTAAATAGACATGACTTAGTTTAGAAATAGAATATTTCCTTTGCCTTATCAGTGTCACAGTATTTTAAAAGAATAAGCATAAAAATAAATAGTTAAATGGTCTTACGTATGTTAAAGGAAAAAAAACTTAAATTTAATTATAACTTTATATAAATTTTTCTATAAAATATACTAAAATTTGTAATTTAAATTAGCTTTATAACCTAGAAGCTAAATTCTTTTATATGACTGGAATTTGATGACTTGACTTAAAAACAAAAGTATTGGGGAAAAAAATTTCCAAAAATAATATGTTGTGTGAGAAGATTTTCCCCCCTAATACTATCCTTTTTTAACACCCCCCCCCCCCCCCCACACACACTCCCATGTACTTTATTTACTTTTTATTATTATTATTATTAATTGAGGATTATTTTAAAAACAGGATGCTAAATATTATCTCTTATTTACTTATGTCATTGCTTTAACATTATTACCATATAATCATTTCTGTTATACATATGCAAGATATAAAATGTTTCTCACAAAATTAAAGCCAAAAGAAAAAAATATACATAAAATGCATGTTTTTTACCTTTAATTATTTTATTATTCAGTATTTCCTTATAAGACTCTGCTTATCTTTTGTGTATATATTTGAAAGTGCTTAGCTTGGTAAAATCAATCATGTATGTATCATAACAGTTTTAAGTCTATTTTCTGTAACTATTTAAAGATTTTTTGTTAATTCATTATAACCATTATCCCCTCCCCCCGCACAGAGACATATGTAAAAATTTTCTTGTATATATCTTTGAACAACCAATTATAAATAATTAATAATAAGACATTGTTGCACATAAGTTGCTGTACAAAAACATTCCCAAAACCTTTCTTTTTTCATTGGGGGGGGGGGGGGTGGCTTAATTTTAGAAATCGAAATTAAATATCAGCCGGTGCCATTGGGGTGGGGAAGATCCAACAACTCACCAATCTATAAATTTTAAAATTACTATACTATTATTATTAAAGAAAAAATCTGTTCCTTATCAATATATATATTACTTTTTAAATTACAATTGTTATTTCAAATTATTATTATTAAAGAAAATAGCGATTCCTTATCAATTTATAAATTACTATTATAGATTATTATTATTATTAAAAAATATTTTTTCTGTCAATATAAAAAATATTTTTAATTTATTGTTATTATTTAAGAAAAAAGTCTGTACCTTATCAATATATATTATTTTTAAATTACAATTATTATTATAAATTAAGGAAATTATCATTAAGGAAAATAGTGATTCCTTATACAATTATAAATTACTTTTAAATTACTATTATTATTATAGATTATTATTATTAAAAAAATCTGTTTTTTTAATTAATTTATTTATTTTTATTTATTTATTTATTTTTCATCAATCTAAAAAGCATTTTAAAATTATTATTATTAAAGAAAAAAATATTTTTTGTCAATCTAAAAAATATTTTAAAATTATTATTATTATTAAAGAAAAAAATCTTTTCCTTATCAATCTATAAATTATTTTTGAATTACTATTATTATTACCAAAGAAAAAATATGTTCCTCATCAATCTACAAATTATTTTTTTATTATTATTAGAAAAAAAAAATGTTTCTTATCAATGTATAAATTACTTTTAATTTACTATAATTATTAAAAATTATTATTATAAAAGAAAAATAATATTTGCCCATAAAAATAACTTTAAAATTAAGAGTATATATAGAAAGAAAAAAAATTGTCAAAACATCAAAATCATTATAACAGCTGATATGCTAATTATGTACTAATGAACACTGCAATAACAATAAATAAACTCTTTGAATATTTATGAATTAATTTAAACACTGCATCCTGATTACTGATAGTAAATGATTAAAAACTAGTAAAGAGTAAAATTATATAATTTAATAAGTATATTCGGATGCAAACTAATAAACTGGAGTGTAGATACAAAGAAATAAATAATATTAGTTAAAGGACGGGTATTTCTTATAAACATATTATGCATCAATAATAACAAAGTCCTGTGAGGAAATACTGAAGGTTAAAATAAACTGGATAAAAAAGCCAAATGAGAAGCAGAAATATCATATTATTATTATCATTTAAAACAAAATACTAATTCAAAGTATAGGTAAATGATTCAAAGCTACTGTTGTAATACACGTGTGACTTGAAAATTAAATTGATAATCATTAATCTTACAAATATATGACAGAAATTATATTTAAAACCTTGCTATTAAAACAATGACATAAGTAAACAAAAATAACACTTACTTTTGGTCTTTAAATATCCAAATTACTTTATTAAAGCACAACAAATCATACAACAAAAAATGGCGATATGCGAACACGAGGCAGAAACATGCACTACTGCTGGTACAGGGGAAATCACTCCCTTTTGGTCTTCGGACTAAAGGGTCGGCCATATTGGCATTTTTGGAATTCGCTGTGGAGGCCTTGACTATAGGGGGTGTTGCCCCGCCCCCCCCCCTCCCTCTGGGGCCGCCCTTGGCAATATCTTAATTTTACAATTTTATATCTGTGGCTTTCTGTAATAACCAGGGAAGGCACATTCTTAGAGATAATTTGGGGAGATGTAGCTTTAAAAGAGTATTTTCATCTGCCATAATACTGAAAAATGAAAATCAAATAATTCCCATCATAGGGCGATTATAAATTTTCATTTAAAAATTGAAAAAACAGTAATAATCGGATAAGTGCATAAAGTAACGGTAATAACCAGATATGATTTCTATTTATGTCTTTAAATCATCTATAATTATAAAAGTAAGATAAAAATGGCTTTTATAACTTATAAAATTCTCTAAATAATTTAAATTAACGTCAATAAACTATAAAAATTACATATCTGTGGCGGGAAACTGCAGCAAGCTACCCAGACAACACAAATACATCCTAAAACATCCAGAAGATATCACGTTTTGGACATGCTCGATATCCTGTGGACTGATGAATTGGTCCTGTCAACAGTTACAGAACATCCCCTGGGTTTCGAAATGCCACACCTTTCAACATCCTGTGGATGTCACTTCATGACATCTTTGGGATTGTTATAGGACACTTATATTATAACCTCCGGACAGTCCTAAAATCATTCTAATAATGTCATATTCCAGATAAGCTGATATCCTACGGATGGGTGAATTCGTCTTGTGGACAGTTGTAGGACATCCCCTTAAGTTTGAAATATGAAATTTGCCAATGTCCTGTGGACAACATTTTACTACACATTTTGTATAGTAATAGGACAGTTGCAGATACCCCCTGGATCACCCAAATTCAACCTGCAGCCTATAATTTTCTTTTTTGACATGTGAGGGGTTGATCCAGATTTTTATTCTTGGGGCCCATTATGTGAAAAATAAAATTATTTTTGTGGGAAAAAAGGAAAAAAAAAAGTAATGAAACTTGAAACCCAGCTACGCAAATTCGAACCAAACATTTATTAACAAAAACATCTTTAAATCCTTTTGCTAAAGGTTGTCTTTCATAAACTGGTTATATTTACAAATTGCACATTTTTAAACAGTTTTTATGAAAATGAATTTTATAAAAGAGCCCATTTTATTAAAAGGAATTTTGTGAAGGGGCCTGTTATATTAAACTTATTTTTGTGGAGGAGCCCATTTTATTAAATTTATTTTTTTGAAGGGACAATAAATATCAGGGTGGCTACAGAATCTGGAAATCAGGGAAAAATCAGGGAAGTTTATCAATCTGGAAAAATCAGGGAAATATCAGGGAACTTTTAAAAAAACTCAAAAATCAGGGAAATTTTTCTCTCTGCAAAAATATTTTTGTTTTTACCTTACCAACAACACTGATTTAGTACCAAACAGGCTACATTTAAACCAATAATAAGATGTGATAAAGGGACATTATGCCATATTGCTGCCAAGCGGTATCTGTCTGCATAAATTGTCTCAAACTTAGTTCATTCACAAACTTTTGACAAAATTCATCAATCTTATCAATCTTTTGATGAAATTTGCATATTTTTCGCGATTTCTTGTTGAAATGTACACTTTTTCATGAGTTGACAAAATTTGCACTTTTTCACTATTTTTTTTAACGAAATCTTTTTTTTTTTTTTTTCCACGAAATTTGTTTTTTGCAATTTTTTCACAAAATACAAATATTTTTCACTATTTTTTGACAAAATTTGCACTTTTTGTGGTTTTTTTTAAATCCATTTTGTGTTTTTCGTGATCTTTAGACGAAATTTGGACGTTTTTCGTTATATTAAGATGAAATTTGCATGTTTTTTGCAATCTTTTGACTAAATTCTTGCTTTTTCCCAAATCTTTCACAAAATTCACGTTTTTTTATGCAAGCCTTGGATGAAATTTGCATATTTTACGAGATCTTTAGGACTAATTTCGCACTTTTCCACGATCGTTTGACTACATTTGTGGTTTTTTTTTTTTTTTTTTTTTTTTTTTCCTCCAAAACTTTAAAGAAATGAGCGTTATTTTATACGATCTTTTGACAAAATTTCATGTTTTTCCACAATTCTATATCGAAATTCATGTTATTTCAACCGATCCTTTGATGAAATTAGCAATTTTTTTATCCAATGCATGTAACCAAGTAACTTTTGTTGCATATCCATAATAATCACGGATAAATCGTAATACTTGGCACCTCTGCTAATTAAATACTGTTCAAATTTTGTTTTTTCCTCCCAAAAGAGATATTTGCAAGCTGGATAAGTGTGTTATATGAGAAAGCAGTATATGTTAAAAAAATAATAAAAAAATACTGTACATGTTCTTTAATAATAAAAATCAGGGAAAAATCAGGGAACTTTTTTTCATCATTTCTGTAGCCACCCTGAAATATGCCTCAAATTTTGCCTGGATTGACCTCTGCATGTGTATAAAAAAGTATGATCTTCAGCATTATTTTATCCACATATATAGCCTTTTTTTACATATGCATAAAAAAGAATCCAAGAGCTTCAGCATTTATACTCTTTCATGGAAAGATAAACTTTTCTGGCTATTTATAATCAGGGTTGGCAAGTTTCTTCCGCAGTGGAAAAAACCATGGAAAAAACCGACCAGAAGAAATAGGTTTCTTCCAAGTGGAAGAAATGGAAGAAACTGTTTTTCTTTAAGAATTTAATATATATTTTCAATTTTGCAAGGTATAATAAATATTTTCTACCTATAACCTTACATAAATTAATTTCACCGGAACTAAACAAATTTAATTAAGTACATGTCATATGCTAAATTAATAATTACATCAGTTTTTTAGGCAAGATCACACATAACTTATCTAAAGATCTTCAACTATTGGCTAAATGAAAAGAAATTTTATTCAAAATACACAAAATCAATTAAATGTTATAAATTTCAATTTAACAAATATATTTTTTTATTATTTAAATTTCTAAGCATGGGTGAAAATTCGGCTAGACCAAAACACTCAGTATTCCAAAAATCTTGTTTTTTCCTTCTAAAATTTTCAACATTAGTTATTGATTTGAACTGTATCGGCTAAAATGAATGTATTACAATGAACTTCATTATTTATAACTATCAGTCATGAATTATCCATCATCTCATAGAAAGTTTATAGTTTAAACTGCATTAGATTTCAAATATTCTTTGAGAAAGCTCTAGAATAACAAATGATCATTTACAAAAATCATTATAGAAGAAAAATCAAGGTGTATATACCTAAAACTAAAATATTTTTTTATTAAATGAAATTCAGGTAATTAGAAAATCTTTTTTCATGGATGAATTAATTACATATTATTGTATATGAAAATAAAGTTTTTGGTTGTATATAATTAATAAATGCTGTACATATAATTAATTTACAATTATGTAAATTTATGTATGTATTAATTACTTTAAAACACACAATTTAATTACTTAAAATTTGTTTTTGATGTTATCGTTTTCGGCCAAAAAGTAAGGTCGTCACCTAAATTTGGTTTTGTCCTTAAAAACCTTTTTTGGTTTATCCTCTGTATTAAAAAAATCATTAAAATCTTTTTCTTGGTACAATGCAATATAGTAGTATAGCAAAAAACTTTTTTAGCAGTAAGATGCTGCAATCAATTTCTCAACTTAAATTGGATAAAAGCAAAAACTGAAGATAATTTTTTTTTTCAAGTCCTAGACTTCAGGATAGTTTAAAAAGATTCTGACATATCCATAGATATTTTTAGAAATCTTTTAAAATCAGCATTGAGATGTTCATGTTAGATGAAAAATGTAAAAAATTAAATTTATTTATTTACTGTGTTGCACAGTTTAAAATAAAACACTTTTATATGAAAATAATGTTTTTATATGAAATAAACAATTTGTAGATAGTTTCTTTTTCTATAAATGGAGCAATTAATAAAAAAACTCATCCCTCTACCTCTAGAGTAGTAAAAATCTATCACCTGAAAATGTCTGCTGAACCTGAAGTTTGTTATTTAAAAAAAACAAAAAAAAAAAAAACTTTGCAAAAATAATATTTTTAATAATGTAAATTTTTTTATTTAAATTTCATGTAATTATACTTTAATTCTTTTACATGGTTAATGTTCTGGTTTCTGGTGGTTTCTTCTATTTCTTCCAGTTTCTTCTATTTCTTCCAGTTTTTTCCATTCCTTCCAGTTTCTTCCACTGTCCTGGAAAAAATAAGTTTCTTCCGGAAGAAACCCAACCCTGTTTATAATTAACTTTATAGTGATGCATCTATTTCTCAAGGGGACTCTCCATTCAAAGACATCCATGAGTTTCTTCTAGCAAACACATTTCCTAATTGGACAGGTTTTTGAATTTTTCTCTTAACACATCGAATGCCATGTCAGTCACCAAGTTTAAAAATATATTGTTTTAAGCAATAACTGAAGATTTATTTAAAATTTACTGAACTTAATTAAAATTATAAGATTTTACTCTCTTAATTATTTAAACACTAATTTATTTTTATTTTATATCATATTTTACATTGTCAGTCACCAGTGGCCGAAGCAAAGTTCAGTGTCGTCACCATGGATCGCAATGTGTTAAATTTAAATATTTTAAAACAATTTAGAATAGCTGAATCTATTATGCAATAACATTAATTTTTTTTTTAAATGAAGGTATTTTTACTTTCAGAATTGGTTAAACAAAAGTACCTGTATTTAAAAAACTGCAACCAAAATCAAAAAGTACAAAATACTCTTATTAAAAATAGACCTTAGCTGTGGAATGAAAAATAAAAGCTTAAAATATTTGAAATTAAAACAAGAACCTACCTAAATGTTTAGCATTAACGAGCAGGTGTTTTTAAGTAAAGTCTACTTAATCTTCAATAATAATCAAACCTAACAAATTGTCAGATCATTTACAGAGAGAAAAGTTTTCCATTACATTATGATGCACGCTTTATTATATACATTAGTAGTTTCAATAATATTTTTTTAAATATTCACAGAATGCACTTATAATCCTTCTAGTGGAGATTTTAATTCTGGATGAGCATTCTTGTTTTTCCATTATCCGAGTGAGAAATTTTATTTAATGATGATTCTTAAAATGTATCAAGTTGATTTTATGATGTTCAATTTGTAATTTTATTTTCGGTTTTAAACAAAATATTTAAAACAAAACAAAACAAAAAAAAATAATAATAATGGAGTCAATGAAGACCCAAAATGGTACTAACCGAGTTAACACCTTTCTTGTAAGATGTCCAGGATGACTACAAAAATGGTGTAAAAAAAAAAAAAAAAAAAAAAAAAAAAATTTAAAAGAATTTTTTCAAAAAATATTTTTTCTGAAAAGATAAATTTTTATGATAAATTTTTAAAAATAAAAGCATGAAACTCGCTGACATAACATTTTAATTAAAAAGATTTATTAAAAAAAAAGTTAATTCCCATAAAAATAGCTAACTATAAAACCCTAATTGTAAGCCCCCCCCCCCCCCCACACACACACACAAACTTACTTTTTCAAAAGCAAAATCAGTCGTATTTGTGATAAGTGCAATATAATCAAAATTCAATGTACTCAAGATTTTTCATGAAATTTTTCAAAAAAATCTTTTTTATGCCTGCCTAGTTTATATGTAAAAAGGGTATCAATTTTCTGTATTTTGGTAAAGTTCAACATTAAAAGAACCATTTAAATGATTTCCTTTCTCAACACCCCCCCCCCCCCTCCATTCCTTTCAAGAAAAATATCCTTAAAAAATATAGTTTTACAACAATTTTTTCTAAGTTATTTTACTTTATTCGTTATTTTATTGCGAAAACGTGGCATATTTAGCTTGGAGTGGTACTTTTTATAATCTATTTTTAAAATTTTTTTTATATAAAATTCTCATACCGGATAAGTACGTGACAATGGTTCTAAGAATATTTTACATTACGAATTCCCATCTGCAGTCATAGGGGCGCCATTTCAAAAGTTTTCCTTGAGGGAAATCGGGGGAGAGGCGAACCGAGTAAAAGATTCCGTACATCGTACACAAACTAAGAAAAACCTTTGTTGCATTTTTCCCCTTTAATTTTGTGACAGGCATTTGGCTCTTCTGCGAAATTGTTTAATTTTTAAAAAATCCTGCGAATTCTTTTCTTTTGAGGAATTTTATTAATTAATAGAAAATACCTCAAGCGACGAGAAAAAATATCATAAATTTTGACAAAGATCTCAGAAACAGATTAAATTTTCTTTCAATAAAACTCTTGGGGAAAAAAAAAAAAAAAAAAAAAAAAAAAAAAAAAAAAAGAATTTCACGAAATTACTACACATAAGAGAGAGAGAGAAAAAAAAAATCGCAATTCTTACTAATTGATTGAGGAAAAAGTCACAACTATCGATAAATGACCAGGAAAAATGTCAGAAATTTTATAACAAAATCTTGGAAATTAATAGTCTGTGGTGTTTTTTGGTCAATTATTAAAAAATATTGCGATTTTTTTTTTTTTTTTTTTTTTTTTTTTTTTTTTAATCATTTTTGTCAATTGATTTAAAAATAAACAATAAAAGGAAAAGTGCCCAGTTAAACTGATGATATTGAGCTCACAGACTATTCACTAATTGTATATTATACTCTTACTACGAAGAAAAACATCCCTTGAAGTGCCTTATCAGAATAAACCTGTATACCAAATTTAAAGCAAATCCGATAATTATGCATTGTAAACACATGCACATTTATCTAAATTATGAGGTTAAATTATCCCCTATTCTCATCCTTTATACTAGGGGTGCACAACCATTTCAAGTGAAGGGCCACTTACAAATATGTCTGGGTGGTCGAGGGCCACTTCAATAACAAGGAGATGATTCAATTTAAAGGAGGTGATCCGTGCCCGGCTATAATCGGATAAAAAAAATGATTTCAGAGGGGGGTGGCGGGGGTGGGGGTGTTACCCCTTTAAGTTTGCTTACCCAGTCAAAATATCCAATTCACATGATAAGGATATATCAGCAGATCTTAGTTTATACATAACAGATGTAACAAGGATTATTTTCAAGATGTAAAAATATTCCTTGACTTTTTTCAGGAGAGTACGTTTTGTTTTATTAAAAGTGCTTTAAAAAGCATAAATTGCTGGTACCGAAAAAAATGTGAACTTTATGAATGAAAGAGAAAGAAGGAGCTGCTGATCAACAAGAATTTTCGTGCCTGATCAACATAATTGCCGATTTTCTGTGCCCGATCAATGAAATTTGTAATTCTTCTATGCCTGGTTGACCAAATTTGCACATTTTACAAAACCAATAGACAAAATTTGCATTTCTATGAAGCTGGTCGAGAAAATTTGCATCATTTCCTCGCCTGATCAACAAAATTCGCAATTATTATGAAATCGATCGAGAAAATGCAGAATTTTTTTGCACCTGATCAACAAAATTCGCTATTTTTACAAAGCTCATTGACGAAACTAGTGATTTTTCTCTATATGATCAACAAAATTCACAAATTTTTCCCGCACATGATCGACGAGATTCGCAATTTTTCCGCACCCGAACAACGAAATTCTCGAATTTTCTTCACATGATCGGCGAATTTTGCGATTTTTCTGAAACTGATCGGCGAAATTTGCAACTTTTCCAAAACTGATCGGCGAAATTCGCCACTTTTCCGCACATGATCGACGAAATTCGCGATTTTCCGAACCTCGTCGACAAAATTCAAGCTGTTTCTGAAGCCGATCGACAAAATTAGCTATTTTTCAAAAACTTGTCGAAAAAATTCGCGATTTTTAGGAAGCCATTTGACGGAATTCGCGATTTTCCGCGCTAGATCGATGAAATTCAGGATTTTTGTATCTAAATGATGAAATCTGCATTTTTTTTTTTTTTACGTGGTAAGATGAAACTCGTGGTTTTTTTCTCTGGATAAATTGAAAATCACGATTGTTTCACAGCCGATTAACGGAAATTTCATTTTTTCCTCGCATCATCGATGCGAATTTATCGATGAAAAAATCAAAATTTCGTTAATCGGCTGCGAAACAATCCTGAATATCATCAATTTCCGCTCCTTATCAAAGAAATTTGCAATTTTTTCGTCCGTGCCCTATCAACAATATTCGCGTTTTTTTTTCTTGCGATAAACCAAGAAAACATGCAATTTTTTTTTTTTTTTTTTTTTTTTTGCAATTGATGAATTTAATTTGCAATTTTTTCGAGCATCATCTACAGAATTGACGATATTTTTTTGCCTGATCAACGAAATGTGCGATTTTTTGCATAAGACCGACAAAATTCACGATTTTTCTGTGCCCGATCAGGGAAATTTGCTATTTTTTCCTAACTTCATGGATAAAATTCGCAATTTTTCAATATCTGATGAGTGAAACTTGCGATTTTTTGCAAGCCTCATCGACAAAATTCGCTTTTTTCCGCACTTAATCAATGAAATTCGTGATTTTTCGGTGTCGATTAATGAAAATTGCGATTCTTAAGTGGCGAAATTTTATATTTTCCCGCAGAAAATTGACAAAATTTAAAAATTTTTCCTGTCATATATGCTCAAAAATTGCAATTTTTTTTAAATTGTAAATTGACAGAACTCGCGGGCCACAGGTTGTGCATCCCTACTTTATACTTAACAAATGAACACCCAAAACTAATCAGGGTAATGCTTTATCAGACAAAATTTGAAAATATTGTAATTCTGCTTTAAATAACTACTAATCAAAATTAACAGATGAGGGAAATAGCTACCCATTTCCTCCTTTTATACATATTCAATGAATTCACAAAATTAATCAGGGGAGCACCTTATCAAAATGTACTTATTTACAAAATTTGAAGCAAATCTGATAATTCATGAAAAATCCAGTTATCAAAATTGGGGGATGGGATTGCCCCCCATCCCCTTTTATACTTAATAAATGTGCCCCCAAAACTAATCAAGTAAGGACGTTACCAGAAGTTTACAAAACTAGAAGGAAATCATATAATTCTGCATGAAAAACCCATTTATCTAATTGAGGGTGGGCATTGGCCTCTATTCTTCCCCTTTATCCTTAACTAATGAACCCCCCACCAAAATATAACAAAAAAGCGTCTTATTAGAAAAAGCTTATTTACAAAATTTGAAGCAAAACTGATATTTCTATAAAAAATTAACACTTTACATACATACATCATACATATGTACATTAGGGTGGAACGAAAATATAAAGGGAAAAACATTTTCTTCCGAAAATAATTTTCTAATAGCAATTAAAAGTTGCCTTTGTATGTTAACAATAAAACTACGAAGTATTTTTATTCTAAATTTATATCTTGAAGGGCTGCAAGAGCCTTAAAAATAAGGATTAAAAAAAAATCCAAATTTAACATAATATTATAATTTTATTTTTACTTTTTAAAAATCAAATATTCTTTTTAATAACAATCTATAGATGCTTCTTTACTATAACAATAATAATATTAAGTTCAGTTGAGGTTAATTTATGCATTAAGATCTTTTTCCATTAAAGCAATCGCACTGTTATTAACTCCAGTGTTTCTGGGTGTCCCATCGCACCCAAAAGTAGTTATGTTCAAATGATTGTTATCATTAAAGTACTCCATTATGCTATTTTTTGTAGCTTCGCCTGTTCCCAAATACAGGGGTTACATGCCCTAGAAAGGATGAATTGGGCTCTTTTACTAGAGAAATATGTTCTTTGATGACCATTTTTTTGTAAAAGTTGTTCCCTTTTTTTATCTTTCACAAGAGCTTTATCTTTTCTTCCATCAAAAAACAAACCTGTATTTTCTCCAATTTGGTTAAGGCTTAGGCTTCTTACTATCTGTCCGATTCTTGACTCTCTCCCTTCGAATTTTCATCTTATCAATTACCTTATTTTTGTTCTCCTCTGTAATCATTCCAACATCTTTAATAACAGCACTTGCGATAGTTGCTGCAGCAACTTTGTCTGAAACCCTAGTTCAGCCATAGGTACTTGCTACTGTTGGAAGCTTTACTCGCATTTGCTCGCTTGTAGTTGTTTCCATAAAAGAAGTAGAGTAATTTTTGGGATTGTATGTCAAGTTTCCTTTAGATGTTTGCTCAGATCTGATTGAAGGGCATTATTTTCAGTTTTTCTAGTAGCCAAAACTACTAATTTCTAATTGTACGTTAATTGTTTCTGTATTACCTGTTACTTTCTCTCTTCTCGTTGTGTTAAAATCTTGGAAATAACTTTATCGACTCCACTTATACACATTTTTCTCACTGTTCTTTGATTAATTAAAAAATCTTGTTCAAGTTTAGGTACTTTTTTTCTTTTTTCGCACTTACAGACAGAAAATCCTTTGCACTTACAGGCTGCTACATCAAAAAGATGTTTGCTTTCATTTAAAAACTTTGTTGCAATTAAATCATATTTTCCTGCACCTTTTAAACCTTTTGATCTTAAAATACTTCTGTATTTATTGTGATAGGTTTTTGCCATTTGTAACATGCAGGTGCGAGATACTACAGTTTTCGACCAAATAGATTCAACTTTCTTAATATGAATATCAAGTATTTCACTCAATGTTTGTTCTTTTGATGTTTTAGCTCATGGAATATAAAAATAATATTTCATAATGTCATAATAAGTTGGAAGATATAAATTGCTTAATTCTTTAGTGTACCCAAAAATTGGGCATTTAGTCTCGTCTGAACTGACACTGCCATCTTACTAAAGTTAAAATATTAACTAATAAATTATTATACTAATATTCAAACTGTCATATTCATAAACAAAACAAAATTCAGTAAAGAACAGCATAAAAACATTTGTTACTCAAACGATTCATTTGCCTGCACTGACTGACGACAGAAACATGTGACCAGAACATTGCTACAACTACATGCTTCCCTTCCTCCTCCGCCATTTTACACCAATCAATAATATGCCGCCTGAATCAAAGTCACTTCAAACCATGTACTATTCTCCTTTTGACTATTAATTTTCAGAACTAAAAAATGTTTTGCCGCGTGTTTAAGTTAAAAGCAAGGTTAATCTTTTCTATTACAAAATGCTGTTACAATCTAAAGAAATGAAATTTAAAAATATGCAAGATTTAATATAATAAATAAGAAAGGCATGCAGTATAAAACTATAAAATCTACTGTAAAGTAGTTTATGCGTATTATTTAAAAAATAAAAATGGGCGTTTGATATTTATTATTATTATTTTTTAAAAATTAAATCAAATTTATCAAAATTCGTAAAATCTGCTTAAAAATACTTATATTCAAGTCTTTTGCAGCACCTCTAAATATATTATTTTTGTTAAAATATTTTACTACACTGTCTTAACAAAGGCATTAGACAACTTTTTATCGCTATTACATACTGAAATAAAAAAAAAATAAAAAAAAAATCGTTCCACCCTAATGTACATACAGAAGTTGCATTAACCTTAGCTTTGGTAGCCTGTGAGCTAAAAAATAAGCTTTACTTCAAATGGTAATTGAAAAAAAAATGATAAATTTCATCAAACGAATCGCATCGAGTCAAATAAGCCGATTTATCTACCAGTCGGAATTTTTTCTTCTTCTTTTTTTTTTTTTTTTTTTTTTTTTTTTTACAAAAGTACATTTGTGATCACCTTAATTTTTAATTTATACTTGAAGGGTACTAAAAAAGGTGAAATGGTTCAAAAGAATAAATTTTGCCAAAAGTTTTTTTTTAAGGTTGTTTGGGACGCAAAATTGGGATTGTTTCTGGTTTTTTATGATTAAAATGACATTGAATTCATGTTTCTGTCTTAATTAAAAGAGATATTTTTTTCTTTCTCTTTTTTTTTTTTTTTAATTTAGTTTTCAAGCAATGATTGCTATAGAAATAACTTCTTATGAAAATGCATTTTTCTTCATGATTTTTTTTTTCAAAATTTTTTGGATTTAAATTATAACTTAAGAACCGTTAAAGATAAATGCTTCAAACTTAGAAATATCTTTTTTTTATTGTTTTACTTTAACTTTGATTCAGTAAATTTGGGGAAAAAATATATTTACTTTTCAAAAAATGATTTTTTTAATAAAAGTTAATAAAAATTAATAAAAAAAATTTTCAAATCTTTAATTTTTTTTTCAAAAATTACTATTTTTTAAAATGACAAATCAAAATTAAAATGTAGATATTTCTGTTTTTTTTAATGTAAAAATTTTAAATTATACAAAAAGTTTTAAGTTAACAATTTTAAGTTATAACAATTTTAAATTATACCATTTTTTAATAAGTTTGAAATTTTTAAATTTAAGAAAAGTATGAGAAGTTTTATTATGTGATTTTTTTTTTTTTTGCTAATATTATTATGTATTATCACAAAAAAAATCAAAATTTTAAATCGATAAATATTGCCTAGCAAACATACTATATATGATCATAGAATGACAGAAAAGAGCTCTGAATTAGAAATCACCAATTCAAAAACCAGTTATAGCATTAGTGCGCCAAAGCCAGAGATATTTCTATTTTCACTCCGGAAAAGAAACACCCTCCCCTGAAACTCTGAGATGAAAGATGACTGATTACCTTACCTTTCAAACGTGGGAAGTGAACTTTAGGGTACAGCGGTTGTACCCTAGCCGTTGTTTTTTAGGGTATATACGTTGTACCTGCCGAATCGAGGAGGTTAAGTAATTAAGATATTTGAAATCAAGTTTAATATCCAATTAACCATTCTGTTCTGTGCCTTTGGTAACAAAGTTTTTCTTTTTCTGTCTCTCTTTTTTATTTTTATTTAGAGAGGCATTGATTTATTATTCAATAATTTTACTATAGATGAATCTTCAGAAAATCGTAATGGCCAATCTGGGCTTGCTGAACAGTTAATAAGTTCCAGTCTTCAATCTAATGTAGATTACCCATCACCTGAAGAAGCAGAAGTTGCAGAAGATTGGGAAAACACTTTTGATCCGTAAGCCTCTTATGTCACATAGGAGAGAATGAAGATGAGTGGAACATTTTTTGTTTTTATTGTGTTATCCAAAAAGTATTGGGTCTAGAAATACATATTTTAGCTATTATGGTAAAGTATTATCTTACTAAAACTTTAAAGACAATATCTATTTTCTAATTCTCAAACATGTCTTATCCTGATGAAATACAAGCCTGGGCAATTTCGGTACAATTTCTTAGATTGATGTAGGTACAGGGTTCACATAAATCTGGGTTTTTTCTGGTTAGTAACTTTGTTGTATACTACATTATTTATACATCACTTATATTATATAGCAAAAAAAAAAAAAAAAAAAAAAAAAAAAAAAAAAATTGTTCTCTTTTATATAATATAATTGTGATGTTATTTTACAAAATATAAATTATATTAATTTAAATATCAGTATTTTTCACAAATTAATTTTTAGCATAAAATAAAATAAAAATGTTAATTTGCTTCACTTATAAATTTTGCTTTGGAAATGAAATAATGACTAGAATGTTAAATTTTAAAATGTACAATTAGGAAGAAAATGGATAAAAAAAATACATATGAGAGCTTCAGAACCAAGCGGTACAAGTGATAAAAATTCGATTTGGAGTGAATTGACTTCAAAGATAATTGACATTAAATTTGAATATCAATAATAATTGACTGAATTGAAATAGGAAACTGCCACTTGTTTTTATTGTGGTCTTTGAACTCATATTTCAATAACTGAGAAAAAAAAGTAGAGTAAAATTTTCTTAAAATTTATAATTAATAGTGGTAGTTATTCGACAAAAGTAGTTGATCTCTACAGGCATGAGATTCTTCCACAATTTTCTGCTTTTTAGTCATTTTCCGCCTTTGCGATTTTTTTTATATCATCAAAGGATCGCGGGAAAACGCGAATTTTATCAACAGATCGCTTGAAAAAAAATACGATTTTCGGGATAAGGTTGTGAAAAAATGCGATTTATGTCGAAAGATTGCGATACGAAAGCGATTTTACTCAAAAGATCACGAGAAAAACGCTGTTTTCATCAAAAGATCGTGAAAATAAACGCTGTCTTCGTCAAAAGGTCGTGAAAAAAAGCTATTTTTCAGTCAAATTACCGCTGAAAAACGGCAATTTTCGTCATAAAATCACGAAAAAGAAGGGCAATTTTCGTCATAGAATCGTGGGAAAACGTCAGTTTTTGTCACAAAAATGCGAAAAAACGGTGATTTATGTAAAATAGAGGCTAAAAAACGGCGATTTTCGTATTAAAATAAAATAAAATAAAAATATAGAAAATTTGCTGCAATGTTAATGTTTTTATCAACTTTTTTGCAGCTGAGTGGCAAATTAAACATTAGCTTGTGATCAGTACTGGGTGAAGCATTGACCTGGCCTTCAATCGCTGTCAGCGCCACCTATTCTTTGAAATCTGAACTAAAATAAAAAATTACGGTAAAAAAACTCCTGACATTATACATAACCCTCCTGCAAAAATTTTTTAAATAGCTGTCACCGTTTGCAAGTTATTGAATTTTAAAATCCATCAGTCATTTTTGGGACACCCGGTAAATAGAAAATTACTTATATTTCATTACCTGAAAAGAAAGAAGCATATTTCTAGGTTGTCAATTTTTTTGTTCAGTTTTTTCAATTTTGTCACTTATACTCCTTGGCTTCTGGGTTCCTCATATCTAATGTACTGTATTTTTATGTATTATGGAATGTCATTAGCTCTTTAAAAGAATGCATTCTTTCTGCATGTGAAGTGAAACATACAAGCAGTGAAATAAATTTAACTAAGAGTTTTTTGATGGAAAAAATAAGACGTCATCATTAGCTTCTATACCTTTATTAGCAACATGTCATCTAAAACAGTTCCTACCATTTATTACAAAGCTCAGGTCTTGATGTCATAAGAAAATCTCATTAAATATTCAAAAACTTCTTTGTAAAGCTAAATACCTGACTCAAAGGGCCCTTGTCCAATTACTCTGAACTGGCAACATCACACAAGAGTTGTAACACTATATTCTCCTTAAACATTATACTTCACTAATACTGCCAGTCAGAATTTGTCCAAATGTCAAAAGTTTTAAGAACTCAATGAAATTATCTTTAAAAACCTTTGTGAAACCAGTTGACAAAAATAATGGCAAAGAGCTTAAAAATCTAGCCTTTCCAAAAAGTCATTTGCCAAACCTATTAAAAAAAAACTTAGCGTGCTAGCTCCTTTTCTCTAAAAAAGATTGGAATTACCAATTCAACTCAACTTATATGCTCCAAGTTAAGTCTGTCATTCAAAATTAACTAAACTTCAACAACAGAAAGTATACTATATAAGGATTTTTTGCATCAACAAAGTATAAAAAGTTTCACAACTGTTTTCAAGAGTATTTCAACCCTTAAAATGACTGTTAAAAAAATGTTTTCTGCAAACAAAATAAATAAATAATTGTATTATTTTAGAATTAGACATTTGATTTTCTCAGACATAAAAATTGAGGGAGACATTGGTAATTAACTTCTTTATTAAAATTTTTCATTTTAAATCCATCTTATTCTCAAATCAAGGGACTTATCAAACCATTTACGTGAAACAAGTTTCTGTATCAAAATTATAGAAATGCAAAGATGGTATTTATCAATGAAACAATTTTCATTACTATTTAACCAACTATTCAGCAAAAAAAAAAAAAAAAAAAAAAAAAAAAAGTAAACTCACAAAAAATATGGTCCTTACATTAGATAATCATAAAGAGTTCTAGTAATTTACTCAAAACATCACTCAGCTCAAAATTCAAACTGGACTTAACCATTACCAGTTAATAAAAGGTTACAGGTTTAATACTTATGCGACTGAACAGAATGAAAATCTAATTTCATCCAGGTCATGCAAATATAGCCCAATTTTATATGTTATTTCATATCCCTCCTTCAAAAATTACAATTACTACTTAAAACTTAAAGGTTTATGTACCAACTTCTGGATTAATAATGACCTAAAAATACATATATGGGTGATTCTCAAAATAGGGGATGATTTCAAAAATGAAATCTTAAAAAAATTACTGTTAGCAAAATTTCTGAAAAAAATAGGTGTTGTTAATATAGTATTAGGTATACTTTCCATGTAGTCAGCAGAGCTAAATATTTAAAAATTAACTTAAAAAAATAATTAGTATTTTTTGAGCCATGCTAATGACAAAACAAATTGTATGGAATAAATATATTATGAAATTTTTATTTTCTTCCTGTTTAAAATATTTTTTTTCTATATTTATTAGCCTTCTTTTTCAGCAAATGGTTTCCATTTTTACATATATACATATAAGGAGAATAAAAACATTACCAAAGAGCAAACTTTGTTACATGAGCAACATTCTGACACTAACAATGTAAGAAGCTGTCTTAGTGATTTTCCTACAGATTTAATGCATATTTTAGGGATAATAAATGTAATACCTAAATTTATACGTAAAATTAAACTTTATAAAGGATACAATATAAGCACTGGTTACATTTATGTACATAGGAGTCTTTAGCATGGACAGAAAAACCATGCTAATGTCACTGATATCTGCCCATGCTAATGACAAATTTTAATTTAAATAAGATTATGAGCCATAATATAATCACAATGCAATATTCCTTTCTGGGGCTTTTTAAAGCACAAAAGTTCTATGCAAATAAATAAAATAAAAATTTTAACTATAAAATAAACATGAAAATTATTATCCATTCTAATGACATACAATTGATGTAACCCTCTAATATTCAACTTCTATTCTTAAAATACAATACATGCTTCTATTTTCTGGCTGGTTTAAAATGACTACTTGTTGCCATGGAGAAACTTTATATTTTCAAACTATTGTCATATGTGAAAATGAAATTTTGATTAATAACCAGCTGTTTTAGTATGACCTTGTTTTGAAAATCGAATATGGAGGACAAACTTTCTTTTTTTATGTACTATAATTTTATTTTTAAAAAGAAATTTATTGGATAAATCCTCTCCTTGATTAATATAAAGAAAGAATAACATTTGTTTATTTTATAAACTTCATATTAACTCTTGAAAAATGCTAGTATACACAAGGCACAGCTGCTGTGGACATCCATGCTAATGACATTTTGAATCTTTATTCTGTTCTTTTAAGGTGTTTTTAACTAAAAAGTGAGTAATTCTTGAGTGCAAATAATGAATAATATTAAGAAAAACATATCTAAATATAAAAACATGACAGAAAACCTCTCAATTTTTTTTGTATGCCAAAAGACATAAATTGTCCCCTATTTTGAGAATCACCCATATATTATACTGCTTAAGATTAAAAAACAATTTATTATAATAATCTTTAATTCTTACAATAGATATTTTTTATTTAATTCATTCAGTCAAAAATTCTAAAGCACTGTGCTTTCCACTGATGTAAATCTTCCAGAAAACATGCTCACCACAGGATTACAGGAGGCTAAAAAATTATGCTAGAAAGCATATGAAGAGTGTATAAAAATAAACATCATAAAAATATGCATAAATAGTGGTTAAGCAATACACTCAACTAAACAAGTTGATAAAAAAACTTACAAGATATGACTCGGAATTTTTTCAGAAACCTTTACACTATATTAAAAATTTTAAACCGAACATACTTTTCAAAAAATTACAACTTAATCATAAAACGTGAACAATTATCTTATGATTATGAATTCATGACTCTTTATATTCAGATTTAAATTATGGTTCATATATAAAAAAAATAAATAAAGATAACAATTACTTCAGACAAAAAATAGGTAAATTCAAACAAAGTACAATAGACTCCCTCAAATCTGCACAGCTTGGGACCAGAGGTTGTGTGGATTTTAGAATTTTGCAGTTTTCTGGTTATTGCTTTACTTTTTTTAAACCGTCATTTGAATGTAATTAATAATGAAATCAGAACTATAATAACTTACAATGTAATAAAATAAGTAATAAACTAAAATAATAAAAATTTAGATAATTTTGTAATGGCTAAATATTAAAAGCAAAGGCCAAGTTAATCAATAATGTTTGATTAAATATTCATTATAAAGATGAAATGTATCTTACTTAAATTACTCGATAAGACTTGTCTCATATAATTACATTACTAATTCATATCAAAATCATAAAATAAGGAAGTTTTATTTCAGGTTTACTTAGCTTCACTAAAAAAGTTTGATTAATGCATAAATATATTTGGTAAGAAGATTGTGATTACCAATGATTTCAGCAATACCTTGAATATTTTCAGAAATAAATTTATTCTTCCTTCATGAAAAAACATGAAGTCAGTAATATTAATAAAAATTATAAATTATAGTCATAGTTTTTTGGAGATGGTCATGTTTAACAAGCTACACTGCCAGTTTTGGGTACAAATAGGTTTTGCGGGCAATTCCTTTATTTTTCTAGCTATCAAATGAATTGTTCAGCGTAAAATTGTCTCTAGATTTGAACTGAATGTTTCATTGTTTACATCCGTAAATTATGTGCAGATTTTAGATAGTTGCAGATTTTAGGGTTTTGAGGAAGTCTACTGTATTAATTTATTAAATGCAAAAACATATTTAATACCTTCAGGCCCAAAATTTACTAATTGCCTAACATAAAAATAGTGGCAAAGTAAGAACCTAAGTCAAACATGAATTCCATAAAAACTTTAGCTATTTTCATTTAGAAAAAATTAAAAACTGAGATGAAACAAGAAAAAAAAATAGAATCTACTATAATCTTAGAAATAAAAATGTTTTTTTTGCAACCAACAATCCTGGTAACTGGTGGTATAACTTAAAAACACTTCCAGACATCCAAAATTGTTAATAGAATCTTAAAAATATATTTCAAACTTTAAATGAAACAAACTATTATAAACAGAAAATTAAAAAACTATATATATTGAATTTAAAAATAAAATTAAGATGTGCACAATTTATAATTACGTAATTTGTAACCAATTACAAACTTCCAGTATAAAGTGTATTGTATCATATAAAACTAAAATTTAAGTAAATTTCAAAATTCTGTGATAATAGGAGTCTACTAAAAAATTTACAATTAACAATGACAATTACACAATGACATTTACAATGACAATTTTAAACCTATTTTAAATCAAATTCCCCTTATTTTAATAAATTTCAGCCAATCTTGGCACAAAATCTTATCAAAAGCATTAATAATTTAACTGTTTTAAAATTATCGAAAAAGTTTTTTAAAATTAAGTTATTCAATGTGAATTTTTGAAATTAGGCCACTTCATGCATATCAGGTTCAAACAATATTGTAATAAAGAAATAGTATTAAATCAACAATATATGAAAATAACTCTATTTCCATACTATATATTAACAAAAAAAAATAATAATAATAATAAAAACAGCAAGTTAGTCCATTAAGACTAGAAACCAGGAAGCCACTTATGCAACTCCCATGAAATATGTTGACAAAACATCCATTTAAAAGTTTTAACAGGTGCAAGTGTCTCTCAGCTTTAAAGCAATTCAAAGACAAAAGTCTACAAGCAGCTTCAAATAAAATGGAAAGTCACTAAAGTCACATCCTGTTGTAAAAATCACTAATAAAATATTCTATTCAAGACAAAAAAGGCATTAGTCTTTAAAGCCACAAAGAAATGTGAAGCGCATAACATTTTCTTTTTCACCACTACCGGCATTTAAACTCCTCACTTGATTACATTGTCACAGGAACTAAACTTCTAATATATGACTGGTCTTTTCAACCCTTTATCTATTGACGGTACATTAAAATTACTTAATATAAAATTCTTTTAATACTTTAATTGGTTGTAATACTATTTAGAATGAATTATATATACATTACTTTATTTTGTTCCAAAAGCATTATTTGTTACACAAAACAAAAATATGTTTAAAAGGATTAGTTCTTTTGCCTTTGTATCTTTTCAGCTTTCTTGTTGCAGAGAGAGAGAGAGGGAGGGGGGGATTTTTCAATTTGGAAATATTTTTATATTGGAAGAACATCATATTTGTACATTTTTTAATTCTACAAAATATTAAGAAAACAATTTAAAATGAAAGATTTGAGTGGGGTTATAAATATTGCAGATAATCCTTGTAAATTCAAATTTAATTAATCCTTCTATATCCTTCAATCCTTCAAAAAATTATTTAAATGATTATATAAATCTTTTAATTAAGTTTAAATAATTTACGTAAAATGCTTTAGAATGTAAAATTTTCATAATTCGGTAGATAAAGGGTTAAAGAATCATCCTCCAACCGAAAAGGTATGCTTGAAAAGCACTCCACAATAACACTGGTAATAGACTCTTCATTACATGAGCAGTTGAAAGCCAGCAATATTTTTTAAGGAAGTACTGGAGCTATAACACAAGTAATCAAAGCAACCTTCTTAACCTTTTACAGGACAATGTTCCCATTTGGAACATAAGGTTAAAAATTTATTAAAAATTAAAATTGATCAAAATTGACTTGAAAAAATTAACAGAAATAGTAAAAAGCTGACTTGATTTTTTTGAAATAGAAGTTACATTCCTATCATTAATGAAGAAATGTGCTGAAAATTGTAAAAATGACCAATGACCAGTGGAAAATGATCAGTCATAAAAGGGATTTTTTGAAATAGATTTTTCGAAATAGATAACTTGATTTTTTGAAATAGAAGTTATATTCCTATCATTTATGAGGGAAATGTACAGAAAATCATAAGAAGGACCAATGACCCCTGGAAAATGACCTCCAGAAGTGACCAATGTTCCCACTTGCGAACTATATTTAAAAAAATTTCCACCATATTAATGACTAATATCCCTTAACTAAAACATTAAAAGGCATAATGTGCAAAAAAAAAAAAAAAAAAAAAAAATCTAAAATATGACTGGAATTTGGTCTGGTTAAAGACATATTTAAAATTAAATTGAGTTGATTAAAAAAAAGAAAAACTTGAAACATTATAAAATAACTTGCCAGCTACAGCCGACAAGCTAAACAAAAAACAAGGCAACTGATAAGAAAAGCTTAGTGTATCTATTGTTATCTGGCACTTCGAGAAACTTGTATTACACAACATCAGACACACCTCCAAAAGCAAAGAACTGGTTTGTGAATTATAAAGCATGTCCTCAAATTACAAAATTTGACGTAATCATCTAAGTAAACGTCACTCCTTGATAGTTGTGTGAATGAAACCAATGCAATTTGAATCCAGATTTACTGTGTGTTTAAACAATATCTCTTGTGTCCATAAATGTAAAAAAAAAAAAAAAAAAAAAAAAAAAAAAAAAAAAATTGAAACTAAAATGCAAGTAATATTTAAAGGGTATACAGCTATTACTGAAAGGTTAGTAAAGACTTTATGTTGAAGTAGTTAAATAAAGGTTTATGAATAAAAGTAAATAAAGTATTTGAATAAAGGAAAAGTTATATCATGAATGCAAAAAAAAAACAGGGATATTTTTAGGAAAATTTTAGGTCCTTTAAAAGACCTTTCACAAAATAATTAATCTTAAAACAGGGCCCTTCACAAATTTTTTTATCCTCAAACAGGACTCTTCACAAAATATTTTATCTCAAAACAGGACCCTTCAAGAAATTATTTGTCTCTTAAATAGACCTTTTACAGAATTTTTTCACCTTCAAATTGAACTTTTTACAAATTTAATCATTTAATAATAAAATCTGGCTTATAAATAAGCAATTGAACTCACCAAAGAGCATATTACTTAGCTTTTTATCAGGGATCACTCTAGAGAGGTTCGGAAGGGCGGCCCACCCTTGTGCCCCTTTCAGATAAAATGCCGCCCTCCTTGCCCTTTTCATGGAAGAAGTCCGCCCTTCTTTTTATTTTGGGATTCAGTCCTGCCTTGTTTGTATTGCAATTCAAAAAATTCTTATCTATCTTTCCTTTTTTGAATGCTAGTACGCTACATCAGAAGTAATTCTCCCTCTTTTTCTCCCACTCTCTTTGTTCTTTTGAACATTTCACCTGTTCACTTTTCACCTGCTATTGTGAAATAGTATTATGACCATTTGGTCTGACACTTGATTCAGTGACACCTTTTACACCAAGTCTTTAAAAAAAACGTGAAACATCATTTGTAGTTTTGTTTTGTACTCAAATTCATCTGTTTTTCTAAAAAAGAAATAAGTTCCTTAGGGAATGAGTTTTAAAAAGAAAACACAAAGATCAGAGATCGTGGGAAAAAGAAAATGAACGTGAATATATATTAAATAAGGAAAGAAATGTGCTAAAATAACAGAATTTTTTATGGGAAAAATCGATAATGTAAATTTTATATCATAAGTTTTAAAACTTTTCACATAGTAAAGTTTATTAAATTATAAATGTTATTATATTGATGCAAATATTACTCGGCTTTAGTAACTACAATTTTTTTCAGAGCCCTACAATTTTATGAATGATATAATCTAAAGAAATTTATATTTTGATTAAAATTTGATGTTTTCCTTTCCTTAATTTTTAGCTCTCCCACCCCCACCCCGCCCGAGAATACATCGAGACAATTATAAGACAACGCGTGTTCACAGGGGCGTGCGAAGAGAAAACTGCACCCGGGGCAAAGTTTCATTTTGGCGCCCCCTCCTCTAACATTTTCTTGTGGCAAGCCAAACGTGACGTTGGTAGTATAAATTGGCGCCCCCTAAACTTCCGAGCCCGTGGCGACCGCCCCTATCCCCCCCCCTTACTCCTTTCGCACGGCGCTGCGTGTGCACTATCTGTTTTCTTCCTCTTTCCATCTATTATTTCTTATGAAAGAGAGCAAGGGAATTCTTCCTTCCCTCGTAAGTTTTAAATCCATTTCATTATTTTAGAAAATATGTAAAAGCAAGCGAAAGTTTATTACTTTTTTATTTTCATGTATTTATTTCGAAGTTTTGTATATCCTTGGCTACTGCACCTACGCGGAAACAACCGCTCACTAATATAACGTTGATCCGATAAAAGAGATTTAATATATGTATAAATATCCAAACAGAATCGAAAAAATAAGCGGCGTTTGTAGAAATCAACCTTAGCTATTTAATGCGCCCTCCTCCCCTCCCCCCCCCCCTGCAAAAAATAGAAAAATATGCAAAATAAAATCTATTGAAATGTAAACTAAATACTTAATTTTAAGAATACACATATCCATAAGCTTAATTTTAGTGATTGCGCGTTAGTACACGAAAGCAAAAACAATTTACTTAAAATAGATCTTCTGTATATTTATTAAAGTACAAGATTAAAGATTTTTAGATAATACAAGTATTTTCACCTTGCATTGATTTATTTCAATTTTTACCACCCTATCGTTCTAATGACTTACATTATATAGCTTATTTAAAACATTATGTTAAATAAATACAACGATTATATGCAGAGCTGAGCAAACAATAACAAAAAATCCTCCGAAAGTATAAACAGCTCAAATGTTAAACTCCTTTTCAGTGCTTTTAAATTAAATCATCGCAGAATAAAATAATACGTAAACTGCATTCTCAGTCCCAAGTATTCAATGATTACTCATATTACGCATCAATAAACAAACACTTCTCTTCAACGTGGCGCATCTCACGTAAAAATAATCTGCAGAGTAAGAAAAATATAATAGTTTGACTCGCAATTTACAAACAGAATGTGTGGAAAGAAAACAAAGTTAACTAATCTTTGGAAGTAAGATATCTGCACGGATCAAATTCTTGTAGGTTCAACACTATGTAAAAGAAAAAACTTATGACCGGCCCGACCTACTTATATTTTCTCAGTGTTCAATTCGACTTTGCCCTTAAATGACTATGCATAACATGCGGCAACGAAAGTTACATTGGCCCGTACCGCACTGGGCCCAGCCAGCTCGGACAAAATCAATGAGAACAAGCCTGACTTGTCTCCTGCAAAGTCAAGTAAATAGATTCTATCAGGCCCAACTCAATTTCTATTGTAAAACCCGTTTTTTCTTAAACACAATTTAATATCTTTAATGATTAATTAAACTCAGAATTTTTCAACATTCAGATACAAATTCATAAATAAAAATAGTTTGCAATAAAAGAAAAAGGAAAAGAGCAAAAGAGTTACTTTTTTGGCGTACTTCTGAATTAAATTTTGTTCGGAAATGCAAAATTTATCACGTGTTCTCATTTGGAAACTACGAAAATCGAATGGCATTTTTTCCGCAAATAATATTCTGTTGACAGATATTTATTATTGCAATTATTATTTTTAAAAAATATATTGACCAGCTACACTATTGTGTGAATAACTGACAGCCTGATTTCGGCCCGGCCCGTGTCTGTTGAATAAATTAAACACAAAATCAGACACGATGTGCCGTCTGATCTCTAGGTTAGATATCTTATATTTTTGTTTTTATAATGATGTTTTCAAACTAGCACCAGCTTGTACAGAAATTTGTGCTTATTCTCGAGAACGTCAAATCCATTTAAAATAGTCCATATTTTATCCTCCGTTTAATTTAAATTTTTAAATTGGACCGCCCGGCCCAAATAATTTTTTCGTCTGCCGGCTGACAACTCTTATTTTTGGGGCAGCCTGTTAAAAATATTATTCCAACTCTGCCGGCCTGATCCATTTGAAAATTGATCCTAATTTTGTCAGACCAAATTCGGGCCCGTACGCAGGGCCAGGTCGCCCCGGGCGCGGAATGTGGAGGATGTCAAATTTATTCTACCAACCTGAATTTGTTTCTTCTTTTCTTGCAAAAAAGGGGGAAAATGTACATATTGCAGAGTTTTTTTTTTTTTTTGTGACAAAAACATATTCTCATAATTGCACATTCTCATTCATAAGGAATTACACACACACAAGCTGTTATCAAGGGCTTGCGAAGAGAAAATTGCTCCAGGGGCAAAATTATAATTTGACGCCCCCTTCCCTCAACTTTTTCTTGTGACAGGCCAAAAATGACATGGGTAATATAAATTTGGCGCCCTCTAAATTTCAGCACCCGGGGCGTTCGCCCCTCCATTTTGCACGGCGCTGGTTGTTGTACTATAGTAGATGCATTTATTTCGCATCTGTTTTCTAGATACCCTTTGCTAGAAAATTTTATCTTATATTGTTTTGTTGTTAAAATTAAGCATTTTAAAGTTGTAAGATAAATGCATTGTGTATTCAATAGAATTTGTTTCCACACTTTTCAATTTTGTGACACCTGTCACAAAAAGAACAAGTGGGGGACGCCAAATTGAAACTTTACCCCGGACGCAGCATTCTTTTCGCACGACGCTGCCCATACGACCCGCCGGTCGATTTATTATTAGGGCCGAGCATTGGTCGACATTTATCCATTTTTTGCAGATACAGTGCGGGTCTGAATTTCTCGGGCCATATCAGTCTCATAATTATTTTTCAAGAGAAATATTGGGATAAAATGACTCCTTAATGAAGAGAGCGGACGTCATATTCCTCCCTTTTCTTCGTTTAAGTTTCTATTTTTAGAAAAAAGTATTCAATTCATGAAAAAATTCGAATTTTAGTTTTCGATGGATGTATATGTTTTAGAGAGTCTTGGAAAATATTTGAGCATTTTTAGAAAATATCTGTCTGTGACACATTTTCTTGAATTGATATATGGAATTCAATAAAACTTCAGATTTAGTTATACTTTGATATACATTGATGTTGATTATTTTTTGGTGTAAATCGCTTAACAGGTAGCGCTGCTAAGCCGCATTTCCCCCGATTTCCGCGATAACCGTAAGAACTTATATACGGAATTTCATCAAACTTCATATTCTGCTAAACCTTAACATAGATAAATGCCGATTATGTTTTGGTGTAAATCGCCGAACAGGTAGCGCTGCTATGGGGCATTATCTCCTTTAGTTATATCTCAAGAGCTAACGCATGGAATTTCATCTAACTTAATACTATGTTAGATCTTGAAATGAACAGAGCTTGATTAAGTTTTGGTGTACATTGCCGAACAGTTGGCGCTATTGTGCCGCATTTTTCCCGATTTCCGCGATAATCGTATCTCAAGAACGAAATTTATAATTGATTGATAATTTATTGATAATATCGGAATTTCATCAAACTTCATATTTTGCTAAACCTTGACATGCATAGATGCCAATTACGTTTTGTTGTAAATCGCTGAACAGGTGGCGCTGCTACCTGTTCTCCGATAGTTATATCTCAAGAACTAATGCATGGCATTTCATTAAACATAAAATGATGTTAAACCTTGAAATAAATAGATTCAGATTAAGTTTTGGTGTAAATTACCGAACAGATGGCGCCACCGTGCCGCATTTTTTCCGATGTCCGCGATAGTTATATCTCCAGAACTAATGCACAGAATTTCATCAAACTTCATATTCTGTTAGAGCTTCAAATAATTAGAAACTGATTAAGTTTTGGTGTAAATTGACGAACAGAGGGCGCCACTATGACGCATTTTTTCCGAAATTCGCGATAGCTATATCTCCAGAAAAAATGCACAGAATTTCATCAAATTTCATGTTCTGTTACAGCATTAGATAAATAGATACCGATTAAGTTTTGGTGTAAATTGGCGAACAGATGGCGCCACTATGAAGCATTTTCCCAGATTTCTATGATAGCTATATCTCAAGGACTAAAGCACAGAATTTCATCAAAATTCATTTATTAATTATTGTAAAATGTATAGATTTTCTAAATATATTACTAATGAGTTGAAAGCATACTATTTTAAAGATGATATAAAAGTAATATTAATGGGTTTTCCAATACAAAATGCATTTATTGTAAATATGCCCTTTTTATGAAATAATGTGCCCTTTTTGACAAAATTGCCCTTTTTCTGTAATATGCACCCTGCCCTTTTTAATTTCTAGAATGATCCCTGTTTTTATATATAAAAAATAGAACCTGAAGGCATTGATAATTTAAAATTCACAATTTCGCCAAATCAGAACCCTGTGAGAAAAGTCTGGATAGACCCCAGAAGAATAAACAAGTGAACAGGGGAAAAGAATTATGGGAGTGCATGTACAACAAAGACAACCCCTAAACTTATTTTTATAACATAAATTGAAAGAAGACATCATTTCCAGTGACAATTTAAAAATATCTTATGTATTATAGTAACAATTTAAAAATATCTTATGTATTATACATAAAATATATTGATTTGAATTTTATATGTTAAGATTTCTTTTTGCTATTTTATTGTACTTATATTTGATTAGTATACTAATTTCTTATAGGTATTATTTCATAAAGCATTTACCACCTCTTACTCCAGATATGAGAGCTCGTGGGCCAGCTTTGCCATTAAAGACAAGAAGTAGTCCTGAATTCACACTTGTTCTTGATTTAGTATGTTTTGTAATTTATCTTGTTACTCCATGAATTTTTTTGTAGAAGGTACTAGTCATAATAGACTGTTTATATAATAGCTACCTAATTTTAATTTAGACCATCAATAAAAAAATAGAATTAACAAGCAGGTCAGGTGTATTCAAGTTAGATGTAATTTGTTTATAAAACCTTATTTGTATTTGTGGAAAAGTGTTGATAAATATATGAAAAAAGACAATTTCAATAATTGGTACTAAATGTGTGATGAAGAATTCTACTTGATATAATTATGTTGATTCTTAAGTTTTAGCATTTATCTTTGTATTTTTAAGATTTTTATTATTGCTTTTGGATAAGTGTTCTTAAAATAAAAAGAAAGATAATTAAAGATAAAGATGCACAACCTGTTGCCTGCAAATTTTGCCAATTTATAACTGGAAAAAATTGCAATTTTGGTCCACAGGTCACAAAAAATAATCCTCAATTTGCTCTGGGAAATTTGAAAATTTCACCAGTCAGTTAAGAATCTCTAATTTTGTTGGATTGGGTGCAGATAAATAGCAAATTTTGTAACTTAGGCTCAGCAAAATTGCAAATTTCATTGATCAGACATGGAAAATTGCAAAGTTTGTCAATAAGGCACAGAAAAATTGCAAAATGTCATTGATCGAGCACAGAAAAATCTTTAACTTTTTTGATCATGCCTGAAAATTTTCAAACTTTCTTGATCGGCTGTGGGAAAAATCATGAAATTTGCTGTTGCAAGAAAACTGCCAATTTTGTTAATTTGCTGTCGAGAAAAATTGCAAATTTGATCGATCAAGTTCAGAAAAAATGCATCTGCTTATTGCACGACTAAATAGAGAATTTTGTCAATTTTCCATTAGAAAAATTGCGAATTTCATCAGATTCAGTTAAAAAATATGAATTTCACTGATCAGGTGTAGAAAAATCCCAAATTTTGTGAATCAAATACAAAAAATCACAAGTTTTGTTGATTGGATGCAGAAAAATCTCAAATTTTATTGATTAAGTACAGAAAAAATGCAATATTCATCAATCAGCCACAGAAAAATTGAAAATTTCATCGATAATGCATTAGCCCAAACATAAATACGTTGAATTTGCAATTTTTATAATTTTATGGTATGAATTATAAAATTAATATCTAAAAAAATTATTGTTATCAACCTGCAATTTTTTTTATGGATTTAAATTTATTTAATACTGCTTTATGGAAATCCAAAATTAAAAAATTTTCTTCCAAGTAGTTCTCAAATTATGCTTAAACGGCAAAACGATGATTTGAGGGATCATTTACAATATAAGTGACTGAATATTTTAAAACTTTTCTTGCTTTCCTGTAATCTAGCAGTCTTCAATGATTATTTAAGTGACACCTAAGATGCCTCGATAAAGAAGAGAGCTCCCTTGATCAACAATAGAGTACTGAACTTCAATTTGGATACAACTCCTAAAATATGCTTGTTTTAAAATAATTTCTTGGAAACTTATCGTACAAATGGCATAAAAATTTGTTTTGGGGCTAATTGAAGGATGTAGAGCACATTTATGCTGTCAGAATTGCATACTGCTATAGAAGAAAAAAATTAAAAAAAGGGTCTGTTTTAATATGTAGATGGGGCCCTAATCAAATTTTATATACATCATTTAAAAATAGATTATTTTCAATCATTTGGTTCTAGTAGCTTTTTTCTACGATAATTTGTTGAGTTAGTAAGGGATGTTTACTTTTTTCCCCATGACTGTACATGCTTGCGTTTATAAACTAAATCTGAAAGATCTCTATATATAGATATTTATTTCTTTTTCTTTTTCTTTTTTTTACACTTTTAGTTTCATATATTTGTATTCACAATAGACTGATATTTCAATTCACAGCATCTTCTACTTTACTTTTGGCATGCCAGCCTTTTCATATTTTTGACCACATTTATAGTACATGTGATTGTTATTAGATGGCGTAAGGAACTAATCGTGATCATCAGTGCTACTACTATGCATGACCAGATGTACAACAGGGTCATACTCCTAAGGAGAATATGGGATTTAGGGAATAAATTTGGGGTTGTAAAAATCGGAGGATAATGTATAAAAATCCTCAAACCCAGAAAAACCTGGCAAAATGATTGGCTACTCTGGAAAAGTGAGTTCAGTTGCTGTTGTTTGTGTGCTTTATGAAATGACATCTGTCAACATCCATTCAGTCATTACGCACACCTTCTAGCATAGTGAGGTTTGTCAACTGTTCAAGAAGAATTTATGAAAAATAAAGGACACTTTTTAAATTGTTAATTGGCACTTGTAGCCTTCATGTTATTCATAATGCTTTTCAAAAAGGTAATGGAATTAAATTTTTACAGTAAGCTGCCAAGATTTAAGGACAGCCCCACAAAGCATACAGACTTTATCTCTATTTTACACAAATTAATGTTTTTCTTTTAAAGTTCTGTTCATATTGTTTGTGTAGGTGATGTATAAACTTTATTTTTGAGATTATCTTGTTTTCATTTTATTTTGAGGAAACTGGAATGACTTGATACTGGATTTAAAAACGTCATTAATTGTTGAGATAAAAAATTTACATCAGGGGATTTTTTCTTAGAAAATAAGTATGAACCCTGTATAAATGTGAGAGGTGGTAGTATAGAGAGCTAGCAATGGATATGTTAGGAATATTCATTGCCCTATGTCTTATCGGCCTTGCACTATTCTTTGTATTATATAAATTGTATTTGCATATTACATTAACATATTTGCTTTAGCATAAATGCTTATTTCTGCTTCTATACTATCTTTTTGGTAACTATATTTTTTACTTATCTATCTCAATAGTTTATTACTTAAAGTAACTTTATTTATTAATATTAAGATAAATCCACTTACCCTTTTTCCAGCATTTGCTAAGTCCTCCCTTTTCCTTTTAAACTTTAAAGAAATATTAATTCATATTTCTCAGTCTTTTTCATTTATAGTAAAGCACCTGTTAAATATTGAACTTTAACGGCATGTTTCTAATCCAAGACCTAGTTGATTATCTGAGTAACTCCTGATAGTGTTAACAGATGGCATTGCAGTATGACGTCAGTTCACGACTTGTATCACTTCTTTAGATTTGCATGCAGTGTTCTATAAGCCGATGGAAGGAAGATCTGTCATGCATAGGTGTCCATTCTCGATCATAGGCGGTTATAATTGGAATGACCTGTGATATCTATTTTTTTTTTTTTTTTTTGAGTCCACTTCTAGTCTTTGAGTGAAATAATCATGGTCTTAAGTTAAACATTTATTCTGGATTCTTTCTAATCAGCTGACATTGATGTTTTTTCTACTTGAGAAAAAGTTTTCATATGGATTGTTAGAGACAATTTTTTAGAGTAAGGAGTAGTGTTTTACGACATTGTGTGACTGTTATTCTAGAGAATGGCATTTGGTAATATAATGATATAATTTCCATGAAATGCCTATTTTTTTTATGCTGAACTTCTTCATCACAATATCATGGATGATTTACTTGGTTTAAAAGTTATTTTTCAATGTTTGTGTTGGGGAAATACGCTAGCGGTGATTGTGACTTCAAGTAAAAAATCCTGAAAATTAACTGATACAAAGTAAAAAACCCTGAAAATTATCAAATGCAAATATACTAATTTCAAAGGTCACATTTACTCAAAAACAAAATTTGAAACAGGAGAAAAAAAAAAATTAGAGCAGAAAAAAGTTTTTGGAATTGGAAGTTTCACTCCAGCAATAACTTTTTTTTTCACAATCTTTTGATGTAATTTGCAGCTTTTTTGCGATCTTTTGACAAAATCTGTCGTTTCACAATCTTTATGAAATTTGCCATTTTTTCGTGGTCTTTTCGAGAATTTTGCTGATTTTCCGTACTTATATAACAAAATTTGTTGCTTTTTCGCAATTACATGATGAAATTTATCAGTTTTTTGCAATTTTTTGACGAAATTAGTCATTTTTTGCAATTTTTTGACAAAACTGATATTTTTTCACAGTTTTTGAAGAAATCGGCCTTTTTTTCATGATTTTTGATAAGATTGGACTTTTTTTTTTTTTGCGATTTTGGACGAAATTGACCATTTTTTAATGAAATTGATCCTTTTTTCACAATTTTTTGATGAAATTTGCCTTTAAAAGAAAAAAAATTGCATTTTTAACCTGGAATTCCAGAAGGAAATTTTTTTTTCTGTGCACTTCCTTAAAGAAATTCATGTTTTTTCCATTAATCTTTGACAAAATTTGCATTTTTCCTGCAATTTTTTCGTAATTCACGATGTTTTTTAATGTCGGAATTTTCCGCTTAAAGATATAAACTCAGAAGGATCAATTGAAAAACTCTGGAATCGTGGAGCACACCCGGAACACAATCACTCCTGATACACATTTTTTATTGTAAGTTCAGAATGAAAGCAAAGTTTATTCTTTTAAATGAGAATATGTGTAATCTTCTATCTCTACTTCAGGTTTTTTCCTGATGACTGTTGTCATATGAGTTCCAGGGTGTTTAAATGTATGTCAGAGTTCATTCTAGGATCAAGGACAGGCAGGGTGCACTTTGCCATAAAAGGGCACGTTGGAAAAAAAAGGGCACATTAATGTAACTATAAATAATCAACTAATCAAATTCTCTCCTCCCCCCCCCCCCCGATCTATCCCCCAAAAAGTATTTTCTTCTCCCCCTTTATCCCCCCTCACACTTTGCAGTGATAATATAAAATATTCATATTAATTTCCTTTTCTAGAATTTTATATCCCCCCCCCCCATCCCAACTTCCTTTCCCTTTCCTCCTACAAGCCAAGCTTACAATTTTTTTTTTCTACTGTGACTGTTATTTATTTATTGAAAAAAAAAACCTTGTTTACCCTTTGAATAACATGAATTTTTATAAATTAGTAGAAACTAAGGGGAAAAGTAATGTATTTTCTTAAGGGGGGGGAGCTTATGAGATGACTGATAAATTACTTTATTAAAGATTTACAAACAAGACAATAATAATAATAATAATAGTTTTAAATTCTTTAAATTTTGTATGGTAGGTAGAGGAGGAGAGGAATATTGAATCTTGAGTGGGGGGTGGGAAAGAATTACATGATCGATTGGTCATTGTTATAGCAAAATGAAGCCACAGATGAAAAAGAAGAAAAAAGACTTTGAAAGATTTTTGACTTAATGGGGTAGGAATCAAAAGAAAAGAAAGTTTTTTTACCTTTAAGGAGCTATTAAAACACTTGTTATTTATTTATCTTATTAAGGATTTTAAATAAAAGAAAATAATTTAAATTAAAGAGTTTTAAATGGTTTATATTTCGTGTACTTAGTAAGGGGGGAGTGGGGGGAGAAGGGAAACATTAATTTCGGATAAGGGTGGGGGAAATTTTTTTTATGATTAATTATTGATATAATAGAGTAACAGATTGGATACAACAGAAATTTTTTTTTAACAAAATAACTTTTAAAAATTTTAAACTTCATGAGCTGAAAAAGGGAAAGCAGATGTTTTTTCCTTCCTTTTTTTATGAGGAGGGGAGGGATGCAATTTTTGGAGTTTTGCATCATTTTTTTAATACAAAATTTAACTTTTTTATTATGTTTTGCGTCGATTTTGTAACATTAAGTAACTGCAGAAGCCCATTTCAGTGTTTTAGCCCAGTATAATAAATTTTCTCCTTTACAATATCTAAAATTTTTTATAAAAATTTTACCGATTTTTAGGTTTAAAACATATATATAATTTATGTATATAAAAGGAATTAGGTTTTTATCTGTTAGTGCATTATAGTAACTGTTATTCTCTGCAATTTTTGAATTTTTCCCAAATTTGTTTTAAAATTTTAATGTTTCACTGCTTTTTACACCTATAATACAGTACTTCAATTTTTTTTTGGGGGGGGGGGGGGTCGGGGAGGACAAATAAATAAATAAATATTAATACTAAAAAATAGTTTTCCCTTGTGTTGTGAAGTCCGAGTGTATATAGGTCTGGGTTCAATCCTTAGTAAGTAAAAAGGTAAAATTACTTTAATAAATTTAACACTCAATGTTCGTCTTCTGAAATTTTTATTTTTCACCGAAAATTCCGTTAATTATATTGATTTCGATAATACTGCAAATTAAAAAGAAAAATAAATACTTACCTATATTTTCCTGGGCGACGGGATGACATTAGAACTATGGCTTTATTTTTTCTCTCCAAACTGTCTTATAATATTAATGTCCCCCATTTTTTTCTGAAGGCATTAACGCTGAATAAGAACTTAAAAAATTTTATACAATTTAACACACTCAACTAAGTTGGCATGAACGGTACAGTTTTGATACTGGAATTGTTGTCTTTACTGAAACTGGTAGAAAGTTTCACCAATCGCCTTTGCTCCAATGAAAAATGGGTACGTCCCCTTCCCTAAAAATATGGGGAAGCAATTCCTTCATCCTTTAAATATTCCAAAAACGACCGAAAACAATCACATTTCCACCTTTTCTGTTGCCTCAAATTGGTCGTAAATCTCACAGATAAACAGACGATAATTGGATTTCTCTTCAAATAGCAATAAAATCAGGGCAGCGTAGTTTACACTTATTTTGCTTACTTTGCATCCACAAAATCTTTCAGACACTTAATTTTGGTCCTTGTTTTCAAAAAATTACATAAAACCAACTGATTGACAGAAAAATCTCAATCTTATTATTTTCAAATGAAGTTATTAAATTACTGATGTGTATTTTTTATTTATTTACTTTTATTTTTATCAGCTGGGCCTGGATCCTTAATTTTTTTTAACAGCTCTGTTTGAAAATTTATTTTCACTTTGCCATACTGGCATTTTTCTTATGACTGTTCTCAAATTCAAACTATTTTAAAGTAATTTTTTTAGTTGTTTTTTACTTATAAGTGCAGTGATGCTCTTACTATAAAACTGTAAAATAAAATAGTATTTTCCATTTATTGATAAAGACCATTAAAAAAGTTTAAGTAGAATTTTTAGGTTTTAACAGAACTCGACTGACTTAACTGATTTGCTAAAAAAGTTTAAAATCCGAAACCCTCCTGAACTTGGCGATTCCGAATTTCAGATCATATTCAGTTTATTTGAAAAAAAAAAAAGAGAGAGAGAGGGTATAATTTATGTCAAGAATGCATTTTCAATTAAAAAAAAATTGCTAATTTTAAAATATATTTTAATAGATAATTAAAATATATATATAAAAGGAAGCTATCTGCATTGAACACTGAATTTCCCTACGAAATATCTATGTTAGTAACACATTTACAATATTGAAGAAATATGCTTAAAAATGATTAAAAAAAAAAGGAAATTTGAGAGGACTTTTTTTTAATGAAAGCTAAATATAAGTTTTTATAAAAGTATCTTTAGCTAAGCAGTAATTCTGTTCCAATTTTTCTAAAATGGCAATAATTTTCCGAAAATTAAAAAAATAATAATAAATCGGTTATAATTCCGAAAATTTGAATCTAAAATCTATTGTGATATTCGACAAATGGTCAATCATTCAAAGAAATATTGCTAATATCGTCAAAGTATCACGGAAAAAACGGGAACAAACTATCGTGAAAAATTGCAAATTTCATACATAGTTAAAGAAACAAAAGCTAATTTCTTCAAAAAATCACAAATTACGTCAAAAACGACAAATTTTATTAAAAATCACGATAAAAATGCTAAATTTTGTCAAAGGATCACGAGAAAAAAAAAAAAAAAAGAAAAAAACCCCATTGTGCCAAAAGTGGATACCCCCCGCCCCCAGTCTCTGTTTCAGTCTTTAATAAAAATTGCTGTAAATTTTAGAAAATATTTTTTTACTCAAAATTGTCCCTTAAAACCACCTCTTAATTAAAAAGAGAGAGAAAAAAAGAATCTAGTCATGGTTCCTTTCTGCACAGGAAAACATTATCCATCCAAAATTATGATGATCTGATTGAGTAAACAGTAGTTTTTCGATTTCACTTAGCGAGGTTAATAAACAACTCTTTCTTGAGACATTTTTGGCAGGCATTGTCCCTGGGTCATCTACTTCTCCAGAATAGAAAGCGAGTTGTTGGGGATCTTTCCTTTTTCTTTTTTCTTATTTCAGTGAATTTTCATGATAGCCGAGTTCTCATGAGACACTGTAGAGGGCAGACAAAGAAAAATTTATGACAGCGTGGGTGCTAGAGTTTTACTGAAAATAATTGGTGTTTGTATATAAAGAGGTTGGGGTGTGGTTAGTGTGTGTGTGTGGGAGGGGTGCAGGTGTGAAAAGGGACAGATTAGGAATGAGGCTAGGAGGTTACATAATATTTACAAATAGTTTAGCGTTGGTTTGAAATAACCTTAAAAGGGAGCTTTTTTTTCTTCTGGTCAATTTTCCGAGTGAAAGGGCTCGTGGGGCGGGGTTTTTGGATGATGGGGACATCGGGATGGCAAATTTTATAAAGAAGGGTGGGCAGGGCGGCACGCCCTGTGAAAAGCGCCTAGAATGAACTCTGGTATGCTATTAGAGATTTACGATTTTGAAAGCCTTTCTGTTAACTGAACAATCACGTCATGATGTTTAATTAATGTGAAATGGATTTTAATTGTTTTAAATTTTAAGATTTGTTTTAAGTTGCATATGTCCTTGTTATTTATTAATGCCACCAAATTCATTTTAAAGTTGTTTTTCTTCAGGTTTGTTAGCATTTACATTTTTACTTCATACTAGTAATTTTTTTCAGCAAATTATCTAGGGTTTATAAAAATAAGTGTAAAGCGTTCTGCATGAAAATTGGGTGGAGTGAACAGCTTCTTCAGTAAGGCATCGACCAAGATATAGTTTAAAAAATATTTATTAAAGAAAATATGATTCTAGGATACATATGGTCATTATCACCAACATTTTAGTATAGTCATTAAAGGTTCTAGACTTGAAAAATAGGGGAAGATGGGGATACTTGAGCCATTTTTTGAATTTTAATTTTTTTAATTTTTTTATATTTTTTTAGAATAAAATAAAATATTGAAAATGAAAATTTGATATTTTTCCTTCAACTAAAAACCACTTTCAATAAATTTTGAACTATTTTTCTATGTATAATAAATATTTATTTTTTGTTTTACATCATGGCTCAAAGATCCCCATGGCGGGGATACTTGAGCCATAGTGAAGGGATACTTGAGCCACTAAGGAAAAATATCTACAAAAGTAATTTTTTTCGCTTTATTTTTGCGCAAACATTTTACAGAATGATAAATTATGAAACGTAAAGTCTTTCAAAACCAATTGAGAAAACAAAGCTAGTAATACGATCATTTTTTGTCGTTAAAACTGGTTGTCGAAGGATAATTTGAACTTGATTTATAACGACGGTAGAAACATCCTCAGTTCAGAGCCATTTAAATTTGGAATCTGCAATTCTTCGGGCAAATTTCATTTTCAAAATATTAAGCACTTATCCAACAAATATTTTTACAGTTTTCTTTCTGGCATATTTTATTAGTAACCAAACATCAATAGAAGGTTCTCTTTCACATCATCACCATCATTGACAGAATTTTCCTCTAATTATATTGTCGAACTCATACTTTTAGTTTCGTAGCTGTCGGAATTTAAGCCAGATGTATCATTCTACTATTTCAAACACTTTTTTGATTTTACAGGAAAAGATTTTGTCTTCCTCTTTGGCTCCGTGTAGGTAAGTTTAAACTGGGATTTTTGTTGCTTTTCTTGTTTTTGTGCGCTCTTTTTACCAATTTTTCTTCAATTTTCTTAATTAAAAAAAAGTTACAGCAACAGAGGTTACGATTTCAATATAAAATACTAATCTTAATATGTTATATTAAAAAATAAATATTTTAATATGTTGGACCTAACTAATTAAAATATTAGAGATTATAGCCTGTAAAACCGTTTTAAAAAGTTATTTTCATTTAATGAAAGTTAAATTGAAAACTATGTTTACATTTATCTAGACAGGCTATTTTGTTAGTCAAATCAAAAAATAAAATAGACATTTTCATTTAAAAAATATACATTTTTAAACATTTTTAGGCCGTTATTTTTTTAAGAAAAAAAAAATAAAATGAAAAATTATTCTCCCTTTTCTCCAGATAAATATCTATTAGTGAATATAAGGATGGAATTTTATTTTTTGTTTGTTTCACCCATGTTTAATTTCTAGTGGGGATGGTTAAGACATGGCTCAAGTATCCCCCCTCTCATTGGCTCAAGTATCCCCACTATCACTATTTTTGTTTCCCAGAGTTTTACTAAATAAAGCATGCAGCAATTAGAACTATTTTAGACTCAAAATACAATTGAAATTATGCTTATTGAATGTATGTATATAGTTGCAACTTTAAACAAAACTTTGATTACAAAAAAACAAAAAAACCATGCACCCAAATATTTACTTTAGATAGGGAAAAGACAACTATTAATCACTATACTTTCAAAATGGTAACAAGATGTGTCATTTCTTTTTTACATGTTCAGAACTATAAGTATGTTATCATATTGGCAGTTTTAGAAAGAAAAATTAACCAACTGTAGAGATAATAGGGGTGGCTCAAGTATCCCCTATGCTCAAGTATCCCCACTCTCCCCTATATATTTTGCATATATTTTTTTCCCTTGTCTTTTTACGTAAATGACATATTAATAAATAAAAAATCCCTGTCGGCTGGGCCTATAGGCGGAGGTAGATTTCGAAGAGTGCTCATTTCAACAAAATATATATATATATGATTAGAGATAAACCCAGTTTAATAACTTCATTTGGCCATTTATGAAAAATTTTTAATTTCATTTTTCTGCAAAAACTGGTTTTATCAGAATCATCTTAAGAAAAATTCAGCTCAAATTCCCATTATGACAACATATTTTGAAATAGATTCTAAATTTATTAAAAAATCGACCAAAACAGTATATTATACAGTTCCTAAATAACAAAAAACTGACAGTTGAAAGCATTTGAGAAAAAAATCGAATTTAAAAATGAGTCATAAAATAACCGATTTGTTGTTAGAATACATCCTTAATTCTTTAATCATCATTGCCTCGGAAAATTTTGTGCGAAATACTCACTTTGACAGCATTTTTAAAAATATATTCTATCTTTATCAAAAAACTGGCCAATGCGTCACAGTATATAGTTCCTAAATAAGAGGATCTGTAAATTGGATGCATTTGAGAGCGAAAATGGATTTTAAAACGAGTCATAAAAAAACGTAATTTGCTATGTGAAAACTTCCTTAAATTTTCAAATCTCGAAGACTTCGGGAAATTCTATTCAAAATACCCATTTTTGGTAGCCTTTTTCAAAATATATTCTGTCTTTATCAAAAAACCGATCAATGCATCACATTATATAGTTCCTAAATAAGAGGATCTTTAAACTGGATGCATTTGAGAGCAAAAATGGATTTAAAAACGAGTCAGAAAAAAATGCAATTTCTTATTTGAACACTTCCTTAAATTTTCAGTCACGATGATTTCTAAAAATTCTGTTCAAAATACCCTTTTTGGTAGCCTTTTTTGAAATATATTCCGTCTTTATCAAAAAACTTACCATTGCATCACATTATATAGTTCCTAAATAAGAGGATCTGTAAATTGGATGCGTTTGAGAACAAAAATGGATTTTAAACGAGTCAGAAAAAAACGCAATTTCTTATTTGAATACTTCCTTCAATTTTCAGTCCCGATGACTTTCGGAAATTCTGTTCAAAATACCCTTTTTGGTAGCCTTTTTTGAAATATATTCTGTCTTTATCAGAAAATTGGCCAATGCGTCACTTTATACAGTTTCTAAATAAGAGGATCTACCATTTGGATGCATTTAAAATCAAAAATGAATTTAAAAATGAGTCAGAATATAAGCCTTTTGGATTTGAGGTTTTTTCTCCAACTCCTATTTTTGTTTAATTTCTTTTTGCTATACGAATTGGTCCTATGAAAAACTTGTCAATATAAAAGTTGTAGATATTTTTGAGAAGATGTAAAATAAATTTAATCAGATCTGATATCTTAAAAATTGACGGAGTTATGGATTTTTCTCTTTTTTCAGCGCCCTTTTTATTTTCGTTTTTAATTTTTTTCATCGGTAAAAGTTGGTCCTATCAAAAACTTGTAATTACAAAAGTTTTAGATAATTTTAAGAACATTTATAAAAAATTTATTTGGGCTTAATATCTTGAAAATTGACGAAGTTATGAATTTTTTTCTCTCAAAAACCCTGTTTTTTTCGCCCCTTGAGCCCACTTCTAAATTTATCAAAAATCTGTCATGTATATACATTTGGCCTATTTTTAAGAAGTAATATAAACTTTAAACCGATTCAATATCTACTTTAATTAAGAAGTTATGGTGTTTTTTCGGTTTTCACAAAAACGCCCCCTATTCCGACCCCCATGGTCCGATTTTGCCCATTAACGAACTCAGCCAAGATTTTATCCCCATTGATTTTATGTACAAGTTTGGTGGAGATTGGTGAAGAATTATAGAAGTTATCGTGTCCATAAAAAAGTGAGATATATATATATAGATAGATAGATAGATATATAAACTGGTGCGATTGCAATAGGTAGTATTTCTTACGAAATCTACCTAAAAACATCCCTCTTCCTCTAAAGTTGTAAAATCCATTACCCATAAATGTCTGCTGAGCCTGAAATTTGTCATTAAAAAAATAACTTATTTTTCCAAAAATAATATTTTTTAACATTAATTAAACTTCCCAATTTAGATTTCATATAATTATACTTTTAGTTTAATTATTTTATATAGTTAAACATTTATATTACATATGTATATGTATAACATATTATACATACATATATATAATATGTTATTATACATATTAACAACAATTTATATACAACATTATTATTGTACATATATACAATTATTATATTGTACTACATACATATATATGTATAACATTATGCATATAGTTTAATTATTTTATATAGTTATCAATTAAAATCTATTTGATAGTAGAATGTTTCACAGTTTAATAATGATCGTGAATCAGTTCATGAGGTTGATCTGAGCACTTTCACTGTTTCTTAAATCTCTTTTATGAAGAGATAATCGTCTGTATATTTGACCTGCTCTGGTCTCTCTATCATATCCTAAGTCTGGAGTATGAAGCGAAGTAATACCTAGCTAAATTTTGAGCCGTCATTCATATTCTTTTGGCGAGAAAACCTTCTCTTCCAATCTGGATTTTTAAACCTGCCTTCTCTCTCTGAAGTCAAATTCTCCACTCCTCTCTTTTAGGATCCCATCTCTAGGTCCCCAGTAAAAAAACTTCATTTTTTCTTTATCCAATTGGAACCTTTTTAGCTTATGTCATTAATAAGCTCTCCTTCAACTGGATCATTGAGATTTCACTCCTGCTGTGAAAGATGCTTGTTTTAATGTCCGGCTACCGAAAATGTTCCAACTTCACGTGTCTGTACAATGAAAGGGATGCCACTTGGGCGCTTGCATTTTTAGCCTGTCTAAATACTGTCTAGTTCTAAGAAGAATTTTGATACATCCTTTCTTTTTATCTTCCCAGCAATATGTGGGACTCTATTAAATTTTCAGACTATCTGATGGTTTTCTCGTGTAAGTCAGTTCGATTTCTTACATAAGCTATAAGCATAAATGCTTTTTCTGTCTTTTAATTTAACTTCTGCTTTTGCTTAAACCCTTGTCATTAAATTAGTAATGAAAACATGAAGTGTTGAATTCTTTTCTGTGTGTTTGTGTTGTATATATAGTGAGAGATCATTGACCTCAATTGCGGTTGACATTTTCTTCCTCTGTCAGGAGATGTTCATAGAACTTATATTTTCAATGATTAATGTTCAAAATGCTTTCAGTGGCTCCATTTGATTGTTCCCGTGTTCCAGTGAAATATTTTTTTAAAATTTCTGATGCTTTTTATTGTTATGTTGATTATTTTGGGTCTAAAATAATAGAAAAAAAATTAAATAAAAAATAATAGGTTGTTTTATTTAAATAATTAGTTTTTACTTGCTAATAGGATATCTCTTTATCAAACAATATATAAATTACTCCATATTATATCTGATGTCTAATGTCTTTTTAATGTCTAATAACTTTTGAGGAGGTTTTGTTATATTGGCATGCGCCGGCCGATATGAACAATCGTTCCTCGGAAGATATTTAATATAATGTATGTGAAATTCAGATTTAAAATAATAATTTGAGAAAAAAAAGATGATTGTTTTGGAAGTTTGTAGAAATAAATGATTTGAAAATATACAAAGATATTTTATATTTTAATATTTTGAGATACACGTGGTCCGGACATCGAGTAATGTATTCATACACGGCAGGTTATCAATGTTTTGATGGACAATATTATTTTCTTTTTATAAAAAATTTTGATAACAAAAAAAAATGTACAACGTAAAGCCGTTCAAATAATTAAATAAATTAGAAACACTGTTGAACAACCAAAATAACTAACAATACATGTCGGCAATCAAATGGACTCTTTTGTCTAAGCAACGGAAATGAGGTGATTTGGCACGAACATATAAAGGCAAAGGCACGAATCGGACGGGGGATTTTTGGATTCGACGAGCGGTGGTGAGAAGCGAGGATCGCCGGACAGCACGAGATGGTGAGAGCAGAGTGGAACTTCGACGAGGAGGATGTGACCTGCAATGAAGTGAGACGAACAAAGAGTAGCCGAAGATCGATGAAAGAAAGCAACATTTAAGACGATGTCCGATCTACAGGAGAGCACCCAAATCTTCCTATCCGGAATGATTATTTTCAAGGATTTCATGCTGTTTCAAATATTTAGGATGTAAAATTTATAAGGTACCTATATATATTGTTTTATTTACCCCGGGGTCATAAATTATTGTATTTGTTATTATGAATTAATATTTAGCATTTCTTTGTATTCGGTATGATCAATTAATTTAAGGTTAAAATTAAATAAAATGGAAGTTATAATTTAACTCATGATTTAAGTCGTTAATTAATTTTATTCCACAGCAGCATATTCATTTTTATGTTATCTTTTTGAATTTTAGATGATTTACTTAATAATACTATACGATCCTATTTTTTGAATGGTTATCATTGAAGTTTTAATTATTTAATTAGTTTTTATGATTAAGTTTGGTAGAATGCATTATATTCTACCACATGTTAGTGTCTGCCCATCTTAATTTGGGGATTGACACAACACATTTTTGGTGCCTTGTGACCTTTGCCATTGCCATATATAAAAATTGGCGTCACAATTTATATATATATATATATATATATATATTTCTGTTTTTGGTACCGCAGATTTAGCCTATTTCGGCGCCGTCACCTGGTAGATTTTTTTTCCTTTTCTGCTGCTGTGGTTGTTAAAATATGGTGTTTAAAATGGAGTAAGTTGTCTGGGGAAAAAAAATTCAAAGAAAACAAATGATTTTTTGAATAGTAGAAAATTTAATAAGGTTACGATTTTTATGTTTTTCCATTACTTTTACGTGTTGCATGTGTTTTTTAAATTAAAATTTATTTGATAAATTATATTATTTTGGTAGTAAATTTATTTATTTATTTATTTTTGAGGATTTTTCATTGAAGTTTTAATTAATTAGTTTTTATGATTAAGTTTGGTAGAATGCATTATATTCTACCACATGTTAGTGTCTGCCCATCTTAATTTGGGGATCGACACAACATTATCTACTTTGAACACAGGGTTGGGTTTCTTCCGGAAGAAACCTATTTCTTCCAGGACAGTGTAAGAAACTGGAAAAAAATGGAAGAAACCAATGGAAAACATAACATGCTCAAAATTAAAGCATAATAACTATACAAAATAATTAAATTAAAAGTATAATTATATGAAATCTAAATTGGGAAGTTTAATTAATGTTAAAAAATATTCTTGGAAAAATAAGTTATTTTTTTTAATGACAAACTTCAGGCTCAGCAGACATTTATGGGTGATGGATTTTACAACTTTAGAGGAAGAGGGATGTCTTTTATTAATATGCCATTTATGTAAAAAGACAAGGAGAAAAACTACCTGCAAAATATTTATTTTTCACATAAAAATGTTATTTTCATATAAAAATGCATTATTGAAAACCGCATGCTACACAGTAAATATACAAATTTGCAATTTATATTAGCATTATAGCATGCATATCTGAATGCTGATTTAAAAAGACTATTTTTCTCAAAATATCTATGGGCAGCAATATAAAAATCTAAGCATTAGTGGGCAGTTTTTCACCATTAAATTTTATTCCTTAATTTTCATCTAAATTTTTTGCAAGAATTCTTATAAAATTTTAAGTGAAGAAAAAAAAAATTTTTTTTTTAGTGATAAAAGACTACCCACTGCCTAGATTTTTACATCCATGTCTATGAGCATGTCGAAATGGTTTAAAACTCTCCAAGTTTTCTGTAAGACTTGAAAGTTTATTTTTATTTCATCTTTTGCATTCATCCATTCTAAGTTGAGAATCTAATTGCAGCATTCTATTGCTAAAAGATTTTTTTTTTTGTTATTAATACTTTGTTGCAGTAAAGAAAATGATGATTTTAATGAATTTATTTAATATAGTAATTATTGTACTGTATTACTTACCTTAGTATAATTGATGTAAATTCAAAGCACTGTCTTTTATTTAAGTGAGTTTCATTCTACTGTTGGTAAATGATTTGTATTATTTACTACTAGTTTCAAAAGTTTTAATAACTGAAAAATATGCTTGTTAAATTAACCACTTCACCGGCAACGGTTATGGGGAAACAGTGCTTTTACCCCCCAACTTATCTCGTAGCAGACGGTGAAGTGGTTAAAATGGATAACATTTAATTGATTTCGTGCATTTTTGATCAAATTTCTTTTCTTTATTAAGCCAATGGATCTGATGTAACCTTCATTAAGACAATGAAGATCTTTAGACTGGTTCATGTGATCTTGGCTTAAAAACTGATGTAGTATAATTAATTGATCTAATATAATATATTATTAATTTAACATATAATTAATTGAATTTTTATACATCTGGTGTAATTAATTTACTACAGGTTATAGCAAGAAGACATTTATTGTATCTTATAAAGAATAACACTTTTTTCCATTTCTTCCATTGTGGAAGAAACTTATTTCTTCCGTCTGGTTTTTTCCGCGTTTTTTTCCACTGCGGAAGAAACTTGCCAACCCTGTTTGAACAAGTCTGTTATTTTTTTTACAAAATACATTGAATGAGAAAGTGTCTTTTTTCTTAATAAAATCCGTAATTGTGATATTGTAGCTCAAAGCCATAATATGCTTTTATTGTTTACTAAACCTTGCTATTGTGACTCATAGAGTGAGATGGCTGCATTTCAAGAAAGAGAGGAACTGTTTTCTTGATGAAGTCCATGTGTTGATAATCTAGTTTAAGACCAAGATATGTTTGTCTAGTGTTTTCGTCATTTATTAAGTCTTGCTAGTGTGAATCATGAAGAAAGATTTATGTTGAAGTTATTACAATTTCCAGACTTATGTTTCCTAAGGCATCCAGGATGAAAGTTTAGTTTCATTATTACAGTTATTCTGATAGTGCTCAAGTTGTTGACGATATAATTAAGTCTTTTTTAGTTGCCATGTTTTCACATATAGAGTATTTTTACATAAAATTAGTTGATATAGCTTGAGCTCCAGTGTAAATATATTTAATCCATTTTTTGATGACATGTTTTTCTTTTAAATAATGACATTGTAAGTTTAACTTGGCGATTTAAATTTGAGATGCACAAAATGTGGCCTGCAAATTTCATCAATTTAAAACTGGAAAAATTGCAAAATAATTTGCCACAAGAAAATTGAAATTTTTTTTAGTATCTGAAGAATTGCAAATTTTGTTGTTCAAGCATAGAAAAATTGTGAATTTCATTGATCAAATGTGGGGAAAAATAGCGAATTTTGTAGATGAGGCAAGAGAAAAAAAAAAAGAAAAAAATTATGAATTTTGCCGATGAAGTACAGAGAAAAATTCCATATTTTGTCGGTTCAGCATGGAAAAACCATGAGTTTTGTCAATGAGACATGGAGAAAAACACAAGTTTGTTGATCAGATGGGAAAAATCACATATTTTGTTGATTGGGCAAAAAAAAAAAAAAATTGTTAGTTTTGTTGATGATGCATGAAAAAATTGCAAATTTTGTTCATCAGCTGTGAAAAAATTGCCTGTTTTGTCTGTTTATCACTTGAAAAAAAAAATTCACTTCTTCATGAGCAGAAAAATCAAAAATATCATCAATCATGCTGGGAAAAAGTTTGAGTATTGTCAATAGTGCTCTAAAAAATCACGAATTTCGTTGATTGGCACAAAAGAAATCAAGAGTTTTGTAAATCAAGCTCCAATAAATCTCATGAATTTTTTCAATCAGACTAAAAAAATCACTAATTTTGTTAATCAGGCACAAAAATGTTGCGAATTTTGATTGGGCATGAAACAATTGCACATTTTGTCGATTAGGCACAGAAAGTTCACAAATATCTTTGATGGGCCAGAGAAAATCGTGAATTTTGTCAATGATCTGTGGAAAAATCAAATATTTTGTTGATTCACAGCAGAACAATCATGAGTTTTGTCAGTTTGTTGCAAAAAAAAAAAAAAAAAAAGTAAATTTCATCAATTTGCCATGGGAAAAAATTGCAGATTTCACCAGAGTCGCAAATTTTATTGATTGGGTGCAAACAATCCATATTTCATTGATCGGGCATGAAAATATCACAAATTTTAGCAATCACTAATGGAAAAATTGCTAATTTTACAAATCAGGCATGAAAATATAACTAATTTTGTCAATTGAGTTAAAAAAAATCATGAATTTCGTTAATCTGCTTCATATAAATTTAGCATTTTGTCGATTGTCTTCATTAAAATTGCAAATTTCGTCAATCAGGTGTTGAAAAAGTGCAAATTTTGTTGATCAGATGCAGAAAAATCTCAAATTTTGTCGATCAGGTGTGGAAAAATCATAAATTTTGCCAATCAGCTTCGTAAAAAGTAAAATGTGGTCAATTAGACATGAAAAAAATCACAAATTTCTGTTTTGGGAGGTAAAAAATCAGTAATTGTATTGATCAGGCGCAGAAAAATTTAATTCATAGACTCCTTCTCTCCTTCATTCATAAAATTTCACACATTTCATTCTCCTTCATTCATAAATATACATCACATTTTTTTTTTTCAGTATTAGCCATTTATGCTTGTTTTTTAGCACTTTAAATAAAACAAAATTTACTCTTTCAAATAAAAACTAAACAATATTATCAGATCTTGAAATTAATAAATTAATCCTTGTTATATATGTTATACATACAAATGTAAAAACTATTGATATATAATATCCTTACAAACTGAATTTGATATTTTTAATACAAGCAAAACTAAAGCAGTAACCCCCCCCCCCCCCCAACACACACACCTCCTTTTCTCTGAAACCTTATATTTTATCTGATTATAGGCCGCAGAATTCTCTTTTGTGTTACTGATGTGCCTTCAACATCACAGGCATATTTATATGTGGCTTTTCTCTTGAAAAGAGTGTGCACCTCCTAGTTTAAATGTTAAAAGCACAGTTAATTTAATATGAACATGAAACAAAATAATTTATAAAGTATATAAATATTTAATTGAAACTCTGCTTGAATTTTTTGACTGTATTAATTTGTTGACTGACTACATTTCAATTTTTGCTTTTAAATAAAAATGTTATTTTATATTTTAATTTGTTGTCTTTCTTTTCCATCACATGTTTTTTGTTTGTTTTCTTTTCTTTAAAGATTTGATTAATAGATTAATGTTTTTAGTACGGTTTTTATTTTACATATTTTTTTTTTTTTTTTTTTTTTTTTTTTTTTTTTTTTTTTTTTTAATAAATTGACAATATTTGTGTTAGGCTGTTTCAGAAGATCAGCATTCTTTTTTACACTTTCACTGAAAATTGACTCTGCTCATATTTTGGATATTACTATTGTAATATTCAACAGATCAGGCACAGAAAAATCATGAATTTTGTCAATCAGGGGCAGAAAAATCATAAATTTTGTCGATCATACATGGAAAAATCGTGAATTTTGTTAGTCAGTTACTAAAAAATCATAAATATTAGTCCATCAAGCACACAAAAGTAAAAAAAAATTATTCAACAGGTGCAGAAAAATCTCAAATTTCGTTGATTAGCTCCTCCTTCCACTCCTTCATTAGGTTTTTGGCACTAGCCACTTTAATGCCTATGTTTGTTTTTAGAACTTTTAATTAAAAAAAAAAATTCTCTCCTGAATTAAGTCAAAGGATTATTATAACTCCTTGAAAACAATCCTTGCTATATCTGTTTATACTAACATAATATATCCTTGTCAGCTGAATTGGATATGTTGACTGGCTAGTAGAAAGAAGGTAAAACTCCCTCCCTCCTTCTGAAACCATATTTTTCTTATCTGATTATAGGCCACAGATCATTCTATCCAAAATACATTTATCTTTGTTACTGGTGTGGCCCTCGAAAACCTTACATTTTTCTAAGTGGCCCTTATTTTAAAAAGATTGTGCACCTATTATTTAGGATGTTTTATAAATCATGTTCTAAGCTTATTGCTAGGTATTATTATGCATATTTATAATTTTATTCTTTGTAGGATGAAACATTGGTTCATTGCAGCTTAGAAGAACTGGAAGATGCATCATTCACATTTCCTGTTATATTTCAAGATGTTGAATACCAAGTAATTAATGCCATTATAACATTTTTATATGATGAATTTGTTTTTTCATATGCCCAAAGTTTTTTGTTTTTTTTAAGTATTCACATGTTTACTGACTTTGACGTAGTATCAAATTTCGACTAATAGATCATGAATATTTTTAAATTCAAATTACTGATTGTAGAAAAGGAGGTGGGTAATATCCAATCAGATAATTTTTCTTTGTATGTTTATTTCCGTTTTTCTATCCAGGTTTTTTTTTTTTTTTAAATCAATGACCCTTATGTTAGTCTTGGATAAAATTTCTTTTTGCTGTAGAGCTTTTTCAGATTTAATTATTTCACTGAAATCATTGTCAATAATAATATTTTGCATAATTATGAATAAAATGAAATGTACCATATTTTCAGAAATAAGTGCTGCTGTGCATACAAATTAAAAAGTTTAAAATATGCTTAGTGCTGCACTTCAACCAAGGTGGGAGATACAATTATCTTTTTTTCCCCCTTGCAGTGATATGTATTACAGAGGTGATGGCTCTATTCCAATTTTTTCAAAAATTCTGAAAAGTCAATCATTAATATGAAAATTCTAAATATAAAAATATATTGTGAATTTCAAAAAATGATTGGAAAAAAAATGTCAATTATTTGCATAAAAAATACCTAGCTTCATCAAAGATCTCTGAAAAGCGAAGAGTTCTACCAAAGGATAATGAGAAAAAAAACACAAATTTTAAGAAAGGGTCTTGGGGAAAATGAGAATTTGCACAAAAGACCACAGAAAAATGCAAATTATATGAAAGGACTGTTGAAAAAATGTGTATTTCATCAAAGTATCTCTAAAAAAAACTCATTTTATGAATGGATCATGAGAAAAAGCATGAAATTTGTCAAAGGATCGTTAAAACAAATTTCATCAAGCAACTGGAAAAAATCATTTTCCCAAAAGCCTGTGGAAAAATGCATATATCACCAAAGAATCATGGAAAAAATGCTTATTTTGATATAGAATTTTTTGATTTTGTTTGCAAGTTTATTATTATTTTTTGGATATTTTTACTTTTGGAACCAATTTCAAAAGTGAAAATATTCCTATCAAAGAAATTTGCAAAGGAAATAAAAAAAGTAGAAAGTAACCTTTATAAAGATCAATCTCTGCTAGCTAATGCAAAAATAAATAAAATGAAATAAAAATATTGAAGTACCAGCTAGATATATTTTTTAATGTCTTCCATTATATTAACATTATCAAGCGGGTGTTATATAAATTACTGATACTGATTGCATTTTCAATAGTGATTGACCGAATCAGGAATTTTTCCGAATATTCAGTCAAAGTGTACACCGAATATTCGGTATAAAGTCGATTAAGTATTCGGTAACTGAATACTTAAAATTTTTTTAATAAATATTTTTGCATATTTTAACTTTTTTAATAAAATTTAATTCAATTACATTTTTATTCTTATATCTATTTGATACATAAAAAAATGCCTTCTTTCCGCTGACAAATTCATTAATCCATCACTTATTTGTTACTTTATCACTAGTCAATACCCAAAATAAATTATAAAGATATTTAATTTTACATACTATTGTTACAAGGATAACGATTATTTAATCAAACGAAGCATTTTTTAAATTAATTTTTTTTGGCCATAATTAAACATAAATCAGAAATTTATGATTATGAAATTATGATGATTTTTCAGAAATTTATGATGAGTTTTATTCTTTAGCCACTATTTTAGATCCCAGATTCAAAACATCTTTTTAAAAAGATGAAGCAACTACCAATGAAGTAAAAACTGTACTTAAGAATAAAATGCAACAAATAATAAATGTATCCTCTGGAACTGAAATTACTGAGCAAAATCAATCAAAGTTTCGATAAAAAGGATTCCCTCTCACAAACTATGCATTCATCATTTTAGGAGTGCTTTGTTTAAATTGCTAAAGTGAAAAAATAGAAAGTGAAAATCTTTCTACTTAAAATATCCTCACATCAGACATTAAAGCTTTAGACGAATTGGCTGCATACATAGTATTACCACTTATATCAAGGAAAGGCAACCCGTTAGTTTGATGGGGAAAAAAAAAAGTAATAAGTATCTAATATTAACCAAGTTAGTTAAGAAATACTTATCTGTGCCTGCCAGCAATGTTTACTGTGAACGTTTATTTTTTGAAGCAGGACAGATTTATGAACAGAAATGAAACAGATTACAACCAGATAATGCCGAACTAACAGCTTTTATTTTTACATCATAATTTGCCCATATTGAATTTCAATTACAAATATATTGTATCATTTTATAAATTATCACTTATGTTATAACTGAAGCATACTATTAAAATAAATAACATTAGATGTGCATTAGTCATCATGTATTTTTAGAGTAATACTTTACCTGTTATTTTTCATGAATTATTTTAAAAATTCAGCTGAATACTTAAAAGTATTCGGCTGAAACCGAATACAGTAGACTCCCTCAAATCCGCACAGCTTGGGACCAGAGGTTTTGCGGATTTTAGAATTTTGCAGATTTCTGGTCATCACTTTGTTTACATTTTTTAAAAAGCAATTTGAATGTAATTAATAATGAAATCAAAAGTATGATGAGTGCTTACAATATGCTAAAATATTAAAATAAGTAATAAACTAAAAAAATAAAAATTTAGATAGTTTTTAAAATGATAAAAATACTAAAAGCAAAGGTCAAATTAATAGTCAATAATGTACAATTAAATGTTCATTATAAATATGAAATGTGTTTTTCCTAAATTATTCCATGAAACTTGCCTCATAAAGGTACATTACTAATTCACATCAAGATCATAAAATAATGAAGGTTTAGCCAGACTTAATAACTAAAAAAGCTTGATTATTACATAAATATATTTGGTAAGATTGTGATTACCAATGATATCAGCAATATCTTTTTTTTTTTTTTTTTTTTCAAAAATAAATTATTCTTTCTTCATGAAAAAACATGAATTCAATAATCTTAACAAAAATTACAAATTAAAAAATATATGGAATTTATATAAAACTGAAAAAGTCAAATTTTGCACCAACATCTGAACTGAATGTTTCCTTGTTTACATCCATAAAATATGTGCGGATTTTAGAGAGTTGCGAATTTTAGGAGTGCAGATTTGAGGGAGTCTACTGTATTCAGTTTACATGCCAAATCAACTATTCGGTATTCGGTCAATCCCTAATTTTCAATTTGAAAATCGTCAAGAACATTGCCATGTGTTTATCTAAATTCTGCAAGATTTCACTCTTTAAAGTTATTTCAGTTTTATTACAACACAGACATTTAAAAAAGTATAATTGTGTAAAAAAAAAAAAAAATTGTTTTAATTGAACACTTTTTTTCCTTCCATTTCGCTTCACAAAATATTTTTGGTTCAAACTCTCTTTTTTGCATCGCAAAACATTTATCAATGGAATGTTTATCTGTTTTTCACAGCGTCAAAGTTCACAGAGATTTAAAAAAAAAAAAAAGTCATGGTATTAAGGCTTTTTTATCTAGTGGAATGGAAATACTGGACTTCTTTATGGGCATCTATAATTTTTTGAAAACTTCTTATATTTTCATAAAAATTTGGTATACAGACTAGGTTATTATTATTGCGAGTTGCTAAAGTTTGAACAAAATTGGCCAATTAACAATGAAAATATCCTTTTTTTATAGAACACTGTAAAAAATTTTACTCTTTTGCTGCATCATCACTCCCCCGCTTTTATAGAATTTCTCTCTTTTGACCTATGAGAATGCTTCATGATAGGCTAAGTAATCGTTTTCTTTAAAAGTGATGAAGTGACGAGGCTGCAAAAGGGTAAAATTTTTTACAGTGTAAGAAAAAGTTTTGTTTTAGGTTCACATGAACAGTTTTTTTTTTTTTTTTTTTCAACAATGCAAAACTTTGACTTATTCATGGGATCTTTTTTACACTTAATAAAATTTGCATGGGTACTCAAATGATTTGGAATTAAAAAGCGTGTCCCTACTAAATACTATCATGAATTTTAAATATATGTAAATCTCAACATACACTGCAAAAATTGTGAAAAATTAAAACATAAGTGAAGTGAAAAAATAAATTCAAAAATCACAAAGGAACAAAATGTTAAGTAAAATAATTTAAATATTTTACAAATATCAAAAATTATCCAAAATGTGTATAAAACCGCATTGAAAATCACGGATGAATGTGATTAAACTCTAATGGAAAGAGAACTAAATTTGCTATATTGGGATAAGATATTAATACTAGTTATAGAAATAAAAAATTGCTGTAAATTGTAAAATAGAATTTATCAAATAAAAGTTTCTCTTTTTGGAAGGTGGGGTGGCGGTTAAAATGTAAAAAATAATAATAATAAAATTCACCAAAAAAATTTAAAAAATAGAAAATTGCAGAGAACATAATTATTGTACTAGACTAATACTTTATGGGGGATTTTTGTTTAGAATTTCAAAAAATCTCCCGTCAAATGAAAAAAAAAAAAAAAAATCGCTGCATGAATCCAGATTAAATTTTATCATAAAAAATAACAAAATGTACTATATTCAGACAGGAAAGAGTACCTCCTGTGAGGAATTTTGCTTCACTAATGGTTTAGTAATTATTTGGTAGCAAGTAAGTGATGCAAATCCTTTCCATGTTAAATCCGTTTATTCTTTGGTACAGATAACTAAATACAGATTCATAGAACTCTGGGTTCTATATGAAAAAATAAACCACACGCCTTTTACAGCCAGCTCCATCATCGAGAATCATCTCCAACTTCTCTCTCATCCCCATCAGGAGAGCAACTCTCCTTCGGGCCCCTCCCAGATCAAAGTTATTGGTTCAGCTGGGATACGCCTTGGCGACAGATTGCCATCGTCCGTCTGGGAAATGAAACTATTTCCTCCGACTCTTGGCTTTCTCAGGGTGGTCTGACGATTAATCAATGGTAGCCGTAACTAATATGCTAATGTCACATGAAAAAGGCCGCGCTAGACTTGCTGTCTACAGGGAAAAAAGGACCTTAATCCTTTTAAGTGCTTCCACAATTACCAGACTTCGATGTACCAGTCCATTGTCTAGCTTTAATTAGCCAAATTAGATTCTTACAGCAGTTAAATCCTTACACTCCTAAAAGAAGAATCAACTTTGCACATTCTCTGGATGGATTCAAAAATACAAAGAAAATTTTGGAAAGATAATAGGAGGGGGGTGGGGGGGGTTGTCTGGAAAATTTAGTTATCTGATATTATGTCTAGTCTAACCCTTGGAGTTTGTTCTGGAATTCTGAAAGAAACATAAAATGAAAGGTGAGCGTGTATCATATAAACATATGAAAATCATGCTAATACAGTTGTTCAAAGTGTCTTTCAAAAATGAAATTTTTTTTAAGTTTAGAAATTCAAAGTGAAAGAAATTTCTTTTTTGGAATAGAATATTTTGTACTGTTTCTACAATACTTTTGGGTAATTTCTGTGATACCTTTTTTTAGAATTTCTGAAGCTAAGATCAATTTAGCACGGAAATTGTTTTCTTTTGAAAAAAAAGGAGGAGGAGGGGGGGGGGGTTAATATCTGATCCATTCAAAATTACATTTGTTTTGGAAAAGTAATGACTGTACTTTGCGTAAATTGGTCAGATATATTTGAATTTACACCTTTAGCATTGTTAATACCTTCTAAGTAAAAAAAAAAATATATATACATGCAGTTACATTTAATTTTATTGTATACTAGCTGACGAGCTCAGCATTGCCTGGGCCAGTGATGTTGTTCAGTTTTCAAATGTGTTATCTGTTTTCTAAATTACCTTTAAATGAAACTAAAATTTGTATAATTTTATATCTTTATATCCATTTCAGGCATGAGATTCTTCAGCGGATCCGCGGTTTTCCGCTTTTTTGTCATTTTCCGCGTTTCCGACTTTTTATATCTTTATGGATCGCGGGAAAAAAACGAGGTTTTCGACAAAAGATCGCGAAAAAACGCGATTTTCATCAAAATATCGCGGAATAGAAATGCGATTTTCCTCGAAAGGTCGCGGAAAAAAACGCTATTTTCGCCGGAAGGTCCCGAAAAATGCTATTTTCGTCAAAATATCGCGAGGAAAACTTGGTTTTTGTCAAAATATCGCAAGGAAAACGTGGTTTTTGTCAAAATATCGCAAGGAAAACGTGGTTTTTGTCAAAATATCGCGAGGAAAACGTGGTTTTTGTCAAAATATCGCGAGGAAAACGTGGTTTTTGTCAATATATCGCGAGGAAAACGTGGTTTTTGTCAATATATCGCGATAAAAACGCGGATTACGTCGATATATCGCGAAAAAAAAACCTCGATTTTCGTCAAAAGATCGCAAAAGAACCACGGATTCCGTCCTAAGATCGCGAAAAAACGCGACGTTCGTAAAAAAATGGCGATTTTCGCCGAAAAGATCGTCGAAAAAACGTGATTTTCGAAAAAAGATCGTCGAAAAAACGCAAATTTCATAAAGGAATTGCTTAGAAAATACGAATTTCGTCAAAAAATTGCAGAAAATTTGCTGTAATATCATTTTCAACAACTTTTTTGGAATTGAGTGGCAGATTAAACATTAACTTGCCATGTTTGTTTATTGATGTTTTAAGTGAAAACATGTTATATTTTAATTGGAAAATTAGCTAAGATTGTTGTGTAAAACATTGCATCAGAAATGGGAATTTAAAGTAGAAACTTTAATTTCAGAACTACCGTATAATATTTGGATAAATGGATTCATTCTCAGCCTCTTCCTCCCCCCCCCCCAAAAAAAAAAAAAAAAAAAAATTTAAATTAAATAAATAAATAAAATTAATTAACATTTAAACAAAAGTATTCACAATTTTGCTGCGAATAAAATAAGCTTCTGAATTGTCTTACATGCGCGCTGTTTTAAATAATTTCTCATTTTCCAGTTCACGCGCTTTTTTGAAATAATTTCTCATTTTCCGGTTCACGTGCTTTTCCTCTTTTTTTAACTTTTTGCAATCTCATGCCTGCATTTTGTCAGAATTTGTTTTTTAACTAGAAAAAATGCAAAAAAATATTGAATTGAAAGCATATGCTGTTTGGTATTTTATTTCTACATAATTTTATTTTTAGAATCTATGCATGCTGAAAGCAAACAACAAAGCAACAGAACACTCAGATTTTCACTGATTTTCGTAAAAATTTGTATGCATTTTATTTTGTAAAACATAATTCTATCCATCTGAACCTACAAAATTTTTTTAAGATCTGGTTTTTGAAATACTCTAAAAAGATTGGGTTAGAATATAGTCATTTAATTACTTTTAGCATAGAAAAAAATATATACTCTCCATGAGCAACGATGTGATTCATGCTTGCTGGTGTATTTGAAAGGCTTAAATCTCTTATTTTAGGTAGCTTTCGTATGAAATACTACCTATTACATTCGCACCAGCTTATCTATCTATCTATATATCTCACTTTTTTAGGGACACGATAACTTCTATAATTCTTCACCAATCTAAACCAAACTGGTAGATAAAATCAAAGGGGATAAAATCTTGGCTAAGTTCGTTAATGGTCAATTTCGGACCAAGGGGGTCAAAATAGGGGGCATTTTTGTGAAAACAGAAAAAACCCCATAACTTCTTAATGAAAATAGATATCAAATCAGTTTAAAGTTTATATTGCTTCTAAATAATAGGCCAAACATTTATGCATGACAGAATTTTGATAAAGTTAAAAATGGGCTCAAAAGGCGAAAAAAATAAGGTTTTTGGGAGAAAAAAAAATCATAATTTTGTCAATTCTCAAGATATCAAATCCATCTAAATTTTTTATAAATATTCTCAAAATTATCTAAAACTTTTGCTTTTGCAAGTTTTTGATAGGATTAACTCTTACCGGTAAAAAAAATTAAAAACGAAAATAAAAATGGATTTTGAAAAAGAAAAAAAAATCATAACTTTGTCAATTCTTAAACTATCAAATCCAATTAAATTTACTTTGCATCTTCTCAATAATATCTACAACTTTTGTATTGACAAGTTTTTCATAGGATCAATTCCTATAGCAAAAATAAATTAAACAAAAATTGGAGTTGGAGAAAAAACCTCTAATCCAAACTGCTTACATTCTGAATCGTTTTTTTAATTCATTTTTTATTTTAAACGCATCCAAATGGCAGATCCTCTTATTTAGGAACTATATAATGTGAAACATTGGCCAGAGTTTTGATAAAGATAGAATATATTTCAAAAAAGGCTGCCAAAAAGGGTATTTTGAACAGCATTTCCCGAAGTGACCATGATAGGAAATTTGGGGAAGTATTCAAATAACAAATTGTGTTTTTTCTGACTCATTTTTAAATCCATTTTTACTCTCAAACGCATCCAGTTTACAAGTCCTCTTATTTAGGAACTGTATAATATGACGCATTGGTCAATTTTTTGATAAAGACAGAATATATTTCAAAAAAGGCTGCCAAAAAGGGTATTTTGAACAGAATTTCGAGAAGTTATCGTGATTGAAAATTTGAAGAAGCATTGAAATAACAAATTGCGTTTTTTCTGACTCATTTTTAAATTCAGTTTTGCTCTCAAACGCATCCAATTGACAAGTTCTCTTATATAGGAGCTGTGTAATGTCCCGCATGTTCAGTTTTTTGATAAAGGTTGAATATATTTTTTAAATTGCTGTCAAAGGGGGCACTCGCACAAAATTTCCAGAAGCTATCATGATTAAGAATTGAGGTTGTACTCAAAATTGGTTATTTTAAAACTCATTTTAAAATTAAATTTTTCTCTCAAACGCATTCAATTGACAGTCTTTTGTTATTTAGAAACTATATAATGTACCGTATTAGTCGATTTTTTTAATAAAGTCAGAATTAATTCAAAATATGTTGTCAAAATGGGCATTTCATCCGAATTTAGCTTAAGATGATTCTGATAAAACCAGTCCTTACAGAAAAAGGAAATAAAACATTTTTCAAAAGAGGACAAATAAAGTTGTTAAACTTGATTTATCTGTAATCAAATTTATTTTTTATTGTTGAAATGAGCACCCTTCGAAATCTACCTCCGCCTATAGGCCAAACCGACAGGGATTTTTTAAGTCCGATTGCATCATAGATTAAAAAAATGTTTCAGCTTTAAAAAAAAAATATTTTTTTTGGTTTGTCGGTATTTATAGAATTGGTCTTGCTGAACCAAAACTGCAATGAAATGGTCTGTTTTTTATTGATTTGATTATTTTTTTTAATTTTATTTTATAAAAAAATATTTCTACCTGTTTGGATGTTTCAAAAATTTTATAAGGAGTGTAAATCAAGTTTATTGAGATGTTTTTAAAATATTGTGCTGAAATATGTAAATTTAGATACTTTTAGTGTAAAAAAAATATCCTCTCCATGAGTCACAAAGTGATCTCTTTTTGCCAGTGTGTTTGAAAGGGTTAAAATCCATATTTTAAAAAACCGATTGAGAAAATTTCAAGTTTAAGATCATATAGTTGGTTTATTTATATCCCAAAAATTGCACCCTGGAGGGGCATTGACAAAAGGAAAAACAAGTAAGAAAAAATATGCTTTAAGCATAGATTATGAAACACTTTCCAATGCTTCCTGAGAACTTCGTTATTTAGGGAAATAAAGTGTTAATGTCCATAGCCAAATATGTATTGCAATACTTTTGAACAGCCCTGTATTTGATTTGTCTATTGATTTTTATATATATATACTACATAATATGGAAATTTAATTCACCAGGAAAATGCTTAACAAGTTGAAATCTCTCTTTCAGCAATTTGTACTAATTGATAGAAACATACTTGACTACTTTTGTTCAGCCCTGAAGTTTACCTATATTTTTATAACACCTAGTACTTTTATAATTAAGCTAAAATTTATTTTAAACTAAAACATTCTTAAAATTACTGAAATTGCATTCTCAGAAATTATCATTCATAGGTTTCCATGTGTTAGGAGATACACACATATCTCCTAGGGATTAAAAGAAATTAGCACAGTTGCTTAGTGCAGATTAGGAAATGCTATTGCTGGATTTAAACCCTGATAAATTTAATGTTGATTTACTGAAATAAATTTAGATTGAATTTAAAAATAAATTGTCATGGTGGACTAAAATGATGACAATAATTTAAAAACTATATACATTTATTAACAAACATTAAATAAAATAACAATCCATAAATAAACTCAAAAATATATTCACTAACAAAACAAAAAGAAATAAAATAAAAAGCAAAATGACTTATCTGATATTTAACATTAGTAAATCCCATGACAGAAAAAGCGGGCATAAAAAATATCACATGGCATATAACTCAAGTATGAAATTCTTTTTGTGAAACAGAAGTGATGAAAATATTGGAACCCATTGTCAGTGAGCAAGATGACAAATAACCAGGTCAAACCATCACAATGCAATAACTGTATAGCTATTCATACTAAAAGATGAATTGACAAAAAACAATATCTACTTTGTTATAACAGACTCTGAATCCAAATAGATTCACTTTCCTCCATCACAACAACCTGCCGTTCATGTCAAACTAACAAATAGTTCAACACATGCCCAAGCCGTCTTTATCAATAGTTCTGAAGCACCGGAAAGTCATCTTACACTAATTAAAACAAAAATACAGACTTCCCTGATACATCTTCCACTTTGCACCTAAAGCACCTTTAAAAGATGAGCAAACTGGACTTTAAATATAGTTGAACTAAAAACATTAAAAATATACAAGAGCTATTGTAAGTAAAAACATAACATCGGTAACCGGCTGAGCTAACATAAAACAGCTGCTACATTCTCTTAACACTTATCAGGAACGAAAGTAATGATTATCCAAACTGCATGGTATATATTTCTCCTGGGCTGATGAAAATCAGTCTACTATGCCCTCTTACGGATCTCGGAACTTGCCTCTGGAAACTTCTAAGCGACATCACTGGATTTGCATATGCTAAGTCAAGACAGTGCCAAACCGCTGACGTCATCTATTGGATGCAAGGAAAACCATCTCGAAAAATAGAGAGGGGAAAATGTAGAACAGAAACATGATATGAGCGTAAACATATGTATTTTTTGGAATAGATGAAAGTAGTTCAAGAGAATGCAGTTGGATGAACCAATATTTAAATAAGGAGCTTTATTAAAAAGGACTAAATATGAAACTTTAATATTGAATTTAAGAAGATGAAGGAATGGATAAATGAATTGTTTTCAAATAAAGGTAAGTGAGTTGGATTTTACCAGGAAAGTAAATATTTAAGAGAAATGTACTTAATTATATGTACTGTGACAAGAATTGGGGTTATTAACTCCTAACACCATGTATACAATGCTTTGTGTGGCCCTGTATATCATTTTATCTATACTTTTCAAACGTTCCTTACCCGGTAATTCTTCATCAACTGGAACTGCGAGTTCAGCACTTAACTCTCCATTGAATCTAAAATTTAATTCACTGTTAACACAACCTGTCAAATTCTGAGAAGAAATTGAAACAAAAGTTTGGTTACTCAATCTTTGATAGTAAACACCAAAGATAGGTGTTACTATCGTGTTTGATAAAAAAGTGTTTGCAGAGTTTCCACGCTAATGGAACGAAAGCTGATATGGTTAGCCCTATAAGATTTGTTTCAAATATGAGAAAAGTTTTTATGTGAAAGTATATTGATACAATAACTAAATAGGTTTAAAACAAATAACAACTTTTATTGAATAACATTAAAAGTAAACAGAAAAAGTAACATTTAAAATCAATTTCTTAAACATGACATAAGTTCGCCACAATGTAGATTCAACAACCATTGTTACTCTATATCAATGTTTAATGAACTAGAGCACCAAAAAGAAAAGTTATTTCAATTATAAAATATATGTAAATGTATTTTAACTTTATAAACTTTAAATCAAATTTAACTTTAAATTTAATTTAATTTAAATATATGAAACGTTAATTTAAATTGTCAAAAAGTAATATCTATTAAAAATGAAAAACTGTTTAAACATTTAATCCAATCCATCCCAATAAATCACATTGACCAAACACATTTAAAGTATGCTGACGTTACTATAAAAACTAAAAAGAAATTCAAATATTTTATGTAATTTTCATATTAAATCGCTCCCTAAAAGACTTATACAAAATATTAGTCAAGCCAACTTTCTTATTTCCATGTCTCCTTGAAGTACTAAACTGCTACTTTAAGTATTTCCCAATACAACACTCCCTGCCACTGAGTGAGTATTCCAAAACTCATGTTCTGCCACTACAATCGTTTGGCGGATGGAGAAAAAAAAAAATTAAATGAATCAACTATCTAGAAGTTTATTTCCAACGAGTTACTTAGCAAGATCCGTCTTTCGGACTCAGGAAAGATAGTAAACAAAAGAATCTCCGACGTCACCAGCAATAAACAACTTCAGGTATCTAGCATAGTCATCTATGACTCAGATCCCAAACCACTATTGCCCATACCAATATCATGATGGCGAGACAGAAAAATATTTCCTGGTTCCTTTGGAACCGTCAAACAACTTCTATAGAAAGAGATTCATTTAAAACAGTAAAGTCGGCGAGATTTATTAAAAGACATCAGATTGAATCTGGAATTAAAAGGTCTTAAAGAAGAGAGATTAAAAACATTTAAAAATCAATATAAAAAGCTTAATAGAAAAGCGCCTTTCTGAACTTATATTACCGGTGGCTGGCCTCCCTGTTCACATATCCATATGGAATCTCTCTTCACAGCCAAGCATCTTGTCCGGATATTCTATCCGTCTAACACAGGCAATGACTCCATAATAACAAACAGGAAAAAGTTCACAACAACTTTACAACAGCCATAATAAAAGACTTAATTCAAAACTAAAATTTCACTAAAATTTTTGCTAAAAGCATTATTGAAAAATAAAGAACCACTTCTATCACTTCATGCTTCCATGGGACATCCTTCAATCTTAATGACATTCCATTTACATTCACCAGTACAGCCGCCGTCAAGGTCAAAAACGAAAGTTCCGCCAGGAATATAAATAGCTCATACTCCTGGGCAACTCCCCCTCACGTGACTCTTACCTTCCGGTCAGATGTCACATTCGATTTCTAGAAGGATCAGGGAAAACGGACCAATGGCGTTTGGCAGTGAGGGGGAGGCACGCGTTGGAGACTGCAGACACGCTACGCCATCTATCAATGCTCCCGGTAATCTGTCAATATGAATTTCGGCAACACCGGTGTTTGTTGACAATGCAGGTTAAAGGAAAAGCCGAACCTTAATATCGTAAATCGTTAAGAAGTTGACAGTATGTAATAAGTAAATAAAAAAATAAAGATTTATTTTATTTTAAGTTGATATTTAAACATTGAAATAAAAATAAAGAATGTTTAAATTGAAGCTTTAAATTACTTAAATACTTTAAGAAATGAAAAATAAAGTAGAATTTATTTTAAAATAGTTTTGAACTTTGGTAATAAAGGTTAGATATACAGATAAGGTGATAGCATGAGTGGTTGAATCGAGGAACAAGAATAGGAGGGAAATAGACTCATATTTCCTGTCAATCTTAATATGGGCGAGAGGTTGTTTGACAGTGTATGTGCAGTCCAAGCAAAGATGGCGGCAGCTTTGAATAGAACATTGGTGGATTTTTTCACAGAGATCTGTATCTCACTAAGTAAACGAAATGTTAATTATAAAAGATGTTATGAAAGAATGTGTTGCTTTAAATTTTTGAGGCTTTTTTCAACATTTTACCTCTATATAAGCGAAAATTATATTAATTTGTGATGAGTCTTTAGGCTTTGAAGGCTTGAGTTTGCCTAACAATTTTTATATCAGGTAGCACCATCTATCGAATGTGAATAGAAAGAAAGTTCTGATAAAAATTTTGGTTACATAATTTCGATTAATTTTCTTACATGTTTTAAATAATTACTTTTGTTTAGAAGTATTTTTCAGAAGATTTATCTTGAAAATTTTCACATTTAAAAATTTGCGTGTCAATTACTTTAGTTAAATTAATATAAATATTTGAGAAAATAGCTGTATTTTCAATATTTTAATATTCATTGAAAAATAAATAAATAAACTAGCTCGATTTTTTCTTTTATTCTAATTACTATTGCTAGCCTGGTCAGAAAATCGTTTATTAAATTTAATGATTAAAGAAAAAATATTTTTTTAATCAAATAACTTTTATGAAAGAATTTTACTGTAACACAAACTCTTGTAAAAAAAAAAATCTTATAATTGTATCGGTATTTCTAATCTTTTAAATCTAATTTTGTGAATGAACAAAATCACAACGGTAATTCGAAATTTATTTATATAAAAATTAAACACAAGTATGCATTTCAAACCTTGTTTTTGCTTTGCAATTAAAAACTGGTGATACGCAAGGATTGAACTCATGAACATGATAAAAACATCATGTGATTCCTTTTGTCAATCAGGTATGCACATTTCAACCTGATGTTCACTAACCTGAGGTTGACGGATCTCGGCTCAGAAGTTAGTCATGAATTTTAAATATTAACCAGCATTATATTTGCTAACCTAAGGTTTCTCAACTGTGAGTTGAACTACGAGTTGATGGTTGATGAAGAATCGCCTGGTTAGTAAACTGAAAGCAGTTCAGTGTAAAAATGGGTGTGTGTGTGGGGGGGGGGGGGGAATAAATATGCTTAAATTGCATGCAACAATTTATGTATCAGCTCATTTGCATTTTGAATTACTTGGTGGTTGGTTATCTTCTAAGTGGTTGTTTTCAATGTTTTAAAGATGTCCAAGAGAAACAGTAAAAAATTTAAAGATTACTTAACTAAATCTGGATCAGATTTAAATGAAAAAGGTGAGAAATTTTTAAAACATAAATGTAAATTGTGCTCATCAGATGTCAGGGTATCCAGTAGCCACGAAAAAAAATCCAACTTTAACACTCACATGCAGGTATTTTTTCTTAAATATATATATTGGAAAAATTTGTGTTAGCAATATTGCATATTTATATTTTGTGTTTTCCTTTAAAATTGTAGTGAAGGGTATTGTTATATTAAATTTACTATATAGTGTTTTTAATCATATGTATGAAGCTATCTGTTTATTCAAAATTTGTGTTTTAATATAACTGGATAAGATAAATATAGAGATCAATTTTCTTGCAAAAGCACTTATAATAAAAGATTGTTTTTTTGTATATGTTTATTTTAACAGAATCCAGAGAAAGTATGACTGGTTTGTCAATAAATATATAGGCATAAGCAGGATTTCGTTGAGAAATGAAGGGCAATAGTAACAGAAAATGTAACAGCCAAATTTTCTTTATCTTTGATTATTTTAAAAGGGAAAAAACTTCCAGAAAATTTATTCTTTCTAAATGAGTTAGAAATAAATAATAGAAAAAAGGTTAACTAAGGGTTTTTTTTTTTTTTTTTTTTTGGAAAAGGAAAATTTGCTTATCCAAAATGCAATATATATATATATATATATATATATATATATATATATATAAAATATGCCACGTAATATCCCAGTGTTCGAGGTTGGCCCAGTTGGGTTCAGCCGCTCATTACATCAGGAATTGTCTGTAAGTTGACATCCCCTGTAGATAGGGTCCGATACTCTGACATATGCGATTTTCTAAGAAAGATGTGAAAAAATGTGCACGCTCAAAACATTTTTTGATTAGGTTTTTATAAAATTTAAACCAGTTCTATAAAAAATATTGTTTGACAATGGAAAAATTTCCGTCTCATTTTCTGACTCATCATTATATATGAGGACCCCAGAAGCCAAGGGGTACAAGTGACAAAATTTCGATTTGGAGTAAATTGAGTTTAAAGATAATTGATGTTAAATTGGAACATCAATAACAATTGAGTGAATTGAAATGGGAAATTTCTGCTTATTGCATTCTGGTCTTTGAACTCTTATTTCTATAACTGTTAAAAAATAAAGTACAATTTTCTTTAAATGTATAATTAATCAATATTGTTTGTTTTTCGAAAAAAGCGGTTTGCCTCTATAACTCAGCAAATAATAAGAAAATCACTTATATTTCTTTACCTGAAATGAAAAAAGCATATTTTTAGGTCGTCTGTGTATTTAGTTTATTTTTTTCAATTTTGTCACTTATACCCCTTGGCTTCTGGGGTCCTCATATAAAAGCATTGCACTTGATTATAATCAGGACTGTAGAGTCAGGCCCATTTTTGTGAAAAATTACCGGATTCGCTAAAAAACAATCTGACTTCAACTCCAGCTTTTTTTGTCAGACAGTTTGAAGTGAAATTAAATGGAATATATGAAATTTTAAATCCATAAAAGAGATTATTATTGTAATTTTTGGATTATATCATGCTACTCAAGTTAAAGATTATCAATACACTGATTGGCGTACACAGTAGATCAAAACAGTTTTTAATTAAAAACTGTAGTAAATGACATATTTTTTCTGAACTAGTAAAACTTTCATCTTTATTTATATATTTATTTATTTATTTATTCCCATTCCATCAAAATTTTTCTGTTCTGAAAGACACGAATTAACATAAAAATTGTAAAAAATTTTCCAAGTCCACAAGTCAAAAATAGTATTTTTTTAGATTTTGATAGTTGAATTTTTCAAGTTTGTGGGATGCAAAATTGAAAAATTAGGAAAAACAGAAAATATTTTTTGTTCTCCCTTTTTCTTCCAAAGCTCTAAGAACTGATTTAATGCCAAAATAGTGAAAATTTCCCTTATTTTTCTCGCGTTCCCTCATAATTTTAACCAACAGCAACACTACCATAAAATACCATTAATCCGCCCTTCCCTAACTTTATAAAAATTTCAAAATTTCAAAAAAATCCCGAGAAAATGCCCCTCCCCCAACCCATTCTTAACCTTCCTACCCTGTTGAAATTTTACTCAAATTTGATTAAAATATTTCACACCAGAAGAACTTTTATTTAAATCCATTTAACATACTTATTTAACTTAAATCTTTGTGTTATTTATTTAATTTACTTAATGAAAAATTTTCTGGTTTGAATCAAATGAAATGCATTATAGGACTGGGTCGATTAGACCCATTCAGGGTAGGAAGGTTAAAGATCACTGGAAAAGACATAAATTACGTCAAATGGTCACTAAAAGATGGAAAGTACATCAAGGAAAAGTTGAAAAAAAGGAAATTTTATCTAATAATCGCAAAAAAAAAATCCTGAATTTCATCAAAGAATCATAAAAAAAAAACCAATTTCTTCTAATGATTGCCAAAAATTTGTGAATTTCAAAGAAAAATCAACAAAAAACGAACATTTCATCAAAAGATTGCAGGAAAAAAGTCGAATTATGTCAATTCTTAAAATAATAATAATAATATCAAAGGATCGGTGAAAAATTCGATTTACATAAAAATATCTATAAAAAAAAGCCTATTAAGTCAAAAGATCACAGAAAATCGTACATTTCTTTAAAAATCCTCATACAATGCACTTTTTTCAAAAGATTGCAGGAAAAAAAAAGTAAATATGTCAGAGTCACATAGAGAACACAATCAAAAAAGTGCAAATTTCGTCAAAAGATCACAGTAAAAATGCAAATCAGGTCAAACGATCACAGAAAAATGCATATTTTGTCAAAAGATCACAGGAAAAAAAAAAAAGATTTTCATCAAAAGATCGTGGAGAAAAAAACGAATCCTTTAAAAAAATCTCGAAAAAAAGTGAATTTTGCTAATAAAGTACCGCCGAAAAAATGCGAATTCCATTAAGGGATTTTAAAAAAAACTTCCATTTCTGCAAAGTATCAGAAAAGAAATGCGCAGAAAAATGCAAATTTCGCCAAAAGATTATGAGGAAAATGCAATTTTCGATAAAGAATCGCAAAAAAGCAGTATTTTGTCAACTATCACTTTAAAAAACACAATTTTCATCAAACAATCATGAAAAATTCTATAAATTTCATCAAATATCGCAGAAAAAAACCCCGGCAAAATTCGTCAAATATCGTGATAAAAAACACAAATTTTGTGGAAAGATCTCAAAAAATCCTGTGTAAGCACCCCCTTAATATTTTTCGATTTTCCATCGCGTTTTGGGGGGAGGGGGATTAACAGTATTTTACGGTAGTATATTAGCTTAGCTTGGAGTCTGAGTCGAAGTAGTTAAAATTTTCCGAGTCAGTCATTTCTCCCACCATCTCCGCAGCTCTGATTATAGTTTATCATAAGTGATTTGCAATCAGACATTTGTTTTAATTTACCAAAAATTTGATAACATTTTGAGTTATAAGCAATTGTTTTCTCAGAGCGGCAGTTTTATTTCCTTGCCTACTATGTAGCAAACCAGAATTTGTATGAGGAGTTTCCGTTTTTTCAGTTTGCGATTTTTAAAACACCAATTTTGATAAGCTTTTTGTGAAAAAAAAAATCTTGTCTTGAATGAAAAATGATTTTTTTTCATTTTTCATACAAGACAATTTTTCATGGTACCGCGGAGTTAGCCATTTTCGGCGCCGTCACCTGGTAGAATTTTTTTTTCACTTTCGGCTGCTGTGGTTATTAAAATATGGTGTTTAAAAAAATGGAGTAATTTGTCTGAAAAATATATATATTTTTTTTTTTTTTTTGAATAGTGGAAAATTTAATAAGATTACGATTTTTATGTTTTTTCATTACTTTTATATGTTGCATGAATTTTTTTAAACTGCAAGTTATTTGATATCTTATAGTAATTTGTTAGTAAAATTATTATTTTGAGGTTAAAATGGCACCAGATTCAGACATTTTTGAGCATAAGATAGAAGAGAGTGGGTCAGGGCAGAATGGGACTCATAAACATTCTAATATGAATAGTATAGGAACAAATACGGATGAGCAAAAAAATTTAATGGGAAATTTGATAGTCAGACACCATCTCCACCAAATTTGTCACCAATGAAGGATTCGGAGATGATTAAAAGTGTGCAAAATCAGGTGTCTCTGGTACCTAACATCACATTTAATTTCAATCAATTTATCGGCAATATTCCAAATTTCTCGAGGAAAAATCCTGACATAACTGTTGGAGATTTTATCGACAAAATATTAGAAATTAAGGATTTCGCCGGATGGCAAGAAGCGCAATGTGTTTTTGCCATCAAGATAAAATGCATAGGGGAAGCTCAAAAATTTATAAAATCACAACCTCATTTAAAAACAACACAGTTTTTTAATTTTGAGAGAAGCTTTAATTAACCGTTTTAGCAAAACTATAGATGAAACATGCCATTTACACGAATTTACTATGGCTAGACAATTCCTAAGAGAAACTAATCGAGCATTTTTATCAAGAGTTTTGGGGTTGTCATACAAATGCTTCGCAGTCCAAGAAACAATCAGAGAAAAACGCTTAGTCCAAAAATGTCTCCAAGGTTTACAACCAGAAGTTAGAAAATTCATTATGCCTCATTCTCCAACCACATACCAACAAATTTGGGATTTGGCTATATGCCATGAGAAATGTTCAGAATGTGATGAGACACAAATGTCGATAAATGTTGTGCTGGCCAGTAGTAATTCATCAAATGAGCTACAGGAAATAAAAAGTTTAATTCAAACTGTGGTTAGCGAGAATGATAGGAAAATCGCTGAGTTAAGCAACCAAGTCCAAACTTTGTTACAGGTCACTCAATCACAGGGACAAAGCTTTCAAAACTTTAACACTGGTCCGTCAAATTACAGACACACTCGACCGAGAAGAACAATCACTTGTTATAGATGTAATCAGGCCCGTAGCCAGGATTTCCTTTCGGGAGGGGCTCAATCTTGAAATTTTTTTTCATCTGACAGTAGTAATTGTCATAATCTTAAGCGTATCTAAGAAATTAAACAAGGATTAATCTATGATTTAAATATTGCATAATATACTTGTTCATTCTTTTATTATTATTATTATTATTTTATTTCTATTACATTTTTTGATTTCTAAGAACTCTTTCAGTATATTCGAAATCGGACATATATACTCATATTCGAAAACAGAAAGTGTTTTTGAGGAAAAAACTGCAAAATAAATAAATAGATAAAATAAAATAAGTAAAAAAATTCAAACTAACAATTTTTGCGATGAACCTCGTGTATCTTTATAAGAAATTTAAAAAATACATATCGAAATGCAAGCAATTTTAATGGATTTGAAACGCTGGATTAATATTAGCGTACACGTGTCTTGCATTGTGGTTGCAGGTCTTAAAAGGGTCAATCCGTAGAAAAAATTAACTACGCATTTTTTTTTTTTCAAAGAAAAAATAACTGCTACAAATTATAAATAATCGTAAAAATTATATTTATATTTCAAATTCTTTGCTTACAAAACTTATAAATGCAGCACTTTTGGTACAATAAATTTTCTAGTGCTACAGAAACAGTTAATTGTGACTTCTTTGCAGTCATGAGGCTGATTACTTTATCAGGATCCACTGTAATGTCCCAACGAATTAATATCATTGCAAATTGCAAACCTGCTCAGTCTGTCATCTGTTGTTGGTAGGTGTTGGGTTTGAACCCAATCTCGCCCATCAGCCTAATCGTTCGGAGTTTGCCATAATTTTCTTCGAATCTGGGATTTAATTGCATTGTTACGGGCTAGGATCTCTTTCCACGACTCCCATGGAGGGCACACCACATCCCTTTGGGCCTATATTCCTCGTGTAGATAACTGGCCATCATAAACACCAATAGTAGTCTCTCATCAGCTATAGTACTTCGATGCAAAAATTTATTTTTCTCATTGTTGAAAAAGACCTTTCAGCCCTGGCTATTTTTACCAGAATGGTAGCCAAGTCTGTCAGCAAGTGTTTCATTGTACTGTAATGCATTGGATTACAATATTCTAAAACTTTTAAGGACCTCTGTATTTCTATCAACATTACGGATTCTCTCGCACCATACTTCATATTCAACTTTCATACGAAATTAACACCTTTTGTTCAAAATATTAAGAGAGATTCTCTAATTTGTTTGCATATTTCGGAGAAGCATATCCTGAAAAAGTATTTGAAAATCGGTTAAAATGTTTTCATTTAAAATAAATTTCTTATTCAAATTTTGAAACAGACTTTCAACACAGGAAATGCAGAATGTGGCCCTATATTACTCTTCAGCGGCTGTAATTTAGGGATTTGTATGTGTAGTCTATCTATATTTTTATCTTAGGATCTTTATTTCAATTTTAGAAGACTTTTTCTAAGTTTTGATGTAGAATTAAATGTCTCTCAAAAGAGTTCCATCGCATTTCATTTTCTCTATGTTTTCTAAAATAATTACGACATCGACATAGTTAGCATAAGTTAAAGGCGAAATTGTGTCACGAGATTTTTTATGAAGATGAGCTGAAATTGGCTTTGTCAAACCTAAAAGCTTGTCACGAACAAACAGGTATGTGAAAAAAACACGCTTTTCCATTCAATGACTGCCATAAAAGGTCTGCAGCTGGTGAAGAAATATTTCATCTGTTTTCCAAAATATTTCCTAAGGTAATGCAAATTCATTCTAATACCTTGACAAAAAATAACCGTATTTTCATGACGAGTTTTTATTTCTTTAAATCTTATGTTTCAAAGGCAAAGAAGCCATTTTCTTTTGTTTTCTGGGATATATAATGAAATTTGTTGCTGAAGGATTTAATTTAACTTAGGGTGATTTCTAAAAAAATTGTCAGTTCATTAACTAATCCAAGAGAGATTTGAATGGCAGGAATCAGCATGTATTTTGGGACAATGTATGGTTTAAACAATGGCTTGCAAATTGGAGGTATCTGATTTTGGGACACTTCTGACGAATCGTAAACTGGATATAACTAACATGTCCAACTATATTAGTTTCTCTGTCATATGTCTGTATGACTCATTTAGACATATCATTACGTAGTTCATTACAGCATTGTACTATTTCTTCTGTTATATTTTCGGCGGACAAATCATTTACTTAAATGAACCTAAAAGGATTTCCCGAATTATTGAGGTTTGTGCATCTTATAAATACTAGTCCACACATCTAACTCAAAATGCAAATTATTCTGTGCTTGAAATGTCCATAGTTTCATTAGTATTCAACCCCAAAACAGATCGTGTTTGTTTTTGTAATGAGTTCTTCAGTAACTATATCCCAGAATATTTGAATTATTTCATTTTGAATGTTTGGGCTACAGTAAGAAGTAGTATTTCATATGGGCATTTATAACGTTGAAATTCCTCACCTCCAGGCTTTTCTATAAATCTGAAAAGATTTCTTACTCTACTGTCTTTTTTATTTCTTCTCTAATGTTAGAGGACCGGTATTATGATTACATTTTAGTAGTATTTTCTGCTCAGCATAAAATAAGATTCTTAAAATGTTAGATGTTGCCTCCTAGAAAAGTCTTTAGGAGGCATTCTGAAAAACTGCCAAAAAATCCCTACTCAGGAGTATCCATATTTGCAGTTGATGATTCTTCAAAAGAGAAAGAAACTTTCCCACACACAGATTACTTTGTGCACATTCTCTTTCTATTAAAGATTCATATGCAAACAATTTAATTTAAATTTAATCAGTGAAGAGCCGGGAAACACCAGTTGCTATGGAGCCTTTGAAAGTTTGTTGATATCCTACTGTTTTTCTTCGCACCATTTGTTTTCGAAATGTCCTGTTGCTAGTTTTTTTTTTCCTTAAAAAATAGATAAAAAGCTATTTGTCATTAAAAGTTTTTTTTTTTTTTAATCATTATGTTTCTTATAATTTTACATTACAAGGCTCTATTTCTTAACACTGATCACTTTAAGTGTTTATTATATCGTGATATAATGAGTATAGAGAAAATTAAAAAAGATCACAACAGGAATGTAAATGTTTTAAAATTGACTCCTAAAATTAAATTATACGCCATACACGTATTAAACTTATTTCTTCTAAATCAAATTAATAATATATTACATGCATAAAATGTATCGAATTTCACTGTGCATAAAGTGAAAATTCCGTTTATAACTTCAGCTGAATAAATTTATATCTTTATAACAAAAAATATACGAAGTTCTAATGTAATGGAAGGAAAAAAAATCAAGAAAATTTTAGCAGTTTTTACTATTATTAGATTTAGCTTAATTTTTCTTTAACTTTCGGGAGGGGCTTCAGCCCCCTTAGCCCCCTCCCTGGCTACGTGCCTGGATGTAATCAACAAGGACATTTAAAAAGAAATTGTACCGCAGTGTTGACTCAAAATACAAATCAAGGGGCATTAAACCAGTAGAGGGGCAAAACAGAAATGTACCGCTGTCTTTGAATACTACCCCTAAAATGGTACGGATAGACACTATTGATGCAAAGGTGGGACAGTTACCAATCATTTTGTTACGAGTAACACAATGACAATCTTTTTATAAAGAAAATAGATTGTCTCGTAGATTCTGGAGCTGCAATTAATTTAATTTAAAATGAATTTTTAGATCAATATTTACTGAATTGGGTTGAAAAAAGTGAGCCTTGTGCAATACAAGTAGTCGAGGTCAATAATGATGTCATGAATTTAGACAAAAAAATTAAACTTTGTTTAAATGATGGAGAAATTAAATTTGAAGTAAATTTTGTTATCAGTTATACCTTAAAGGCTAATTATAACGCAATCCTAGGATCTGAATTTTAAAAATCTTATAACATCATTATGGATTATAGAAATGAAACCTTAAAATATTTAAATCGCACAATTTTATGGAACAATATAAAAAACATAGAAGTTAATTCAATAAATTTACATAAATTCGAAGGTGTGGGAAGTACTGTAACAAAAAATGTCATTGAACCTAGATCTGAGCAATTCGTTAAAATTAAAATTAATGGCCTTCCGCAAACACATAAGTTAATTTTTGTTCAACCTTTGGCTAAATCTCTAAACAATTCTTAGTTAGTAGCGAATGGAATATATAACTATGAGGGCAATAAAGATATATGGATTAAAATAGCCAACATGACAGAAAGGAAATTTCATATCAACAAAAATTGTCAGATAGCTAAAATCGAATTTGTTGAGGCAGTTAATGTTCAGAATACTACGGGGTCATTCCATGTCAGATCACCCAGACCATGGCACCCACCATCACCAATTTTGATAAAATTTAGTGAATTTGTAGAATTTATAATGCTGATTCCAAAAACATCAATTATATTGAAATTGATCAAATGGTTTTTGAGTTATAAGCTTTTAAATAGCTCCCAAGATGGCCGATTTGCCGCCATTTTGAATAGCACATGTGACAACAAAAAAGTCCATAATTTCTTTCAGGTTTAAGCTAGAGCTTTCAAAATTTTTTTTTTGTTTTGTTCAGAATAAAGTAAACTTTCATTTAAACAGATTTTTGTGAACCTCATTTTATAAAAATGCTGTCAAAAAATGACTTTTTGTCAATTTTTTTTAGGAAAAAAAAAAGGGCAACTTCAATGGCTGATTTCCCCCCAATGTACCCCCTTCAATTTTCATCTAATTGCATAAATAAGCAACTCAAAGTGTGTTTTGATGACTAATAAAAAAACTTAATGGGCGATTCACAGGTTTTTATTTAAAAAAATAAATTCAATTTTACTGACTTTCCCCAATGACAGAAAACGCAAGATAATGAGTTGACATTTCTTTTATTACCAGACAAGGGCGGATCCAGCCCAACCTCCAGGGGGGGGGGGTCACAACTTTTGACAGATGATTTAATGAAGCAATTCTAAAATACAGTAAATCTTGTGAAAACGGAATTACGATAAAAAATAGCAAATTTCGCCGATCGGGCATGAAAAAATCGCGAATTTTGTCGATTATGTACGGAAAAATCACGAATTTTGTCGATCGAATACGAAAAATCTCAGATTTCGTTTACCGGGCAAGGGAAAAAAGTCTAAATTTTTTTATAATACTTGAAACAATTGCAAATTTTGTTCATAGGTTGCAGAAAAGTCGCCTGTTTTGTCTGTTTACCGCGCGAAAAAAAAGCACGAAAAAAATCCCAATTTTGTTGATCGGCTTCGTAAAAAGTGCAAATTTATTCGATCGGGAACGGAAAAATCGCAAATTTTGTTGATTGGGAATAAAAAATCGCGAATTTCGAGTTGATATGGAACGCAAAAGTTGCCGATTTCGTGAATCAGGAAAGAAATTATTGCGAATGTAGTCAATTGTTTTCGTAAAAAGAGCAATACGGGCAATTGGGTACGAAAAACTCACGAATTTTGTCGAATCGGTACAAAAAAAATCGCTAATTTCGTTGATAGGGCAAGGTAAAATCAAAGATTTTGTCGATGTTGCGCGGAAAAATCAAAAATTTGTTTGAGCGGCTGCAGAACAATAGCGAGTTTTATCAGTTTATCACGAGAAAAAAAATACAGATTTCATCAATTTACGGTGGGGAAAAATGCAGATTTCATCAGTCAGATAAGAATCGCAAATTTTATTGTTCGGTGCGGTATTTCAGGGACCAAGAACAGATATGATAGGAAATAGACCCTATGTTCTTGCCACTGTGAAACAACCTTTTTAACTGACATTTACTGTAAGAAATGTCCTTTAGTATGAGAGTCAGGCCATTCCATCTAGCCATTAATCTTTACACATTTTATTTATATAAGACTTAAATTTACTATATATAAATACAATAGTCATCTTTATTTACAATTCAATATAATTTAAAGTACACTTACCTTTTATAATAGAAGTCTCATTTCTAGTTAATTGTTGTCTATAAACTGTATAATTAAACTTTAGTTTTATGTTAACTTATATTTCCCGGCAGACTTATTTTTTCACACACCTTTCAAACGTAAACATCGCCTTTTGATATAGTTCCCCATATCGCCATGTGGAGGCGTAGCGATGAGAGTCGATGACGTAATCGCTTATGCGATCCGACATAACGATCTCATCAACCATTCATCCTTCAGTGATTGGTGGGTGTGTCTCACGGCGGGGAGAAAGTTGATGTTCAATCCGTTTGAGAAGTATATATACTTCAGTCTCGCCGATGAAAAGTAGCTTCGTATTTTATTGTTTTTGTTTTCTCAGTTTCGTCTGTTAGATATTGTGTTATGATGTTATTTTTCTGGAAGTCAGTTGTGTCATCAGTCAAGTTAATTGTTTGTTGAAATAGAACATTCATTTAGTAATGGCATTTTATTCCGCTCTTACATTTCATCTAAGCTTACAGAATATATTCAGTTATATGAAACTTTAGTTCTAAATCTAAATACTTGAAGACCAGAAGATGTCCGCCATTGACATGAGTTCTTTGATCTGGAGTGATGTGATAATCAGCGATGTAATGAGATGTTCGGGTAGAAGGGATCCTGAGAATTGGACTTTGACCTTCCCCCTCTTGAATAAAGTTCAACTATTTCTCGTAAGGAATTGCTGTGGTTTTTCTCCCCGGTTTTTGGTCGTGGACTTTTGGAACTCTATTGACGGATGCATATGACTTGGATACATTTTTTTGGGAACTGAAATTATTTTTTCCAGTTTTTGACTTAGCAAGCTCCAGTTCACTCGATAAAGACAGTAAAGGACTTATAAAGTGTTTTTGAATATTTATAAAGTGTTTTTGAATATTTATATTTACTTTTCTTACAGATAAGTTTATTTTTGTTTATTGTTTATCTTGATATATTTTTACTTTACAATATACTTATTTAAATATTTGGTTTATGGATTTAATAGGAATATATTTTTGTTTTAAATATGATTCGATAAGAGATACCATAGATTGTTTTTATTCATATTTGTTTTATATTTTATGTTTATTTTATTTTACGAACTAATAAATGTTAATTGTTAAGTTTTAATTTTTGCATGCCATTATTTCATTTGATTTGAGTTTAATTTTGATTAAACATTTAATTATATATTCATTTGGGCATTTCGTTAAAAATTAAATTTAATTACTTATGGGGTTACAAAATCAGCATTAACGCTGACACTGTTTTTGACGCGACTCTGCTAAACAATCAACCCTGATGGAATTGTGTTTCAATTCCATCATTTTGGCTATGGGCTTTTTACAACTAACGTTGTGCCCTTTATAAAAATAAATTTTAAAAATTTAAAAGTTTAATAAAATATTTATGATTTTTTTTGAAGTTATACCCTCCCTTGAATATGATAATATATTTAAAGATTAAAGTTTAAAATATAGTAAGTTTTGTCTGTTTGATTTTGTTTAAAAATTTAATAATTATCGAAAGTAAAAATTTTCTACCGGATGTTTGAAATAGTTTTAGATGGGGGGGCCGTATGTTAAAGTCAGAGATGTAAAAATGTAGGTTTAGATTTTTTAATTCTTTTTGAATAAAATGAATCTGTACTTAATTAAATATGATTTTGGTGTAAAACTTTACTTTGAGGTATTAATTAGTAAATTTAAGAATTTTTTTTAATTTCTATAAAACGAATTTTTGTATAACTTTAGTGTAAAGATTCAATTTTTTTGAAATATGAATTTATAAGTTTAAATAGTGCAGACTTTTAAATCCAATTTTGAATACAAATTGGATATTTAATGACAAGTTTAATTTTTATAGGTAAAAATTAAAATAATTTAAAAGAAATTTAATATACTTTTATGGGTATCTTATTGTATAAAGTACTCATATAAAATTTTTTTTATAAGTATATGCAGTGGAGCGTGATGGGCTCCATTGTATTTTTGATGGGAAGGTGATGTGAATTTTTGTGCTTAACTATGGTAGTAAACCAGGAGATCTGTCTGTAAATTTGTTTTTGAATATTTTTAATAAGTGAATGTTATAATAAGATGAAATTGAGAAATGTCTTTAAAATTAAGATGTGAATCTTGAATATTCTTTGTTTTTGAAATTTAAATACCTTTTTAAATTAGAGAAATAAGTTTGCTTTTGAACTTTTCTTGAGATTTAAATGACTTTTTGAGATACTTTGCCATAAGTTTTAAAAGCTTGACTGATGTGGAAGGCTTCCTGGTTTTCTCCAGTTTAAATGATTGCCATCTAGCGATATTGAAATTATTTTGTAGTAAAGTGTAAGAAGTTTTATATATTAAAGAAAAGATTTTTGATGTAACATTGTTAAACTTGCTGTGTAATTTTCAATGTTGCTAAATTAAAGAGTGTTAGAATAGAATTGCCACCTGGATCACCATACTTTCATTATTTATTTAATGAGATGTTTTTAAATCTGGAATTTCTTATGATAATGTAAAAATGGCATACGTTTTGAACTATGTCGTAAGAGTTAAAAATAATGCATTAAGGGATAAATGCTGTGTAAAAATAAGAAATTTCGGGTTTAATTTTTGAAAGTTACTTTGAGGGTTAAAGTGCTTAGTACTTGGGACAGGAATAAATTAATGACTCTTATATTGGATTTAAATTTAAGGTATTAACGAAATTGTTTTTTTTTTTTTTAGAATTTAAGCGTGTACTAGTAAAAACAGGAGCAACTTTTCTTGGTAAAAACTTACCTAAATGATTGTTTTTTTTTTCAAGTTAAATTTAAAGTATTAACGGAAAACTTTATTGCAGCTATATTTAAATTTTTAATATTTTTTTGAAATTTTGTGGTCTTGACTCCCCATATAGATGCTTTCTACATGGGATTTGTTCCAATTTAATTTTTTAATATGAATTTATAATTTAAGAAATATAATTAATTTTTTTCTATTTTGGGGAGAGGACTATTTTGATTTTTTTTTTTTTTTTTTTTTTTTTTTGCAATAGATCGTTATTTAAAGTTTAAAAGTGTGAGTTTTGATGAATTAAAGTGATAAATTTAAAGTCATGACATCGAAAAATGAATAACTCAATTTTTTTTTGATATAATCTTGGTCTATCTAGGACTATTTATGAATCTCTTTTAGAGACTTTTTGGACCAAAAATTGAGTGTTTTCTTAAACGTGTAATTTGATGTCATGGATTCATGTATTTTTGTTAACTCCTGTCCTGTACTGAATATTTGACTTTAGATTTTTGTGTAAATGGCATCCGTTAATGAATTGTCGAATGTCCTTTACGTGTTTTTGAGAAATGTTGGTAACTTTATTGTGTGCTATCTAAAATATAATTTCTATATGGTTTTTTTTTTTTTTTAAGAAAAGTATTGTAAAGATTTATATTTCTGTTTGATTATATTCATATATTTTATTCAAAGATTTAAATATATTGTTTTTGCTTATCCTTCATGGTCTATATTTTCATAGCATATGCCATTGCTATAAATTTAGGTAATGCACTGCTTTTAGAAATAACCTAATAAGTAAAGGTTAATAGTGGACTTCAAGTGTTGAGCAAGGAGACATAATTTTTTTTTATTGTTAAGTTTCTGTTTTTAAGTTAATGTTGGTTCAGTTGTGATTAGAGGCTATGTGTTAAGAACCAGCTTGGTTCATTTATTCCAGATGGACTTTTGAGATTTGTTTAGAGGAGATAAGGTATTTGAGAAGTGCTTTGAACCTGATTTAAGTGGTCTGATGTTGTATGGCCAGCTGGGACTGAATCAGCTTTTATCTTAAATTTTAGTTTAGTTACTTTTATTAAAGATTAAACAAGTTTTTTTTAGTTAATGGATAGCATGCTGAGTTGACTCAACTTTTGGATGGAAATTTAAATGGATGTTGAAATGTATTGGACAATTGGGATGCTTTGAGAAGGTTTAAAGGTGGTTCAGGATGGTATTTTGAATTTTCTGGTAAGGATTTGAAGAGATGAAAGTTTAAATTTTTGACAGTGGCTGAAATGGCAGTTTGAAGATTTTTGAAGGAATTTGGTAAATTTTGAAGATTGAATAAGAAACTGTTAATGTATGTTAGACAATTTAGTATGTTAGACAGAATAAGAAACTTTGTGTTAGGCTCAATTTTTTTTGAGAAATAATGTTAGTTAATATTTTTTTGATTAAAGTAAAAGTTTGATTAAATTAGCCTTTTTCATTTAAAGAGTTATTAATTGAAGGATTTTATTATATGGAAAATGGTATTTTTTTGAAATTCTTTAGGATTGAATTTTAAGGTAAAGGATTAGACAGAATTAATTTTTGGAGAATTTTCTGAGTTGCAGGTCAGATGGACTTTATTGGATTTAGAGAATGTACTTTGCTTGAGTTGGACTCCACTGTTATTCTCATCATGCTGGAAATCTTGTAGGCAAGTAATGCTGAATCTCCGAGTGACCCATGCCGAGTACTATCTGAGAAGTCTTTCTTGATTAGTCTTTACCCCTTTGCATCCTTTTAATTGAAGAGTGTAAAAAGAATTCCTAGGTTGCTCTTCATAAGTGTGATGTATGTGAGGGGGGGGGGGGGGGGATTGAGATCTGGTCAATTTATGACCTGTTTTACTTAATTTGAATTAATCTAGATTTTATTTTTACTTCGTCAATAAGATAAATTTTGAGTTTAAAAATATAATTCTGGCAGGCAGCTGTTTGTGAGACTCTGAATAAAATAGGAGATGTCTGATGTTTCAGGACTTCTTTGAGAAAAAGACCCTTTTGATATGTTAGTCTTTCTTGGAGAGAAATGACGTCTTTTTTTTTTTTATCGGAATACCCCGAGGTCTGGCTGGCAGATTAGTTGTTCCTCTGTAGTAATATTGAGAGTTAGGGAATCGGTGTGAATTGTAGGCGATTGTATTTTTTTGAAAAAAATTTGTGGTGATAGAGTAGTGATTACTCATCCGTGTCTGTGGTTTACCTTTGTCAAATATTTTGAGAGATTGGGAGTGAAGACTTTGGCGCCAGAGCATGTGGATTTCAAATAGGGATGAAAGGTAGTTTGAGTGTGAGTATGAATGTGATGTGCCCTATAAATTTTTGTGTTTTTCAGGATTCAGAGGTGAGCTACAGCTTAAGAATTTTTTTTGTGGTCTGAACCGACAGTGACTACGTGTATATGTTTTTATGTGAGGGAAAGAGATCGAGTGAATGCGTGCCTTGGCATTGGTGCTGAATGGAGGTGTTGACATCCTTGGGTTAGTACTGGGGCTAATCCTTGGATCTTCAATGCATTTCATGAGTGTGTAGAATGTGTGCTATGTCCCCTGGAAATGAAACTTTTAGTTGGTCCCAAATGATTGGGCGAATTAGGTTTAGTTCTGTTATGTCCCACGTGTAAGGATTCTTAGTCATTGGTCAGGTGAAGATAAGGTATAATAGTAATTTTTACAGTAATTGTAGTTGGTTAAGAAGTTTTCTTGGGAAGGAACAATGTCAGCTGGTGTTGACGAGTTGGAATTCTACTAGAATTGTTATGTAAAGGGGGGCTCGGTTAATTAGATTATTTTCATGTGTTAGAATTCAACATATCTTACAAGTTGCTCTGCCAGAACTTAAAGTAAAAGTGTAATTTTGAAAAGAAAATAGTACAAGTATTTAGTTCCTTTATATATAGAAATTGTAAAATATTGTAATAGATTTAAAATATGTATTTTCATGGAAGAATAATTGATATTTGTAATATAAATTATTATATTGTGAACATGTGTAATTAATCAATATAAGTAACTGATAAAGTACAACTTTTGTATGGATAAAGCTCAATTAGAAAATAGAAAGTGTTTTTGAAACTATATATACGAAAGTGTAAAGCTGGTAATCATGGACTGGAGGAAAATTTTTACTAATACATGATTATGTGATGTGTATAATTTTTGTGTATGTATTTATGTAAATGTTTTTAAATATCTTCGATTTCAGGTGTGCTGGGGCTTGCTGATTTATGGATATACTGGTCTTCCATAAATATTTATTTTTTTTTGATACTTCTGGATAAATTTTGAATTAAGATGGTTTAGGTGCTGTGGTTTGTAATGAAGAGGTGTTGGTGAAAATATTTTTTTAGTGGCTTGTCAGCTCGAGGGGATAACTGCATTTTTTTTTAGGGTGTTGTCTTTTCTTGATGACCTTCAGTTTTTCCTTTGGGCATAGCCCTTGCATGTTGTACAGATGGCAAGAGGGGGGCATTTGATAGGAAATAGACCCTATGTTCTTGCCACTGTGAAACAACCTTTTCAACTGACATTTACTGTAAGAAATGTCCTTTAGTATGAGAGTCAGGCCATTCCATCTAGCCATTAATCTTTACACATTTTATTTATATGACTTAAATTTACAATATATAAATACAATAGTCATCTTTATTTACAATTCAATTATTCAATATAATTTAAAGTACACTTACCTTTTATAATAGAAGTCTCATTTCTAGTTAATTGTTGTCTATAAACTGTATAATTAAACTTTAGTTTTATGTTAATTTATATTTCCCGGCAGACTTATTTTTTCACACACCTTTCAAATGTAAACATCGCCTTTTGATATAGTTCCCCATATCGCCATGTGGAGGCATAGCGATGAGAGTCGATGACGTAATCGCTTACGCTATCCGACATAACGATCTCATCAACCATTCATCCTTCAGTGATTGGTGGGTGTGTCTCACGGCGGGGAGAAAGTTGATGTTCAATCCGTTTTAGAAGTATATATACTTCAGTCTCGCCGATGAAAAGTAGCTTCACTGTTTTTGGTTTATGGATTTAATAGGAATATATTTTTGTTTTAAATATGATTCGATAAGAGATACCATAGATTGTTTTTATTCATATTTGTTTTATATTTTATGTTTATTTTATTTTACGAACTAATAAATGTTAATTGTTAAGTTTTAATTTTTGCATGTCATTATTTCATTTGATTTGAGTTTAATTTTGATTAAACATTTAATTATATATTCATTTGGGCATTTCGTTAAAAATTAAATTTAATTACTTATGGGGTTACAAAATCAGCATTAACGCTGACACTGTTTTTGACGCGACTTTGCTAAACAATCAACCCCGATGGAATTGTGTTTCAATTCCATCAAGATAAAGGCGCTGTGGGGAAAAGTTTTTCCCATCCATTTCTATTTTTATTTAATTTAAATATCATTTTGTAAAGCCAAAATGGAACTTGCAATTCTTGCTTACTTTTTCCCCGCCGAATCTGCGTTTGTTTACGTTTTTCAACGGCGCGGTTGAGTTGTTTCGTGTCGTGCTCAGTCATGGAGCGTATTCAGTAATTACTACTTGCGATCGCATTCGCCTGTATTAAAGTTTCTTTTAAGTTACAAATATTATTTTGATTTAATTAAGTAACAAAAGCATTTTTAAAGTAATTTTCATGTTTAAAGTAATTTTTCTAAATGTATTTAATAGATTTAATGAATGAAAAAAAAAATGTTTAATGTAAAATGTTAATTATCGTCTGACTTATGCAAATTGCATAGTCGCTTGTGATTGGCTAGTAGGTTTTCGTTCCAATTTAAAGGGACAATTTTCATGTTTTGGTGGTGTATGAAGTGTGTGAACAATTCGAGCGGTGTGAACAATTCGAGCTTTAAAAGATGTTTCTTAATTTAACGCTCTATTTAAAGATTTTTCCGATAAGTTTAGTAAATGTAACAATATTTTGAAGTGTAAGAAAATTCCGCGTAACTCACAGAAAGCTATGTTTAAAAGGTTTAAGAAGTTAAGAGCAAGTTCCATTTTTGGCCCCTGTTATGAGTTTCATCTGTGATATAATCAAGTATGTTTTTCAAGATGTCTAATATCTTCAATAAATATATTGGAAAGAATTTTGAGTCGTCGTTTACTGTAAGTATTTTGCATTTATTTTATTTACAAGAAGTTAAGTTGATAGAAGTTTTGTCTAATTATGAAAAATAACTTGAAAGTACACATTTTCTCTACTACATTTTCTACAACTCTGCTAAATTTCTCTAGTAATAAGTAAGGGGCTCCATAACCCCACACAGAGGTTATGGGCCCAGAAGCTCTTGCAACTGCGCAAATTATATATGTAAGAGAAAATGGTTTTGAAAAATTTCTCGTTGAAAATATATATTATTGAAGTATCTGAATGTGTAATTTATGTGTATGAATTCTAATATATATATTTATTGTTTGAAATTAAATGAATAATGGCCACTGCACCTGATACAGTAATATTAACTAAAGATAACTATCAAACTTGGATAAGATTTATTAAATGTATATTGCAAACTGAAGGGTTATTTACATGGGTAAAGAAAAGTGAATGGCCAGAATTTACTGATTTAAAACCTCTTGACAAGTTTAAACTTAACCAATCAAAACAGAGAGCAGTAGGAATTCTTAAAACATATGTTAGTCCAGAAATTGCATTAACAATAGGGCATTTAGATGATCCCTCTGAAATTTGGGAAACTTTGAAATTAACCCTAGAAATTCCTGGTAGAGCATTAAAATCCTTTCATGTAAATGAATTTAGAAATTTAAAAATAAATCCGGACGAAGATATTCCCTCATATATTGCTAGATTTGAAGAAGCATATCGCCGTGTAATTGATTCCGGAGAAGAGATTGCCGAAAAGCACAGGTGTTACCAGCTCATAGAAAGTTTACCAGAAAATTATGATTATTTAATTAGGGAATTAGACCGTCTTTCTGAAGATAAATTTAAATTTAACGATGTTAAAGATGAAATTTTAAAAGAATGTTCGAGACGAGATCTAAGAGAAAGATTGCGTAATGAAACCCTTATGGCTGATAGAAGCGCTCATATGTCAGGGAAAACTTCTCCCGAATCTCATTTTCAAAGTAAAATAATTTAAAATGTGAAAACTGCGGGAAAAATGGTCATTTAGGTAGAAACTGTAGAAATCAAAAGATAAGTAAAAGGGTTCAAGAGGTAGATTTAGATTCATATGTTACTGAATTAAAGTATAAAAGTAATGATTGCTGCAAAATTTCCCCCCCTTGTTGGGAATGGACTTTAGATTCAGCGTCTACCTCCCATGTCTGTCAGAATAAGAATTTTTTTACTCATCTAAGAGAACCACCAGAGGGTGCAGTAGTTAGAATGGGAACCACACCTCATAAGGTTAAAGGAATTGGTAAAGTTAGTTTTAAAATTAAAGAAAAAGATAAGGTATCCATTGTAAATTTACATAATGTTTTGTATGTTCCAAACATACATAAAAATTTAATCTCTATGTCAAAAATGGATAAAGCTGGTCTTCATGCTACTATGGACCATGGGTTTAAAGTGTTTGATAAGAATTGGAAATATTTATACACAGCCACTCTAAAAGAAAATTTTTATGTTTTAAAGGCAATTAGAAATTATGATGACACTGAGGTTAAACCTAATGTTAAAAATCCATGTTTACAACCTTCTAGTAAACCTTCTTCTCTAAGTTCAGATAAAGTGAAAGTTTTTGCACGTACTGAATCTTGTAACACTAATCCTAAAAGAGTGTATACTCAAAATAAAGCCAATACACAAGAGTCAAATTGTCTTTACAATATTTCATATGCCAATGATCGTAATAATATAATGCTATGGCATGAAAGGCTGGGACATTGTAATGTTAACGTGATTAAGAAAATGTTTCGAGAAAACTTGGTTCAAGGCTGTAGTCCATTACAGGGGAAGGAATCTCCTTGTGAACCTTGTATTCTTGCCAAAAATACTAGGTCAACTCATCCTAGGTTACAAAACATTCGATCTAAAGAAATTTGTGAGTTGATTCATAGTGACATATGGGGGCCAGCCCCAGTCACTTCAAGGAACGGGCAACGTTACATACTTACTTTTATCAATGACTATAGCAGAAGAGCATTTTGCTATCCGCTACGCTCTAAAGATGAAGTTTTCATTAAATTAAAGCAATTTATAACTTTTGTAGAACGCCAAACTAATAAGAAAGTTAAAGCGATAAGAACGGATAACGGCTTAGAATACTGCAATCAACAGGTCAAAGATATGCTAAATAAATTAGGAATTAAACATGAACGAACCACGATATACAGTCCACAGATGAACGGAACAGCGGAACGTTACAATAGAGTATTGTTCGATGGAATGAGAACTGTTATGAAAGCAGCAAATATGCCAGATAATTTATGGGTTGAAGCTGTTATGACCATAAACTACATAAGAAACAGGGTTTTTCATACTGGTATTGAAGCTATACCTTTTCAAAGATGGTATGGAACTAAACCATCCATTCGACACTTAAAGCGTTATGGTTGTATCGCTTATGTACATCAACCAAAGGCAAAAAGGAACAAGTTCCAGTCTCGAGCGAAGAAGGGAATATTTGTAGGATATGGCTTAGGATCATGTGGTTATCGAATTTATTTTCCAAGAGAAAACACTATAGTAGAGTCAAAACATGTAACGTTTGATGAGGCCCAATTACATGGCTATCCTGAGCAGAAAGTAACACATCGTTCTTTTGTTGATTTTACAAGTGATGATGACTTCTTTACAGGTCCAGATAATCTACCCATAACTAACGAATCTGTTAAACAGTTGCCCTCTACTTCAAAAACTTCCACTCAAGAAGAGAATTTGATGGAACCAGGCTCTCTGGAAAAGTTGGAGGATGATATGTCATCTGAGGATGAAGTTCAGAAGGAAAGGAAGAAGGAAAAGCCACATTTTACAGGTATCTTAAGACAAGAATGAAAGGGATAACTAAAGGTAAATTAGATGTTTATTTATTGTCTCCTACTGGTTCAACACTTAGGTCAACGCCTGAACTTTTAGAATATTGTAAAGCAAATAAAATTATTTTAGATGACACCTTGGCAAATTTTAGTTCAGCAAATACTTATGAAGGTCCTATTAAGTTAGAAAAAGAACCTGAAAGCGAATTGGCTGAAGAAGCACTATTAACCGAAATAATTATACCTCAAAGTCCTTTACAAGCAAAACAACTTCCAGAAGCTGAGAAATGGAAAGAGGCAATGGATCAAGATATCCAAACTATGTTAGATAGAAACGTTTGGACACCTGTCCCAAAACTTAATCAAAAGGTGATCGGAACCAAATGGATTTATACAGTAAAAGAAAATAGTGAGGGAAAAAAGAGATATATTTAAAGCACGTCTAGTTGCATTAGGAAATAATCAAAGAGAAGGCTTGGATTACAACGACACATTCAGTCCTGTTGTAAATTTCACACTTATTCGTCTTTTCATTGCCCTTTTCATTAAAATTTTTAATTGGGTACATTGTCTACTTGATATAAAGTGTGCCTATTTATATGGTGAAATTGACAAAGATATTTGCATAAAGCAACCCCAAGATTACACTATTCCAGGGAAAGAACATTTTGTTTTAAAGTTAAAGAAGGCAATATATGGCCTTCATCAGGCTGGAAAATGTTGGTACAATGACTTGCATAATAAATTAATTTCAAATGGTTTTACTGAAGTTCCAGGGTTAACATGTGTATATTCTTACAAAAGTCAAGCAATTGTGATAGTTTATGTGGATGATTTGCCAATATTCGCTAAAAATGATGAAGTTTTAAAAGAAGTAGTAGAATTAATCAAATCAATTTATGAAGTTAGAATCTTAGGTCCTATCACAATGTTATTAGGCATAAACTTTAAGGTAGAAGATAATGAAGTTTTTAATATCAAATGCCAACATTATATAGAAAAGTGTTTAAAGAAATTTGATGTTCCTGATTGTACTAGTGTTTCTCTTCCTTCTCCACCTGGGTATAATCCTGCTCCAGCTGCGGAAGAAGATGAATTTCCTGAGAATCTGCCTTACAGAAGTTTGCTTGACTGTCTACAATATATTGCTCATCGATGCCGTCCTGATATTGCATGGCCAGTTGCTGCACTTTCACAATTTGCTGAAAAGCCAAATCTCTCGCATTACAGAGCACTTCTTCGAATCCTGGTGTACCTATCTTCAACGAAATCTCTTGGATTGAAACTTGCAAGGTCTGACTCTCCCATCCAGTTAGCTGTCTATGTGGATGCTTCTTGGGCAAGTAACACCACTGACCGAAAGTCATGGACTGGATACACCGCCTTCGTAAACAATATGCCAGTAACTTGGAGAGTTGCAAAACAAAGCTGTGTCGCCTTAAGCCCCATGGAAGCTGAATTCATCGCTGCAACAGAAGCTGTCAAAGACTTAAAATTTTTACAGATGTCTATTACTGAACTAGAAAAGTGTCTACAACTGAATGACATCATTATTCAACGTCCCATTCTTTTTTGCGACAATACTGCAGCCATTTCTTTTATGAAGCACAAAACTGATACAATCAAGACTCGTTACATTGACTTGAAGTACAAATTTATCAGAGACTGGTACAGTCAAGGTCTTTTCGATGTAAAACATGTCCTTTCAAAAGAAAACGTCGCTGATCTTTTGACCAAATCCTTAGTCAAAGATATGTTTAAAATGTTTCGTGATGCCTAGTTATGGTGATGAACTTTGCCACCAACAACAGAAAAAAAAAAAAAAAAAACTCTTTTTTGATCCTGCATTTGCATAAACTGTTGCAAAGAACTATTTGCAGTGAAAAATCAAAATGAATGGGAAAGGGGGGCATTCTGTGGGGAAAAGTTTTTCCCACCCATTTCTATTTTTATTTAATTTAAATATCATTTCGTAAAGCCAAAATGGAACTTGCAATTCTTGCTTACTTTTTCCCCGCCGAATCGGCGTTTGTTTACGTTTTTCAACGGCGCGGTTGAGTTGTTTCGTGTCGTGCTCAGTCATGGAGCGTATTCAGTAATTACTACTTGCGATCGCATTCGCCTGTATTAAAGTTTCTTTTAAGTTACAAATATTATTTTGATTTAATTAAGTAACAAAAGCATTTTTAAAGTAATTTTCATGTTTAAAGTAATTTTTCTAAATGTATTTAATAGATTTAATGAATGAAAAAAAAATGTTTAATGTAAAATGTTAATTATCGTCTGACTTATGCAAATTGCATAGTCGCTTGTGATTGGCTAGTAGGTTTTCGTTCCAATTTAAAGGGACAGTTTTCATGTTTTGGTGGTGTATGAAGTGTGTGAACAATTCGAGTGGTGCTTTAAAAGATGTTTCTTAATTTAACGCTCTATTTAAAGATTTTTCCGATAAGTTTAGTAAATGTAACAATATTTTGAAGTGTAAGAAAATTCCGCGTAACTCACAGAAAGCTATGTTTAAAAGGTTTAAGAAGTTAAGAGCAAGTTCCATTTTTGGCCCCTGTTATGAGTTTCATCTGTGATATAATCAAGTATGTTTTTCAAGATGTCTAATATCTTCAATAAATATATTGGAAAGAATTTTGAGTCGTCGTTTACTGTAAGTATTTTGCATTTATTTTATTTACAAGAAGTTAAGTTGATAGAAGTTTTGTCTAATTATGAAAAATAACTTGAAAGTACACATTTTCTCTACTACATTTTCTACAACTCTGCTAAATTTCTTTAGTAATAAGTAAGGGGCTCCATAACCCCACACAGGCGCAAATCTCGTCGATCGGGCACGCAAAAATCCCGAATATGGTCGATGGCTTTCATAAAAAACCCGAATTTATTCGATCAGGAACAACAAAATCACTTTTGGTTGGGCACGGAAAAATTGCGAATTTTGTCGATCGGGAACGAAAAAGTCGCAAATATGGTCAATCAGTTTCGTAAAAAGCGCAAATACAGTCGATCGGGAATGAAAAAAATCGAGAATTACATTGATATGGCGAACAAAAATTGACAATTCCATCGATCGGGAAAGAAATTATCGCGAATATGGTCGATCGGCTTCGTAAAAAGCACGGATTCGGGCGATCGAGTACAAAAAAACTCGCGAACTTTGTCGATTCGGGACAAAAAAAATCGCTAATTTTGTCGATGATGCACGGAAAATTTTTTAAAAATCTTTGAGCGGTTGAAGAAATTTCATCGAACAAGAACGGAAAAATGTGCTAGTTTCGTGGATTGGGCACGGAAAAATCGTGAATTTTGTCAATCAAGTGAAGAAAAATCGCAAATTTCGCAGACCATTCGTGGAAAATTTTCAAATTTCGTCGATCACACCCAAAAAATCGTGAATTTCGTCGATTAGGCATGGAAAAATTGTAAATTTCGTGGATCGGCTTCGCAAAAATCGCGAATTTCACCGATCGAGTGCGAAAAAATCGTGAATTTTGCTAATCAAGTGAAGAAAAATCGCAAATTTTGCAGACCATTCGTGGAAAATTTTCAAATTTCGTCGATCACACCCAAAAAATTTTGCGTTCCTGTTTTAGCACTTTTTACTTACACTGTACATCCCTCTTTGAAGAGCTCCAGGAGAGGGTCATGACCCCCATGACCCCCCCCCCTTGGATTCGCCACTGTTACCAGAAATATTTATATATATTTACATCCAAAAGTTAGATAAAGTTTTATGTTACTTAAATATGTATGTTTAATGTGGCTAAAAAAGGGGAATCCCCTATAAAAAACAGAATTAATAGGAATACCAATAATGGATTTTTGCCAGACATAGAAGTACTTTCCTGACAAATTGAAATCTATTGCAGAGTTTCAATAAATTATAAGTAAAAAAGAAATTATAGAAAAAACTCTACAAATAAGTACATTATATAACAAAATCATACTTGTATATAATACAAAATGTGATAAAAATAAAACTCTTAAATAAAAAATACAGTAAGTAAAAGTTACACTAGTCTACATATCAGATGATTAAGAACCAATGTACCCCTTTAATGTATTTTTCTATGCTAATTACACAACTGTTCTTAGTTTTCTTCTATCACATATAGTTTGTTTGCGATCAACCAGAGGTGATTTTTAAGATTCATTGCCGAGAATAAGCATCATGTAATAGTCACAGATAATGTAAATGTATACTTGTGGATGCTTGCGAATTTATCTAATGAGTTTTAGAATACAATCTGATTGTATTCAGCATGAGATAGACAAATGGTTTATCTGCAGTGACTTCAAATGTACAATAATATTATTGGCACAAAAAGCTGTGTATACAAAAATGCCTTGCTTTCTATGTGAACGGGACAGTTCGGCAAAGCAAAATCATTGGATTTTCTGATTCGTTTTTAAATCCATTTTTGCTCACAAACGCATTCAATTGGCAGTTTTTATATATATATAAAAGGCATACTATATTAAAAAATGCTGTCAAAGTTGGCATTTTAATTTGAATTTAAGCAATAGTACTGGAAACGGAAAAAATGGTCATACTGAGAAAATAATTGTTGTAAATCAAGATCTAATTCATTGAACAAAAAATAAAAACACAGGTTGCAAGGCTGCCACAGGCGACTATTTTTTAATTCTAACTGGCACCAACCACTTTCTTAAAAATGAAATCCATAATAGATGCTTTGATAACATTTGGAAGTAAAATATACTTCAAATTTTATATTAGAAAAATACTGGTGCACACAGAATATAAAAATAGTTGCCTGTAGCAGCCCTGAGGTCGCTTATAAATCTCTGAAAAAAAAATCACATCAACAAGTATCATGTTTTTACTTTTAAAAATGAATCTGAAAATGTGTTAGAAAATTTTGAGTTGTTGAGGGTACAAAAATATTTTTTATATACACTGCCTTAACATAATTGTGATTACCCCAGTTCTTATAGAAAAATTAAATTTTAAAAAGAGCCAGATAAAATTGTTGAACTAGGTTTATATCTAAATTTGATTTAGTTTTTATTACTGAAACAAGTACAGTAAACTATCTCAAATCCGAAACCCTAAAATCCACAACTCTAAAAAATCTGCATATAATTTATGGATGTAAATAATGAAACATTCAGTTCAGATATAGGGACAAAATTTGACTTTTATAATTTTATATCAATTCCATTTTATTTTAATTTGTAACTTTTGTTAATAGTACTGAATTCATGTTTTTTTTTTTTTTTTCCCACGAAAGAAATATATTCTGAAAAAATTCAGATTTTTCTTATATCATTGGTAATCACAAATTGGCATGGCGCCGGCCGATAGTGCAATCTTTCCTCGGAAGATATTTAAAATAATATATGTGTAATTCAGATTTAAAATAATAATTTGAAAAAAAAAATTTTTTTGTTTTGGAAGTTTGTAGTAATAGGTAAATATACAAAAAAAATATACAAAAATATTTCATATTTCAATATTTTGAGACACGTGGTCCGAACATCGAATAATATACGGCAGGTGTTCGATGTTTTGACAGACAATGTGGTTTTCTTTTCATAAAAAATTTTGATAACAAAGAAAAATTATAAATGGAAATGCTGTTCAATTGTTTAAATAAATGAGAAGTTTTATTGAACGACCCAAATAGCTAACAATACATGTCGGCAATCAAACGGATTCTTTTGTCTATGCCACGGAAATGGAGTGATTTGCCACATGGATAAAAGGGGCAAATGCACGGATCGGAGAGAGGGGATCTGGAGTTCGGCGAGTGACTAGAAGGTGAGCAACTTCAGATATTTCGGTTCGAAATGGCAGTGTGGAGTGAGGAATTGTCAATCAGTACGGGACGCTGTGAGCGGCGTGGTACATCGATGAAAACTTTGTGAGCTGCGAGGAAAGGAGACGGACGGAGCCGAAGATCAGGGGGATTCAAAATATTTTCACCCCTGGCAAAATTTCAAATTTGCACCCATGACTGGTATAAGCAGATGATCCGAAATAAAATTCAGATAAAAAAAATTCAATTTAACAGGATTACAACATTTTCCTAACATTATATATGCTCAGAAAGTAAAAAAAATATAAATGTAAAACTAAGAAACATAGGGACATAAGTTATATACTTATTAACATTGCAATTATGTTAAAAAAAATAATAATTTGACAGATTTAGACATGGCATAACATATATATGAATTTTAAAACACTCATACACCAAAGAAAATACGAATTTTACAGATTAGTTATTGTTGTCATGATTATTAATATAGTTTAAAATTAATATTAAATAAACAGAATATGACATATTTTTTGCTTTTTACCCTCTCCAGCACAATAACAAACTATGCCTAATCGGCATTGTTTTCAGCTGCTGGCATGCCAAAACACGTGATTTTCTAGTGTTCCGGTGCCGTGATCACCAGTGATTTCGCTATTCACGTCCGTTCTTGAAACTCGATCGGCAGTGCATTCGGCAAGAGGCTAGTTTGAATCAACCAATGGCGGTTTTGCGTGAGTTTTACTTTTAGAATTTTTGAATGGCATCATCTGTTTATGCAGAATTGTTTTGTATTTAAAGACGAACTTCATGGATGTTCTTCGCATCGTCTTACTAAACCATTATTGCTTGCTTTAGAGCAGCAGCTGCATTTTTTTTTTTAGAATGGCGTAAGATTGGATTGCTAAAGTAATTGTCATGTTTTAGTTGATTTTATTTTTAAGCAAAGTTATGCTTAATTTTGGCACTGTAAATATTTCATCATTGTTCTTCATGAAATCAATAAATTAGTTAACTGAATCTACTTTGTCATCTCAAATCTCTTCCACACTATTTTTAAGACTTCCACTTGCTACTTATGCTGATTTAGTGAGAAAAATTAAGCAGTTATAAATAATTATCGAACAAAACAGAAACCAAAACCAAATTTTGGTTCTCCACCTTTCTTTCTTTTGTGTTACACACTTTTTTTTTTTCCACATTACTAAAAATATTCAGATTTTTTTCTTTTAGCCCAGTGCAGTTTTTTTTTTTATTATTTGTTTATTTATTATTATTATTACAATTATAAAACATCCAATTTCAGCCTCAAAAATAGTATTTTATTTATTTATTTTTTGTAGCTTTCAAGTTTTAAATACTTATGCAATTTTTCATTCTTAAACAATCTTAAACAAACGCCGATTTTGCTAAAATATTGCTGATTTCATCTGAAGATAGCAGGAAAAGGCTGATTTTGTTCGAAGATCGCTGGAGAGGGGGGGAGACTCACGACCCCCCCCCCCCCCCGAAAGTGCGATGTGAATTTCCGAAAAAAAAAAATTCATCCAGAATCACCCCTGTAATATAGTTATATAGCCAAACAAAAAGTTTTAAACAAGATTGATTCATAACATGCAGTAATGAAATCATTGTAATTGAAGAATTTTATTCAGCTAGTTTGATACTCATAATTCAATAAAAAAATACTAACCGTAATCTAAACGTACTAGTACTCTAGAAGTAAAAAAAAAAATAATCACATAACATTTTTTTTCCACATTGCTAAAAATATTCAGATTTTATTCTTTTAGCCCAGTGTAGTTTTTTCAGTGTAGTTCATACAATTATAAAACAAATCCAATTTCAGCCCCTAAAATAGTATTTTAATTAATTAATTAATTTATTTTTTTGTGTAGTTTTCAGTGTAGTTTTCAGTGTAGTTTTTCCAGTGTAGTTCATACAATTATAAAACAAATCCAATTTCAGCCCCTAAAATAGTATTTTAATTAATTAATTTATTTTTTTGAGTTTTAAATACTTATGCAATTTTTTATTCTTAAACAATTGTAAAAAGTGAATATTTTTCCTAATGTAGTTACATAGCCAATCAAAAAATTTTAAACAAAATGGATTCATAACATGCAGTAATGAAATCATTGTAATTGAATTTTAATCGTAATCGACTAGTTCGATAATCGTAATTCAATAAAAAAATATTAACCATAATCTAAATGCACTTGTATTCTAGAAGTTAAAAAAATAATAATCACTTAACATTTTTTTTCCATTTTTTCCTGATAAAGGAATTATGTCTTGAGTTATAAATGATTATAGTATCTGGGCAACAGTTTTCCTATCCTGCGCTGTCACGTCCAGAAATGTGGTTTAAAATGTTAATACTGATATCATTTTCTGAAAAATTTTCTGCCTTTACTGAAAAACAGTTTGATATGATAGCAAGTGGAGTTGCAAATTTGGTTCATCCGTAAAAAATAATTAAATAAATAAAAAGTCAAAAAATTGCATAATGTATTAGCTAAATATATAGAGCAACTTTTGTAAAACTCTCAAAAACATAGCTTGAAAATTCTGGAAGTGATCCTCAATAGAATAAGCTCAGAATCTGTTATTCCCAAAATAAAGAAATAAGATGAGGTATTGTATACAAATGTAGTAGTACGTGTAATATTGTGTATGCTATATTGACACCAATCAATGGATATATGAATACAGCCCCTCATCTTTTTGATTCATTTTGGGAATAACAGATTTTGAGCTTATTCTATCGACGACTATTTTCAGAATTTTCAACCCACGGTTTTAAGACACTTACAAAAGTTACTCTATACATTTAGCTAACACATTATGCAAATTATGTTTTAGTTTCGGTGATGTATGCACAATGAAAAATTACTTACAAGGAAGGTCTCCATACGGGCATACTCAGAAAAATCTGAAAAAATTACAGAATGTTCTTCTCATATAGTTATGTATGTTTATAAAAAAAATTTCGGCGGAACCTCCTTATAACGTCCGTAAAAAAATAACAATTTCGTTTATTTGGCGAAAAAACGAAATTTTGAAAAATACGCTTTTACGCTTCGAATACTTTTTAAAGAAAAAACTTTCTATGTTCAATTTATTTAAATAAGTTTAGTTTAAGTAATTTTAGTTTTGCATTTTTACTTTACTTTAAGTGTAATTTTGCCATATATGTTTATATGTACTTGTAACAAAATGAAATTAATATATTTTATCATTTAAAACATAATTTAAATTGATTAAAATTGTTCCAAATTGAAAAATAGACTGTTAAAAATCTGCTGTATTTTGTTGCAATGCACTCCCTTGCTTGTATAGAAAACGGTTACTTGGCTGTGAAACGGAGCTTCCTCATTGGTTGGAATAGAGATATTATATACAAGTGGTGGAGTGCGTTGCAGCAAAATGCAGCAGATTTTTAACAGTGTTGCACAAGCTACAACACCGCTAAAAATCTGTACCATTTTTTGCAGCGTCACTCCACCGCTTTTATAGAAAACGGTCAATTCACCATGCTATGGAGCATTCTCGTTCATCAGAAGAGAGATATTCTATAAAAGTCGTGGAGTGACGTTGCAGTAAATGCTGCAGATTTTTAACAGTGAAGTCAATTAAAATCAATTTTCAGATTCGTTAAAGTCGTCTGCTTTTGGCGAGGAAATGCACTGCTTGCCAAATCCCGCGTCGCTTTAAGCTTTTCACGCCAATTATTCCAAACTATTTTATTTTTTTACATATCTAATAATGTAATTCCGCCGCTAATTTTCACTGATCCTTTATTACCTACATGAGTAGTTCAATTTGTATTTTTTTCAAAAAATTCTGAGTATGCCCCCAATGGAGACCTTCCTTGTTAGTAAACCTGTTCATTTTCCCTATATTTTTTATTTTTTTTATTCTAATTATAAGGTATTATATGCAATATTATTTGCATATTTTCTGAAAAGAAATTTTTTTTTTATATTAAGAACTCTGTAAATTATAAGCAAGAAACTTCAGACTGTTTTTAAAAAAAACTTTAAATTTTCTATGAGTATATGTTACATCCTCATAAAAATGAACACACTTTATTATAATAAGCTATTTAATCATAATATACTGTTTGAATGCTTTTGCTACATTAGTTTTGACAGGCTTATCCAAAAGATATTCATTCTTTTTCAGTTTGTTGTCGGTCCCCTCTGGGGTTTCAGGATAAAATCTTTGCAGAAATATATGATCTGTTCTAGTTTGTTTACATACCTAGAGTTTCAGGATAATTCCTCATGTATTTTTCTAGTTATTTAACCAAACATCAAAAATCGAAAGTGGTCGGTCACCTTTGGCCATATAGTGTGTTTTTATAGCTTTATATATATAGTTTTTTGATCTATCTGCAATTTATTATTTAGAATCTCGAATGTATTTTTTAAACTGCTTTTATATTATTGGATAAAAATTTGCCTATGTGCACTGTTCCTCATAGATTTTCTCATTTCGAGCTTTTGCCGGAAAACAAATATTTAAAAGAAGAAAAAAGAATTGACATTAGCTTTAAAGTATATAAAATATATCTACTTAAAATTTATGTTTGTAAATAGAACAAATACATTATATAATAAAATATATACACCACAAATTAGCATATAATTTAAATTCTATTTATGTCCTTTTTAATTAATCTTTCCCAAATTTCCCTTAATGCTTTTTTTTTAAATTAGAAATCTACTGATGAAATACTGTTATACTAATACAAAAGAGGAAAAATATTGATGATTACTAATAGACCTATTAATTTGAGTACTTAAATAAATTATAAATGTTTGATTTTTTGAGGAAATTTGAGGAAGCATGTCAACATTGCAGAAATGCATTATTTAATTGATTGGGGTTCAACTCGGGCAATTTACATTTTTATAGTTCAAGTTCAGGCACCATCCATAACAAAAATCTATGAAATTAAGCCCTATCAGATTAAATTTCTACAAAGAATTCTCGATTGGTTCTATGGAATAAACACACATATGAAAAAAAAAATGATAGCATATTTAAAACTGCATGTCAGCGACAAAGTAAAAAAATATATATATAATTTTAAAAAAGTTTTTTTAAAAAAAGTAATTTTTAAGCTAATAATAAAAAGTATCCCCTCTGAAAATAGCTAATTCCAAAACCAGCTCGAATGTATTGAAAGAGCACAAAAGGAATATCCCAGCAAGATAAGATTATATCCACTATTTTGCTCCCTGTTTATTCAGTTTGGATTTCATTTCAAACAGGAAATGACGTTTCGAGTGATTTTCAGTGCCATCTATTGGAAAAAGGTGATTTCGTGGTTTGCTGACAGTTCCCTTTAAAAGCCAAAATTTTTCCTTTCACAAAACCATTTAAAGCACTTTTATGACACATACATCCAGAACTAAATTTCAGATGAGGTTTGGACATTTCTTAATCTGCGAAGTATTATTATATGCTAAACCAATTTGCATATTTCAATTTCTTTTTCTTGGAGTGGTATTCAATATTCCTGTACTGTTTCCATTCTTGTTTAGTGATAATTTCGGTCAATGTTCATATCATTTTGCAACACCAATTTTTTTAGATAATTGATATTTTCAATGAATTTAAAATTTGATATTTCTTTTAGAGCTATGTGTTATATAAAATTACCGTATTTGTCTCAAGAATGGAATTTTCTGATAATTATTTATGTTTTTTTGCCAACATATCACGAAATTACTGGGTGTTCACATCACTGTAAAACCCTGTGTATCAATGAAACCATATTTGAAATATTTTCTTTTTCTTGTCAATAATGAAAGTACACTATTAGCACTTACTACTTAATCAGTATTCATGGATCTACTTCATCTTTTAACTGAAGCATTTTATTAGACTATGCTAAATAAATTTTAGAAGCCTCCACCTCCCCCCCCAAAAATGAGGGTTTAACGAGCACTTCAAAAGTTTTAACAGTTTTATGAACAAGATTTTTTTTAATTTATAATCAAATTCATATTGCCGATTACTTTATTGGTGCTGTAAGTTTTTTCCCATTTGATTAAAAACTTAAATGTATTGGTAGAAAATGTATGGAAACTAGTAAAAATGGTTGTGGATGAGATGTAATGCATTCTCAGATGTTTTCATTTTGCTACTCAAAGATAACCGACTGAATTTTTATTTAACAAAATTTTTATATTACACAATTTTTTGAACCATCAAATTTGTTAAATAGAAGTTGAACTAATTTTTTTTTTATCTATATTCTCATATATTAAATGTTTAAGAAATTTTGAATTTGTTTCTATTTGCAGGTCTATGTTCGCACTCGTCCTTTCATACTTGAGTTTCTAGAAAGAGTTTCTAAACTGTTTGAAATAATAATTTTTACAGCATCTAAAAAGGTCTATGCACAGCAACTTCTAAATTTATTAGATCCTCACCGGAAACTCATTAAGTAAGTTTATTTTTTGTTCGCAATTTTCTTCTTATATTTTCTATCTGTATAATCTTTTTCTTTTTTTTTTTTTTTTTTAATAGCAATTTTGTGTTATTTTTAACTCCTTTTTTCAATATTACTGAACTTTTTAAATAAAGTCATTCTAGTTTAAATTGTCTGTTCATACTGTGTAATAAAAAACACATTCATGAAGAAATTTATGTTAATATGAGCAGCACTAATCTTTAAAAAATGAACTTAAGTTTATATCTTTGCATCCATTGTTGTACCTCCTTAAAGTTCAATAACCATAAAATGTTTATTTCTAAAATATGCATTTTTTTTTTAAACAACTACAAGAATTTAGAAAGCATCTATGACCATTATTAGCCTTAGAATGTCTTTCTGATTTTTTTTAATGCATATTTTATACATTTACTTGTGAAAACTTATTGAAATAAATTGATGAAGCTACATTTTCTTTGTAAAATTATCATGAATTTGCATAACCTAATTTTGTATTGTTGTTATTTACTACTAGAGACTTCCTTTATCTTAATCTTGTTTTATTTTTTTTTTATTTACTCTATCTACATATCCTATGTTGTATGCACATATAAAACTAACCAATCTTATACACAGGGTTCCCACTGTCTTCAGAAAGCACTTAGTCTTTTTTTTAACAATCCTTGTAACTTTATCAATAGTCATAAGTCCTTCAGTTTCTTTATTAAGTAAAGATTTCTTAACAATTGAATTAGAAAATTAGAGAATATTCTCTATTGCTTCACTATTTAATGAGCATGTTTGAAGATGTTCAACTAATGTATTAAGGTCTTTTGAAATATCACTTGCTGATAAATACTTCTCCACCCTTTATTAACATCAACAGTCATAATTACTTGATCTTTGAAAAAAAAATGTACTTAGAAAAAAGATGTATGTTTTTTTTTTTTTTTTTTTTAAAGTTCAGTTTATGGCATATGATATAAATAAAGTGTTTTCTTTGTATCAGTGCTGTGGTCTTTTTGTTTATAATCGAGATTTTCTCCTCTATATCCTGGATGAGACAAATAAGCAAGAAAATACTGATACAAAATTGTTTGTTCAAACATTGTTTTGCTACAACACAGTGAAGTTTTCAATGCATTGTTTTTCTACAAATTGTGTCATAAATGACAAGTAGCAGCTATTGTCAAAAACTCATCCTCTGAAAAATCTAAGGCACTTATGGCTGATTATAATTTTCTGAATGCTCTTACCTTGTTGTTAAAAGTTAAAACCCCATGCATGAGCTGAAATGTTTGAATCCATCTCCTCATAATATTTATTTGTTACTTTTACGTATGAGAATGATTTTGAGTAAACTTTTCAAGGCAAGTCAGTTATTTCACCTTGTACTTCCTGGTGGGGTGAAATATGTTCTCTCCATCTCTTCAACCATTATCTTGGAACATCATGATTTCAAAAGTCAATGTCTATTACATTTTTCATAATGCTGAAAGGTGTTAAGGTGTGCTTTCCCAAAAGGTTTAACCAGTGAGCTGCACAATTGTATGTTATCAAAATCAATTCAAAGATTAATTACAGTTTGAAAATAACTGTTTTTTTTTGCAACTCCTTGAAAACAGTAATGTGTATTAAAGTTTAAATGCTTCTATTTCAAATTCTTTGATATCCACTTATACACGCATATGGTAATATATCAAGTACTGCATTTATCAATTTGAAACGTAATTCTTGATAACCCGTTTCCACATTAATGGTTTCATACTGTATTATTTTTTACTTTTTTTTATTCTTTATTAACAATTTGTAGATGACTAAAAATTTAATTGCTCAAAAATTTTAATGTTAGGCCTGGCCTAGAATGAGAAAGGAGAAGTATCAGTAAAATTTCTAAATTATCCCTGCATGCATCTAAATTTTTAAAACTATTCAAAGTTTTTAGTTATGTTTAAGCTGAGAGAAGTTGCATTTGGTCAATTTACTGCTGTTACCAGTAGACTGAAAGCAAAGGGGAAATTTGCCAGTGTTACTAGATGGTCAAAAAGGAAGGAAGGGAGGGGGGGGGAGGGGTAATTGGTTGAATTTTAAAAGATACATTTCACCGCCTTTTATTTATTATTATTTAAGTACATATTTAGTTGGTATTTAAATAAATGTTTTTATGAATGTATGATCCAAAAGTTTGGGAATAAGGTGTAAAAAACCTTGCCCTGAATTGTACACAGCATTGAAACCATGGGTGCAAAACCTTCAGTCCCAGATCTGATTTCAGTTTTGAAGAGATTTTTGAGTGATAAACTCTTCTTTATGTACTTAATCAGTAATTTTACTTTCAAAACTACTTTTTTTTTATTGTAAGAGTTCAATTTTTAGCCGTAATGCAAGACATAGAAATATACTAGCCCGATTTCCTTTGGTTATTTGTAATACACAGAAAAGTTTTCAGCTTTGGTTTAAATTGGTAAAATGGCGTCCCTGTAAATGACCATTTCATTCTTGGGAACAGGGAAAAGTCATATGTGGCTAAGTTTGATGATTAGGCCCAAGTGGGAGCACATTGTTTTAACAATTGGGATCAATGCTCTGATGCATTGTCATGCATGTCGGCCATTTTTACTTATGACTGAGCAGAGTATGCAGTGGTTGTGTGGACGACTTAATTTAATACATCAGCTTCATTTATAAGAAGGATTTATTTAATATGAAAATGAGATGAAGTGCACAATATTGTACAACATTATTTTGTCATATACTACTTAAATAATATCTTAAAACGATGCAGCTTCATGAAGATGATAAACATGCAAAGTATCTGAATACAGGAAAAAGGCAAAATCTGTTTAAAACTTATGGCTGGCAGATTTTTGATATCATTAAAAAAAAAAGGTTCAGTGGACTAAAAAAAAAAAGATTTTAAGGTGAATGAATTTATACCTTTGTTAATTCACAAAATATCAAATTTATTTAAATTTATTGTAAATCTTTTTAATCTTATCTACAACTTTTTTGCTTACAAGATTTTTAAAAGACCAACTCTTCAGCAAAAAATTAAAACAAAACAAACTACCGTAGTTTCGGGTGTATAGTCCGCGGCTTATACACGAAAAAAAAACCCTTCCAAAAAGCCGCTGCGGCTTATACACAGTGCGGGTTATACAAAGATTTTTTTTTTTTTTTTAATTGGAAATCGTGATATTTTTTCTACAGCTTTTAAACCTCAAAAAATTTGAAAAAAACATCAAAATTTGTAAATTTTTTTACTGCTTAAATACAGTTATTTCTGGGTTTGGAAGAACTGTCCCAACTATCGTCATGTAATGCAATGTTAGATCTCTAATAGCTACCGTATATACTCGTGTATAAGTCATGAAATTTTAGTCAAAAAAAGAACATCAAAGTGGGGGATCGACTTATACGCGAGACCTAAAAAAAAAAAACTATAAATAAAATGGTGCTGCAGCACCCCATTGTGTTTGTAGCGTACAAAATCCAAAATCCGGAACCCTTCCAACCTCGACGATTCTGAATTAAAGATCATTTAAGATTTAGTTTATTTTTTATTTAGTTTATTTTTATAATCTACCCTATCCTGTTGCAAAGAACAAAAAAAAAAAGTGCGTGATTTATGTCATTTCGGAACGATTCAGAGCAGTCGCTCTTTTTCGAAACGAGTTCAAGGAATCAAACTTTTCTGGAGTCGTTTCATTTGAGATAGAGTCCGAGGAATCGTTCCTTTTCGGAGATGGTGCATTTCGGACTGATTCCGAGGATTCGTCCATTTGGGAACCAATGATCTAAGATACATATACATTTTATGTCCGAAATTTTGAATTTATCACCTAGTTTTTTTCTTTTAATTTTCGGAAAAATTCAAAAACAATATCATGCTTGTTTGAAAAAAAAAAAAAAATGCGCATAAACACCGCATTGCTTGAAATTTTATCTTAAATCACGTAAACACTGCGGCGTTTCTTCCGAAAATTATGGTACTGATAATCTTAATTTTTTAGCCGAATTACTGTAGGTATTATGCATCACGAAAAAATTTGGTAAATTTGTGCTAAAAATTATGACTAATGGCTTCTAATTTTGAACCCTGATCAAAATATACGTTCGTAAATGATGTATAACCCACGGACTATACACCGATGAATCTCTGCGGGTTATACATGAATTTTTTTTACTGCACTGCTCGATTTAGGGGTGCAGGCTATACACCCGAAAATACGGTAGTTGGATGTGCAAATTCCAAAACTTTCTTCTATCTCATACATATATTTTAATATTTAAAAAAATAATTACACTTGTTAATGCTTTAATAATTTTAATTCAATACTATACCAACTTTGATTTTCATCTTAAATTTCTGCTTCAGTCAATTAATCAGAGCAAAAACGAGTTTCCATCTCTACACAAGCTGATGGACAATAGAATGATAGGCAGATTTTTTTCAAATTCAGGGAGGGCCAACTTACCATACCCCAAAATAATCATACATAAAAATTTTAGTTCAGTTCTATGCATAACTTCATACACTTTTGATGGTAAAATAATGAAAATGGCACAGACATCATGATTATAGTGCCTACTTCCAGTATTTTTTTTTCTTTTTTCAAATTTAGAGTGGACCTACTAGCCATAGCTAAACACTTACACAAAAAATTTGGTTCAATTCTATGCATATCTTATGCACTTTTTGATTATAGAATGGCGACAAATGGAGACACACACAGAGACAGACAGGCATTTTGTAAAAACATGTTTTTCGGAATATCTGACCACTAAAACATGAAATCCGTAGAAAACCACAAGTCGAAAAAAAAAATTTTGATTACAATACTTTCTTCTATAGAAGATAGAAGTGAAAAGGGGAAGGAGGTGAAAAAAATTGCCAATTCACTACATATTAAATCCACTTAAATTTATTGTAAATCTTCTTAATATTATCTACACCTTCTATAGCAATAAGTTTTTCATAGAACCAACACTTACAGCAAAAACAAATTTAAAAAATAGGGGTTTTAGAAAAATTTATATGATTTTGACAAAACTAGTTGTTACAGAAGAATAAAAAACTTGTTAAAAGCAGCCACATAAAATTATAAAAAATGGGTTTATCTCTCATATTGATTCAGTTTTGTTTGTGAAATTAGTACTTAACTTCAAAATCTACCTATATCTGTACCTAACTGGCAGAATTTTTTAGGGGCAATAATTATTTTCACAATAAAATATCTAGTATTATTTAAATATACTGAAAATTATGAGGATTAGTCCCATTATTGCATAAAACTAAAATATTCTGTAGATAGTACCATCTATGAACATGTGTGAATGATAATTTTTTAGTGTAGTAAATTACATTTGAAACCAGTTTTTGGAAATCATGCTATAGAGCAACATGAGTCAATATAAAAAAGTCCTAATCAGTAAAATATTTTTTGTGAAATTCAGGAAATACTTTCTGTGAGTGTTTTGTTTGCATGTTCATATTATTATTATTTCAATAGCTATTTTTCGTTTTTTAATTGTAAAGATATAAAGCTATGTATGTTTATTATTTTGGTCTCATAAAAATTTTTGTGTATTTCCTTAAGCTTTTTAATATGTTTATTTAGTATAGTTTATCTATACTGAGGATGCTTTTTAATTTCTATTGCTGTTTTGAATAATTTCAGATTTTTCTCTTTTTGTATGTTTTAAATTTTTCCTTTGTTTAGATTTAGATTGTATCGAGAGCATTGTGTTTGTGTAGCTGGCAATTATATTAAAGACTTAACGGTTCTTGGAAGAGATCTGGCTAAGACAATAATAATTGACAATTCACCTCAAGCATTTGGATATCAGGTAACTTCATTTAAAAATGCTAAAAACTTTAAATTTTTTTCCCTTTAAAATTATCAGTTGTGAGAGGATTTTGATCCTCCTATAAAGTGTTTTAAAATTCATTTGAACTTTTTACAATAAAATTAATACTTTAAAGAACATAGTAATTGGTTTTATTCTTTAAGAACAATTTGAAAACATGAACAAGGTTATCACGCCACCTGGAGAACCTGGAAAACCAGGAAAACACAGGGAATTTTAAATCTCCTCCCAAAACAGGGAAAATCCAGGGAATTTCTTTAAAAATCCTAAAAAATCTAGAAAACACAGGGAATTTGGTAATGGCAAATTATAACATTTCTAATTAGCCTACATACACGCATATATTTTTTTGCACTCAACATAGAATAAATGCATTGCAGTACAGGGAAAATACAGGGAATTTTTTTTTCAAGATTAGAGTGGCAACCCTGATGAACTTCTGTTAAGACTAAATAAATATTGTAAGAAAAAGATTTACTTCTAGATGATTTCTGCTTAAAAATACGGTGTCAGCGATTTTAATCAGCTGATTTAAAGTGCAATATATATATATATATTTTAAGTGATTAAAAGCATTAATTTTCTAAATGTTTAAAATGAAATAAAGTATTAAAATTGAAGATGAACATAAACTTAAAATAATTTGTGTAAGCTTAATTCCTTTGACTTAAATGCAGTAAATTTGTAAAAGGCAGTTTTTTATGTGGCCTAAAAATTTTAGAAAATGAAAAAAATTATTTCTTCATAAGGTACCATTAGAAAAATGAAGTAATTAACTCCCATAGAAAGACGGAAATCTAATCTTTTTGCACTTTTAAAACAGTTCTCAAATTCCCTACTCAAGAACATGAAATTTTCTGAATCATTTTTAAATGTAAAGGCACAAAATTAGCATACCTGGCTATTGAACTGTATTGGAATCTTGGTTTTTTTTTCTTTTTCGACAAATTATTTATCAACACTAGCGATTGTTGTCAGGTGACTACAGATTTTTCCTGTGCTGTCACCTCTAGAAATTATTTTCAAAACACCCACATTTGCACCTAAAACAATATACAGGGTGGTCACAGACCTGGAAAACATGGAAATATCAGGAAATGTGGTTAACCTGAAAATTCATTGAAACGTATATTAATTTCCAATATGACATCAGTAATCTGAAAAGAAAAAAAAATCTCAGCTCAATCCGTGCCTGAAACCAGCTTGGACTCTTATTTTTATACCAGTTTTCAGGCTCGGGCTGATTGTGAAAATTTTATATGAACAAAAATCTTTTACTACTTGAAAAATAAGAAAAAAGTCTTAGTTTTTTACAGTATAAATTTATATTTTATATTCTTTTAAAAGGTTTTATAATCTTTTAAAAATTGAAAGTAAATTGAATTGTTATTAATGTGATATAAAGAGGAATAGTCTGATTTTAAAGCCTTTATATGATTAGTGTAAGTAGCATAACAAAGCCATGACATATCTCTGTTTTGTTTGAATTCCTTTGCTTATTGGAAAACTGAATGTCCTGCCGTCAAAGATTTCCTTCTCTCCTCCTAACAACCCTGTTGGTATCTTTCCTTGGCTGTTAAAATCGGATGCATGCTGAAATCGTCAGGGAAAAAATAGAACGCAGATTCTGACCCAAACCAAAATGTTACTATGCATGTGCTGTTCCACAGGTTGGCCATTGCTATTCCGTCTAATCTGCCGGTAATGCTATTTTTTCTATAATAGCCAGAAGTGTAATTTTTTGCAAATGTGCTCCTCCTGCCAGATGAGAGGAGAGAGGCAGACGCTTTCGTCACTTTTTACTACACATTAGCAGCTGGGAAGTTTGACTCAGGGCAACAAATCAGAATGCATTAGCTTCGGAATAACTTTGCTTATTCAATAGGAAGATATGTTTGGCTCGTTAGTCATGCTTTCCAGATACTTGACATCAACAATTTTGCACCTTTTATAAGTATCTTTTTTTTTTTTTTTTTCGAACGTGTCTTTGTTTTAATGTGATCTATTCCATGATTTTACAATATGATTTTTATGATCGGTTTTATTTTTTAATTTCTTTCATCAGTCATATAATCTGTAAAGAAATATAGCAGGAAAGTGCATTTTCAATGATCTATAGATTGAAAAACCAGAATATAAACTGTGGCATGAAAGGGACATGAAAGATGTGCATTCAGCACAATGCACATTATGTCATAAAAATCTTGTCATTTCTTCAATTGGTGAAAGTGCTCTCAAAAGCCACACAAGAAATTCTAAAAAAAAAAAACATAAGGAATTAGTGGCATTTAAAATTGCAGCGGCAAAGAGGACTAAGACGTATTTTAAAGATAAATTGGAAGACATTCTTAAACCATTGACTTCTAATCTTCAGACTTCTAATTCTCATGTTTCTGATCCTCAACCACGGACAATCGAGTCTGTCGTTTTAAATCGCGATATCCTTGATGCAGAAATTTTGTGGGCATAAGATACAATTAAACATCATTTTTCATATAAATCAAATGAAGATATTGAAAAAATATTTTGATGTATGTTTAGCAATAGTGGCAACAATAGTGCTCAAAAGTTTACATGCGGAGAAAAGAAAACTGAATACTATGCAGTATTTGGGATTTCCCCCTATCTTCAGCTTAATTTAATCGGAAGATTTAAATTAAAAGAAATTTGTACTTTTATTTGATGGAACCCTAAATATACCTAAACAAGAAAAACAAATGGACATACATCTCCGATTTTGTCGTAAGAACAAAGTTAGCACTGCTTACTTTAATTCTGCCTTTCTTGGTAATAGTTCATCATCTGATATTTTTTATGCTTTTATTTCTGCAATCATAAAATTAAAAATTTCCAAAGCAATTCAGATATCTATGGATGGACTAAATGTAAATTTGAAGTTTCACAGCATGCTACAAGATTATTTTTTCAAAGAATTTGATAGAAAATTTATAAACATCGGTATCTGTGAGCTTCATACGATGCGCAATTCATTCAAATCTGGTTGCATTGCAAGCTCGTGGGGAATAGATGATTTTTGACTGCTTTGTATTATTTATTTAAAAACTCACCTGCTCGCAGGGAAGATTTTCGGCCGAATCGGGTGGAGTATTGCCCAAATTTTTTTTTTAACACCAATGGCTTGATGATGTTCCAGCATGCGATGCTCCATTAAATCTTCTCCCAGCCATAAAAAGATATGTTACAAATGTAGAGAAGAAAAACAATAAGCCTGATTGCAAATCTTATATTTGTGTTAAAAATTATATAAATGATAATCTTCTTTCAGTAAAATTAAAAATTTTCTGCTCTATTGCCAAAATTTTATTACCTTTTTTGAAAATTTATCAGACTGATAAACCCATGTTGTCATTTCTGTCAAATGATTTGAAGATAATATTAAACAGCCTTTTGCAGCGTTTTATATTACCTGGTCTGCAGATGAATTTGCAAAAAAAGCAGAAGAAAATAGTGACTTACAATCCCTTTGCAAATCCAATTATATAAAGAGATCTGCTAAAGAAAAAGAAGAAAAGATGCAGGATGTTATTAATACATTAAAAGATTTGCAAAGAATTTAACTAAAATTGACTTTGGACTTGCATTTTACTAAGTTTTATTAGCCAAGGACAATTTTTTTTCTTTAGACTTTACATTTTAATCTAAATTTACATTTAATCTTAATTTACTTTTTAATTAATCATTTTTATCCTTTTTCTCTTTTTATATTTTATAAATAAAACTTCATTAGATGAAAATTTAGAAACTATCTTTACTAACAAATAATTAAACACACATTTAAATACACAGGTAACATGGTGACAATTTCTTTTATGATATATTATTCTAGAGCCATTTTAATGTGTGTATTAAAATAGTCCTTGAAAAGTCCTTGAATAGTGCTTGAATTTTATTTGTTCTCAAGTTTATGAACCATATCAACACTAGTGATGCAGTTATCTACGTAAAAAGACTTTATCAACTTCTCTGCTGTTTCTTTAAATCCAAAAGGTATGTTCTTCAGATGATATCAGATTATTGCACCATGCAAATAAGTTGAACATGTAAGACCGAAAACAATTCTTTTATGCTGGAAAATTTTCAACTTTTTGGGGTCACCTTCCTCCCACCATAAAAACTTCAGAAATGGTCTATCTTGCTCATTTAAACCTATTTGCAGGAATGATCTTTAAATATCTGCAATCGCGCCTATTTTCTTCAGCCGAAATTTATTCAATATAGTTGGAATGAGTTCTACTATATTAGGATCTTTTACTAAACAGTCATTGATTGAAGGTGAATCTTTTTGTCTTGCTGAACCATCAAAGACTGAGCTAACTCTTGTGGTAGAATTTTCTTTAATCACAGTTCTATGTGGCATGTTGTGTTCACTTTCATCATTACAGGTATCCTTAACTTCTTCAATCACATCCTCTTGTATCCATTCTTTTAATACATCCTCATACTCTTGTACTGTTCCTGTTTTCTTTAGTGATTCAACACATCTTCTTAATCATCGTTCAGCAATTTTCTGACCAGTTGGTAATGGAGGATGGTTTTCAGTCCATGGGAGGGATACTTCATATCTTCCTTCTGCATATATTTTTATATTTCTATTGAAACGCTCTTTAGTTACTTTTTTGATTTCTTGTCTGTTTCCGCTTTCACCACGATTGAGAATTCCAAGTGTGTTTAGCCACCATAAATCTGAAATTTTTGCATCATTTACATAAAGTGACTTAACATTGTTTCTGCTATCTGATATGTTTAAAATGTCAGTTTTTCCCATCAAATTCCAACCAAGACGTGTTTCCATTACTACTAAACCAGAAATCAATTGTTTTATTTTTCCGCTGTACAATTTGCCTGCTCCTGCTATATCAGCTACTATAAGCCCATGAATTTTGTTAGGTGGAAATTCATACAGCAATTCAACCTGGTTATTTAAATCTGAGAAAAAGGTTTTATGCTTCTTTATTTCACTCATACATGAGCCACGGGGAATTTTTGGAATGTCCGAACAAATTTTTTCTTCATCTAACACTTTGAAACAACAACGATAATTATCAAAGAGGTCTCTCAGACTAATCAAATATTTCTTATGTGCCTTCGAACAAACTATGTGTTAAATTTTCTTCCCCTATCCATTCATATCCCATTTTAGTCAGTGCAAAAGATGATAAATAAGATTTACTGCTACCTGAATCACTTAATATTCTTATATATTTCATCTTATTATTACATCTGAGACTGGCAATAAGCGTTTGTAAAAGTACATGGTAAGTACTAGTTTTATTGGATAAAGCAGTGTCATTTTTAGCTCACAGGCTATCATAGCCTGAGAGCTTATGTGCCCGTCCGTTCTGTATGTATGTGCGTATGTGCGTAACGCGATAACTCATGATAAAAATATCGGATCCACTTGAAATTTTGTATGTAGGTATATCCTGACAAGGCGTTTCCCTGATTAGTTTTTGGAGTTCATTCGATATGTATAAGAGGGGGAACGGGGGGCTCATGCACCTCCCCTTAATTGATATAAATGGGTTTTTCATGCAGAATTAACAGTTTTCGTTAAAAATTTGATATAGGATCATTCTGATGAGGGGATTCCGTGACTGTTATTAGGTGTTCATTGAATAAGTATAAATAGGGGGACAGGGGTTCTAATGCCCCCCCCCCTCCCTTAATTTATAGAAATGGGATTTTCATGCAGAATTAAGTTTTCGTTCAAAATTTAGATTAGGATCATTCTGATGAGACGATTCCGTGACTGTTATTAGGTGTTCATTGAATAAGTATAAATAGGGGGAACAGGGGTTCTAAACCCCCCCCCCCCCCCCCGTTAGTTGATATAAATGGGATTTTCATGCAGAATTAAGTTTTCGTTCAAAATTTAGATTAGGATCATTCAGATGAGGCAATTCAGTGACTGTTATTAGGTGTTCATTGTATAAGTATAAATAGGGGGAACAGGGGTTCTAATGCCCCCCCCCCCTTAATTTATATAAATGGGTTTTTCAAGCAGAATTTTCAGATTTCGTTCAAATCTCTGAATAGTTTTGGAAGTTTAATGGTTAAGTATAAAAGAGGGGGATAACTCCTTTTAAATTATATAAATGCTAAATGGGTTTTTATTAAGAATTATCTAATTTGCTCTGAATTTTGGATATAGATTTTTTATATGATAAAGCATGTCTTTGATAGTATAGGAGGTTCAATGATTAAGTATAAAAAAAGAGGAAAGAAGAGAGCTGTTTCCCTTTCTTAATTTTTTAACGGAATTAACCCTTGAAACTATAAGGCTTTAATGTACAATTAGTATTTGTAGCCTGTGAGCTCAATGCCATCAGTTTAACTGGGCAGTATTCTTTATTAATTTTGATATCTGACTTTTCCCTAATCGGGTAACCATTATTTTTCATTGGACACATTACTTTGAAATGTAATTTACCAGAATCACAGGGTGGTATTTTCGTTTGACAAAATTGTGATATGTGTTATCTTGTTTTAAAACATTTAAAACAAGCCCCTTTTTCCATCAATATTTGTTTATCTTCATGAGATAAACTATTAGCATATCTACATTAGGTACTTAAATGTGACTTGTTACAAAAAATACATGTTTCCCTTTTCATTTTCGATGAATTATATAATTCAATAGCCATTATAATATCTTTTTCTCGCTTACTTAGTGCAGTATGAATATTTATGTTTGCATTTTCTAGATTAAACCCACTTCTAGGTAAACAGACGTTTTCTTCACTTTTGATTTTGTGCTGCAAACATTTCATCAAAGAATCAAACTTAATTTTGCATTCACCTTTTGAATTTAAGGTAATGATGTTTAAATTTCTTTCCCAAATTCTAAATATTTCAACAGGCAAACACGACTTAATCAATGAATAAAGAATTGCAGAATAATGTTCGCTTGAAACACCTAACATTTTTAATGACCTTAAATACATTTCAATTTTGTTGTATAATTTAAAAAGAGGAATTCTTGGACCTTTTTCTATTGTATTATTCATCCATTAAAGCAAGTACTTCTCGTAGATACACTTCAATTAACATATCAGTGTGACCAAAACGAGCCTTTAAACATTCAGTGACATCTTCATAATTATCACCAGTAGCGGGGTACGACACGACTATTTCTCTAGCCCTAGAACACTTTAACTTTGTTTGCAACAAGTACTGATATTTATCTTCTTTCGCGATATCGAAATCATTATGTATTTTTTCAAATTGAGTCCAAAAGGCCAACCACTCCTTAATATCTCCCTTGAATAATTTAAATTCTATCTTAGAAAGTTTAAACTTTCGTTTTGTTATAGTTTCAGTTTCGAAAACTTTTAAAATCTTTTGAACTTTCGTTTTTAACTTAATAAAATTTTCTTCATACACGCTAAAACTTTCATATTCCATATCATAATTTTGTTGTGTACATGATTTATAGTTTAAAAAAAGATCTAACATTTCTTTTTCTTTTGGTTCTAGATTTACCCATTTTTCTTCTAATTGAGCATATAAAATCTCAATTTCTTCAATATCTTTTTTTTCATAATTTAATTTACTCTCAAGTAAATTAGCAATTTGCATAAAAGTGCTTTTTAATGGAGTATGTAATTGTTTAATCTGTTCCATGATCTTATATTACTTTTTAAATAATAAAATATCACAGCAGTTGGTGCCAAAATGATATTGAATCTATCATTTCTTATAAATTTAATTTTCAATATTATTCAATCATATTGATATTTAAATTACCAATAAACATTTTCAAAAATTAAAATGTCTTAACTACAGCATGAATGTATTAAGCTGACCTATTATCAATTATAGGGCATATCAGGCTAAATCTTTATATTAAGTAAATGAATTTTCATACTTTTGTAGTAATTCAAGCAAAAAACATAAACACAATACACATATTAACTATCACAATACAAAAAATGACATTTCGGTGCACATTACTTATTTTTCTTCAATATAACATCTTAATAAAATTCATACTACATTTTCCAATTCTAAAAAATTCTTGTTCAAAAAAGTTCTAGCAAATTCAAAGTGTAAACAAAAATATTATCGTTTGTGCGAGGCACAAAGAACGATTAAATTACTAAACTTAATGGAAGCAGTGATAATATACAACAAATGCTAATTGAAAACAAAAATCAGAAAAGTATAAAATAAACCTATTTTCAAATTATTCAGTGTTGAGTTGTAAAGAACCATATACATTATAAGCAGAGGGTATACTTGAATCAGTAATGTCCATTGTTAAAGAGTATGCTATAGTGCCTTTTTTTTTTTTTTTTTTTTTTTTTAAGAAATAGACTGTATTTGAAGTAGGGATGCACCGGATACTGATTTTGCCAGATATCGTATACCGGATATCCGGTATCCGATTTTGTACTACTTTTTGCAATATATATAGCAGAGTAATTGCCTTAAAAATTGATGAGCTTTAACTGTCTTGAAGTCAATAATGAAAGAGTAAATAATGCACATCTTGTAAATTGAAAATAAAATGTCTACTTACAAATCTGAAGGAGCTTTGTAAAAATAATGACTTGAAAAGAAACACAACCTGATTTAAAATTCAACAGCAGCTTTATTAGTATACCTTGAAGCACCTTGGAAACATCACAGTAGTAACTTTAATTATAAATACTGTAAACATTGAAGCAAGAACAAGCTAACGAGCATGAGAAATTTTCTCATTTTATAATAGGTGGCAAACAGTCACCACTAGCCAGCACATGCTTCAACTAATTTGCATAAAACACATAAATTTGAGTAACATTGAAAACCTGTTGACAATTAATTGATATCTTGTGAGCAACCAACCAACCATAATTTTAACTGAAAACTAGTCAAATCAAATGTAAACAAAAATGGATATCTGCATGCTGTTGAAGGTTAGTGTTAATTATTAGTTTTGTTAGCAGGTTAGTAGTTTTAATTAGTGAAACAATAAAAAGGTACCTTAATGAATAAATTATAGATTTAACATGAAAAAATGAAAACTTGATATACTTAATGAAAAATGATGGAAAAAACTTAATAAAAATGTGGTTCTTCCACAAAATGCCCCCTTTTCCAACATTTTTTATACTAAACATTTTCAAAATAGATATATACATGTAAACTTATACACATAGAAAAATTCACTTTCAAAAAGTTCATCAGTTCATGATAGAGTTCAAAAAAGTTTTTTTTTTTCTTCAGCATAAGTATGCACATCTAAGTTTCATAAATAAGTCCTTGCACGGTGACTTGGTTAGAAGATCAGCTAAATTGTCTTTAGACTTAACATGAATGATATCAAACACATTCTGCAGATACAGATCTCTGGCGAACATATATTTTAAATCAATATATCTATTCTTGATATTCTCAGCTCTGTTTTTAATAAACTGTATAGCTGCAGCATTGTTGCACTTTAATATTGGTTTTTGATTACCAATAATATTTGAATCAAGATTAAGAGTAGAATATAACTGTTCCACGGTTGAATTCAGGTACTTAAGTTCTTTAGCAGCTTCCGAGGCTGCAATAAATTCAGATTGATTCAAGTCTGAATTAATTCAAGTCTGTTTCACCACACGCCAAGTTATAGGGAGGCCATTTAAGAAAATAGAATATCCAGTCCAGGATCGGCGGTCACTCGGATCACTAGCCCAGCTAGCATCAACATAGGCAGAAAGTTGAATGGGAGGGTCTTGAGGGCACATTTGGATTCCCAATTCCTTAGTAGTTCCAAGGTAGCAAAGGATTTGCTGAAGACATTTCCAATGGATCCAGGATTTTCAACAAGCTGAGAAAGAGCTGCTACTCCATAGCTGATATCAGGTCTGCAACGTCCAGCGATGTAGAGCAAGCATCCCAACAAATTTCTGTATGGAACATCTTCTATCTGGTTGTCGTCAGTTGGCATATCTTTCCTAGAAGGAACAACTCCAGGTTGGAGAGGAAAAGAAATTTTAATAAAGTTTTTAAAATTAAATTTTTCAAGACATTTCTCAATGTACTTTTTACAATGAATTTTCATGGAATCACTGGTTGTATCAAATTCAATACCCAAAAGTTTAGAAATGGGTCCCATATTTTCTACTTCATATAAGCTTTTTATAAGAGAAACTACTACTTTTAAAATATTTTCATTTTCAGCAAATATCGGCAGGTCGTCCACATAAACTAGTACCACTGCTTTCTTTTTATAAGAATACACACAAGTAAGTCCTGGTATTTCCTTAAAACCATTACTAATGAATTTATTGTGCAATTCTTCATACCAGCATCATCCAGACTGATGAAGACCGTATAGAGCTTTATGTAATTTTAAGACATACTTTTCCTTTTCTACTGTTACATAATCTGCAGGTTGTCTTATGTGTATATCCTTATCTATAGCTCCATACAAATATGCACATCGCACATCTAGTAAACAATGCTTCCATCTCAAGATACATATGAATAAAGTAATAAAAAGTCTAATTAATAGGAAGTTTACTACAGTTGAACCTCAAAAATTCAGAATCGTCTGGACCGCGACGATTCCGGATTTTAGAGGTCTGTTAAAAAATGTTTTAAAATAAGAATATAATAACATACAAAAGACAATTTTTCTCTTAGTACAAATAAATTACTATTAAGCGGGTGAATTAAACAATAAAATGAGCATAACAGACTCTAAAATAACTTATGCTGAAATTAAATATACATACTATAACAAAATAAATCAAAATATAGCACACAATAGGTAACACCTAAAATTATCTATCTATTAAAAAATACGCAAATAAAAATAATGAAACTGACAAATTATTTTATGTAAATTTTTTTTAAACATTTCAGTTATAGATAACTGTTTCTTAGATTGTCGCTTGTGGCAGATTAGTTTCTCTTTTATTTGATATATACACATAATTTCTTGTTGAGTAATAAAATCCCTTTGTTCAAGGCCTTTGACAGCATTGTCTAGATTTTGTACAATGTCATCAATTGTCATTTTTTCTTCTAGCAGGATTGCCATGCCACCGGGAAAACACAGGGAATTTCAAAATCCCCTCTCAAAACAGGGAAAATCCAGGGAATTCTGAAAAAATCCTAAAAAAACCTGGAAAACACAGGGAATTTTTTTCCTGTTATATCAAAACATATTTTTTTCTACTTTCAAAATAAAATCCTCTTTGCGGAAGAAAGAAAACCCCGTAAAAGTGGCGCGAAAATTCACTTTAAGCGGCTCTTCCATGTTTCTGCCTACACCCCTTTTTTGTCATGCGAATAGTTGAAGCCACACAACACCTTCCTCTCATGCCATCCATCTGCAACTGCGCATAGTATTCTTTCAATTTCTTCTTTCTCTTCCGTTTTTCCGGTTGCGTCAGTTCAATGAGTCATCAATGTCAGTTCGCGTCAACAGGCACGAGATTCTTCCGCGGATCCATGACTTTCCGCTTTTTTGTCATTTTTCGATTTTTTATATTATCAAAAGATTGCATGAAAAAAATATGATTTTCGTGACAAGATCACAAAAAAAAATGCAATTTTGTCAAAAGATCAAGTGAAATACGCGATTTTCCCTAAAAGATCACAAGAAAAATGTAATTTTCGTCAAAAGATCTCAAAATCGCGAAACAAAAAGCAATTTTAGACAAAATAATGCAAAAAAATGCTGTTTTCATCACGAGTTTGCGAAAAAATGCTGTTTTTGTCAAAATATCGAAAAAAAAAAAAAAATACTGTTCGTGTAAAGATTGTTGATAAACGGCAATTTTTGTCAAAAGGCCACAAAAAAGGGCAATTTTCGTCATAAAGTCGAGAAAAAACGACAATTAGCATCATAAAGCCGAGAGAAAATGGCAATTTTAGTCAAAAAATCCGGCGATTTTCGTTTAAAAAAAAGCATTAAAGAAACGGCGATTTTTGTCGAAAATTGCTGTTTTTTTTTTTTTTTTAAGAGCGATTTTTGTCATAGGATTGCAGAAAATTTGCTGCAATATTGTCTGCAACAACTTTTTCTTTTTGCAGTTCAGTGGTAAATATTTCAAAGTATTTTTTTGCTGAATGCTTGAGTATTACTGTACAGTTTTTATTATTATTAATGTAAAAAGTGGGATTTAATAATAATAAGTGTAATAACTTTAAAGAGATCTTTTTTTATTTACTCATATTATATAATTATTATATTTGCTTAATTAGTTGGGTAATGGTAAATTACAAGATAGTTAACTGACATACATGAGCGCATACATTTTCCCTCACTCAACATAGAATAAACACGTTGCAGAACAGGGAAAACACAGGGAATTTTTTTTCAAAATTAGAGTGGCAACCCGGTCTAATTGTTCATCACTTTCATTTACCTTACCCAAAGCCATCTTGCAAATTTCGTCATCGGTCATTTGGTTGACGATTGGCACTTCATCGGCATGCATAACCTCATCAATGTCATCGGCAGTCAAAGAAATACCAGAAGTATTATTTTTACAATAACAAAGAAGATCAGAAATTATTTCACTACCTTTGGGAGTAGAAAACCCTTCAAATTCCTGATCATCATCATCAAAAAATATGATTCTTGGCAACACATTGCGCCATGCATGACGCAAAATCTCTTTGTTTACATTATTCCATGCATCTGCAGCACACATAAATGCATCTTTAATATTGAAGGATTTGATAAATTCGGAGATGCTTCTTTCACTATTTACAAAATTTAACATGCGATGCAAAAAGTCACTTTTATAACGACATTTTAAAGCGTGCAATACGCCTTGATCCATGGGTTGAATAAGGGAAGTACAATTTGGAGGGAGGAATAATACTTTGAATTTTTCTTTATTTAAAATCTCAGCAGGTCGATGAGCAGAACAGTTGTCCACAAATAACACAATTTTTGCCTCATCAGCAACTCCATTAGCTCTGGCATGTGCACAAACTTCGGGAATGAAATGGTTATTGAACCAATCAATCATCACTTCTGTCGTCATCCAAGCTCACTGATTTGGCTTGTAAATGATCGGAACTGATTTGACATTTTTAATGCTTGAGGTCGCGAATATTTTCCCATCATCAGTGATCGGTTCTGTAGCCAGAACCATTCTAAAATGATTTGAAATTAATGCAGAGGTGAAAGTTTGGTGACCCTGAAATAAATGTTGGCAATATGTGGTAGTGTCATATTTAAAAGTCAGTAATGAAACATTTAATTAGTTTAAACAAGTCTAACGTTTATTTGAGAAAAATGAAAGCATATTTAAAATAAAAATATATGTATATGTACAAATGATTAAACAATAATAAATTATGTCTGGTGAAATCAACCAAAAACCGTAATTCCATAAATTATATTACCTTCAAAATTAAAGTCATACGTTAACACAATAATACATTTAATTAATTAATTGGCATGACGTAACAAATTAAATAATGGCCAGTACAGGTAGCAAAAGAAAAACTACTCACAGTGACATTACTGGGAAAAGGCCGACCTCCTAATTCAAATGATGAAGAAATGAACACAGTCACAAATTTCAGAAGAAGATAAAAGTTCCATGTTATCACGATGAACCATCAAAATAAAAAAAACTAAGAAAAACATTTCCACCATCAACTAGCAAGACTCATTACTTAAAATAAAATAGTCTTTCATAACTAAAACAAAGTGTGACGTCTTCCAAAGTAAACGTATTCAAACCACTGCCGTCAAAACAAACACCAGCTCTTTAAATACAACCGCTAAAGATCTGAAGAGTGCAACGCCCCTTTGCGTCCACCGGAGTTGAGTGAAGGCGATCCTGTCTTGCGAAAAGGAGATACGACTACTCGCAAGTTGCGATCTGCGATGATTGCAAATCGCGATCAGCAAGGGATCAGACGAAGAGGAAAAACGACCGTGAACGCACTCGTGGACATTCGTAATCGGTCGAACAATCGAATCGAAAGTGAATGAATAAGTAACTGAATGTGACTGGAACTTTGATGAAAAACAAAATAAAGGGATCGGAAAAGCCGGCAAATAAGAGGAAACAAAGATTGGAAAAAAATAAAACCAGTAAGTCATGCTATATTACTCTATTACAATATGCATATAAGTTTATGAAGTGTTAAGGGAATGAGTATGGCTGACAGTCGCCCCCCCCCCCTTAACACTCATACTCAAAAGAAACTAAGTAATTACCACATAATATAAATAATATCAACAGTTATATTGAACGACATAAGATATCAGTATTTCAACTGTCATACTTTGACAGCTATCAGTGAAGAATAACTTAACAATAACGTGCATAAATGCCACAAATTCACATTTTTATGTATCATATAACAAGGTTAATTCCAAAAAAAATGAACAACTTTTTAACCATGTTAATAACCATATTCTTGCATACGTAACAATGTAACAAATTTTTCTTAGTAAGAACGTTAACAATCATATAACAATAGAAATAACAATATGAATAACAATTTAATAATTATACAACAAGAATAACAAATTTTTTTCCACAACACAAGAACCTTTGGTTACCATAGTAACTTAAAAAAATATCAAAGTCTTTCAGGCAAAAGTTTGTTCAAAAAAAAGTTCATGAAGGTTTTTACGATTTTACCTCATCACATGCAAGTGACTACGATTACCAGTACATACAACAATATTCTTTTAGTATGTCGATTTTCTTGATCTTGGCTTTGACAATACACAATTATATTTACATACATTTGCATAATTACACTAGAATAAATGATTATCATAAAACAGATTCATAAACATTACGAATGTGAAGAATAACAAGACATGAATTACAATGCCAAAACACTTTGATAATGTATGAGAAATTCATGATATGCAAACGAGAAACATTCAATTATAACACTAATCATGATCATGATAATGACTGTGATTATGATAATGATAGGGACAGTGAGCGCTCACATGAAAACCAACAACAACAACATGCATGCTTAAGCTTTTGAACCAATATACATTTGCAAATGATTTAACAAAATTTAAATCTGAAAAACACTTGTTATACAACTTCTTAAATAAACACCCTTTTTTTTCATATATATATATGCAAAAAGAAATACAGCTCAATTTTCAACACCACGGACGGGACCTATGCGACATTTTCATTTTCCAAAACAGGGACTTACAAACTTAAAAGAAACGATACCTGCAACAGGCCTTCCTGTTATCAGAACACTCAAGAAGGCCGCTACCCCCTGCAGGCCACTCTGGCTATTTACAATGTCACCCCTGCGAGACGCTTCTTGGGGCTGCTCGGACCCCGGAAGATGAACCATCCTGAGGCCTGATCACATTCCAGCGGGAGTTAAATTGTCCGCGATGTTGGAAATGAGGGTATTGGAAAACTTATGTATGATATTAGAACATATGCATATGAGACAAAATATGAAATAACAATTAAACAAGTGTATAATCACATATTCAAACATTATAAAAGAAAATACTGAAATGTACAAAATTTCAGATTTGAAAAACGAAAAAGTGTTAAACTTCAGGGTTTAACATAAAAAAAGATTACACAAGCATCTTAATGCTTGATACAAGTTCAAAGGTGGGGGAGTTTTTTTTTCCCTTTTTTTTTATGAAAACATTATATATTACTTATAACTAAAGATTACTTCAATGAATCTTTTAAGGTCAAACTTCGTTAAGAGTTTTGTAAAAATATCTGAGAGATTAGCTTTGCTAGTTGCGTGTTTTACATTAAATATCTCTTGGTTTAAAAGATCTCTAACAAAAAATAATTTAACGTCAATGTGTTTTATTCTGTAATTTTCTATGGGAGATTTAAGGAAATCAATGGAGGCCATGTTGTCTACTAACAGGGTTGGTTTAGTTTGTGGGCCTGTAAAAATGTGTTTGTCATAACATTCAGTTATGATTCTACTGAACCAAAGAAGCTCTTTAGTTGCTTCTGTTAAAGCCACAAACTCCGATTCCATGGTAGACAAGCAGACAGATTTTTGTTTGAAAGCCCTCCACATGATAGGAGATCTGTCTAGCATTAATAGTTGTCCCCCCATTGACATTCTGTCATCGCGATTGGCGGCGAAGTCAGCATCTGTGTATGTTATTAGATTTATATGATGACAGGGTAACCTCAGTTTGTAGTGTTTGGTGCTTTGGACATACCCTAGTAATTTTAAGAGACCATTCCAGTGGATGATACCAGGATTACTCTGGAATTGACTAAAGATGTTTACAGCATAGGATATGTCAAGACGGGTCCTGCTTGTAAGAAATGATAAGCATCCCAAAACACTTCTATATGGATATTTTAACATCTCCTGGGTTTCTGCGTCTGTTTGAGGGCATTGTGACTTGGAGTACACTACTCCTTTACTTATGGGAAAGTTAAATTCTCTAAAACGTGACAGATATCATCAATATACTGCATTTGATGAATTGAAACTGCGCCTTCCCTATCTTCCTCAAACTCAACCCCGAGAAGCTTACGTGTTTTACCCAGGATTTTGATGTCAAAATGCTTAGTTAGTAATGTTAAAATTTCATTTATGTGTTTCTGATGGTTACTTAAAATAACGAAGTCAACAAGGTATAATAATAAAACAATGTAATTAGAAAATGTGTAGACACAGTTACACCAATCCAATTTTGTAAAACCAAGAGAAATTAAAATTTTATGTAATTCATAAAACGAGACCCGGCCACTTTGATGGAGGCCATATAAAGCCCTCTGGAGTTTACAGACTAAATGCTCTTTCCCTTTTATCTCAAAACCTGGAGGTTGTTTCATGTATATATTATCTGAGAGAGGGGCGTACAGATAGGCTCCTTTCACATCGCACTGTGTGTGAATCCATCTGAGACATGAGACTAGGGCGGCAAAGAAAAAGCGGATTAGACTAAAGTTTACTACTGGTGAAAATGTCTCATCATAAGTTTCACCCCTGACCTGTTTATAGCCCTGGGCTACTAGTCTTGCTTTGTATCTTGCCACATGCCCTTTATCGTCTCGTTTGATGGTGAAGACCCATCTGCAGCCTAGAGGTTCAGTGTTGGGTGGTAGAGATGTTAATACCCATACTTGTCTTTTATTAATAACATCCATTTCCTCCTGCATTGCCTGTCTCCAGAGTTCCCATTGTGGGGATTTTAAAGCTTGTTTATATGTATTTGGGATGGAGTCTTCTAGTCATATATTGGTTTTACGTGTTTCTGATAAAGATGTATGTGGAGGTGTGTAACTAGGACTTGAACCAGCACTGGAAGTAGATTTTACAATACCCTGATGTTTATTTTCCCCTTTGAAGCTGAACATAGTTGGATCAAATTTGATACCATTAGACTGACAGTATTCCCGCACTTCTCTAAGTGATCTTAAATGCTGTGTCTCGCCCATCTCATAATAGTAAATGTCGGTTCTCGATTTATCAGGCCTAGTTATAGCCTTACGGAACCAAACAGCATCCCTCAGCGTTCTCGTGAATTCCTCACCATCCTCGTCACTTTCATCCTCAGATGAGTGAACGGAGGCGGGTTCAACAGATTCTGAGGTGCCTGGCTTAGTAGATGGAGAGGGTGATTTTTCTAAAGGAAATCTGTCAGGTTGAAGATCGGTCAAAGGGTCAATCTCTGGTGGTTCTGAACTTAGTATGTAAGAGGGTCCCAGGTCGCTTCCATTGTGCTGCTCTGAAGTAGTAAAAGGATTTGTGCCTATGGAATAACTTGGGCCTTGCTCGCTATGTTTGTGAATATTTCTCGGTACAGATTCATCCCCAAATCTAACATTTATGGTTTCTATTATTTTATTTGTATCAGGGATCCATACCCTGTAGCCTTTGTTTGACATCGCGTATCCCACTAAAACCCCCTTTTTGGCTTTAGGATCAAACTTTGAACTTCTTAACTGTTTGGGCACCCCCACATATGCCACAGTACCAAAAGGGCGTAAATGTCTTATTGAAGGTTTGTTGCCACAGTAATACTCAAAAAGGTGTTTTTCTCTGGGATTTATGACATATTCTGTTTAGTGTGTATGCGATGTATAAAACTGCTTCCGGCCAGAATTTTAGACTGAGTTTGCTTTCGTTAAGTATTGAGCGGGCCCCATCCATTATAGTCTGATTTAAACGTTCCGAGACCCCATTTTGTTCCGGTGAATATACGTTGGTAAATTCATGGTGTATCCCGTTCTCTTCAAAGTATTTTGTAAAAGCTTCATTGTCAAACTCCCGCCCATTGTCGCTACGGACCTCTTTTACTTTAGTGCCTAAAAATCTTTCAGCCCTTTTTACATGATTGGTGAAAACCTTGAATACCTGTGTTTTGTTACATAAGGGGTAGTCTGATACTTTTCATGAGAAGTTGTCAGTTATAGTTAAAAAGTACTTCTCGCCGTTTCTACCTGTTATTTGTGTTGGTCCCCACAAGTCAGTATGTAGTAATTCAAGGGGTCGTTTTGATCGTATTTGATTTATAGGACGGAAGGAAGTTCGCCTGTGTTTGTTGATTTTACATGTCTCAGATTCAAAGTCTTTACTTTTAATAGGTGGTAAGCCCCTTACACCATTACATTTTACGGTATGTTCAATTAAGGTGGAACTAATGTGCCCAAGATGTCTATGCCATAATTTAAAGTCATCCTTTTGGACAGTAGAGGCTTAAAAACGCACCTTTTTAGAACTTTGGTTATTTTTAGGGTTAGGATCTGGGTACAGGCAGTAAATGCCATCTTTAAGAAAAGCACGAAATAGCGTACCACTGTCACGATATGCTTTAGCCCTACCCTCACCTCCTTTGAACTTGGCATCGGTTTTATCGAGCCTTGGGCCAGATATCAAATTGTGCCTTAAACTTGGGCAGTACATAACATCGCCGAAGCGAACCATCTCCCCATTTATTTTTAAGTCAACTAGTCCGGTTCCTTCAATAGGAAAAGGTTCCTTCAACGGCAACAGCCAATTCCTCATTGTGCAAAGGTTTAAACTTAATATAGAGATTTCTATCTTTGCAGAAGTGGTGCGAGGCACCTGTATCAAAGACCCAGGCGTCTCCACCACACTTAATATTACTAAGATTAGATTGTATGAGGTAATTTACCTGGCTTGTTGGCTTATGTTGATGTTGGTTTCCGGTTCTATTGCGAGACACATCTCTGTTGGATCTAGGATTACTAGACTGGACACCGATGAACCTCTGGGTACTGAGGAGTTTTGGAATGGGGAGTCTGAGGAATCTCTGGAAGTAGTATGGAGGCAAGATTCGGGGCTGGAGGCTTGAGGTATTTTACACTGTCGTAGCATATGGCCAGCATGGCCACATCTATGGCATCGTCCTTTGAACTTTGGCTTATAGGCAGATCTCTTGGGTGTACGAGCTCGGGAAAAGTGGGACTGGACCAAATTACCCCTGTCCTCCTCTCGTAGTTTGATGCGGGATTCTTCAGCAATCAATTCGGTCAGGACATCTTTAAATTTGAATTGCTGATCTGGCCAACGCAAAATTCCTTGGACGAGATTGTTGAACTTCTTTGGGAGCCATCGAAGCAATTGGAACGTCAGGTATATCTCTTTTATCGGCTCGTTCATGGCAGCAAGTTGGTCAGCTATTCTTTGTATACGGGTGGCAAACATATCCACCGGCTCATCTGGTTGTATTCTACAGGATAGGACCTCGCCAAAAAGTTGCATATGGCAAGCCCGGTTATCAGGCTGAAAGTGTCTTTTCAATTTTGTCCATGCTTCATGTGGGTCGTCGATGTTTTCAATAATTCTTCTAAATTCATTTCCGACGTTTAAAAAAACGATGGACAGTGATGACCTTAAGCGTGCCTGATATTCTTTAGTGGCCACAGCGTCACTGGTTTCAGGAGGCTTTTCAGTTCCGTTCACAATGCCCCAGGCATTTTTTCTAGCAGCAGGTATTTAACATCCGCTGCCCAGGTTCCATAGTTGTCAGCGTTTAGTTTACTTATGCTAACCTGCACATTGGTCATTGCCATGCTTTTAATAAATTTAAACAAGAGAAAGGAAAAAAAAATGATTTTTTTTTTTTCCAAAAAAAACGTATTTTTTAGCAGTAAGATAGTACAAAAAATTTTTCTATTTTTCCAAAAAAAAAAAAAGCCTTTCTATTTCATGCCAGCAGAAAAATTAAATATGTTTATCAAAAAATATACTATTGCGGCCACCCCCCACTAGAAATCACTTGGAGGTCTAATGGCCGCATGCTACCACCAGTTTACAATATTGCCAACGAAGGTTACGGCCACCATAACATGTTAAAAAACGTAGTAGCTTCGGCCCATAACCCGTGATCGGTTCTGTAGCCAGAACCATTCTAAAATGATCTGAAGTTAACACAGAGGTGAAAGTTTGGTGACCCTGAAATAAATGTTGGCAATATGTGGTAGTGTCATATTTAAAAGTCAGTAACGAAACATTTAATTAGTTTAAACAAGTCTAACGTTTATTTGAGAAAAATGGAAGCATATTTAAAATAAAAATATATGTATATGTACAAATGATTAAACAATAATAAATTATGTCTGGTGAAATCAACCAAAAACTGTAATTCCATAAATTATATTACCTTCAAAATTAAAGTCATACGTTAACACAATAATACATTTAATTAATTAATTGGCATGACGTAACAGAGTAAATAATGGCCAGTACAGGTAGCAAAAGAAAAACTACTCACAGTGACATTACTGGGAAAAGGCCGACCTCCTAATTCAAATGATGAAGAAATGAACACAGTCACAAATTTCAGAAGAAGATAAAAGTTCCATGTTATCACGATGAACCATCAAAATAAAAAAAACTAAGAAAAACATTTCCACCATCAACTAGCAAGACTCATTACTTAAAATAAAATCGTCTTTCATAACTAAAACAAAGTGCGACGTCTTCCAGACTAAACATCTTCAAACCACCGCCGTCAAAACAAACACCAGTTCTTTAAATACAACCGCTAAAGATCTGAAGAGTGCAACGCCCCTTTGCGTCCACCGGAGTTGAGTGAAGGCGATCCTGTCATGCGAAAAGGAGATACGACTACTCGCAAGTTGCGATCTGTGATGATTGCAAATCGTGATCAGCAAGGGATCAGACGAAGAGGAAAAACGACTGTGAACGCACTCGTGGACATTCGTAATCGGTCGAACAATCGAATCGAAAGTGAATGAATAAGTAACTGAATGTGACTGGAACTTTGATGAAAAACAAAATAAAGCGATCGGAAAAGCCGGCAAATAAGAGGAAACAAAGATTGGAAAAAAATAAAATCAGTAAGTCATGCTATATTACTCTATTACAATATGCATATAAGTTTATGACGTGTTAAGGGAATGAGTATGGCTGACAATCGGCAATTTACATTTGCGACTACCTGCAGCATTAGCGCAAGCCAGCACTGTCATACTCTCCTGACAATCTTTAACGCCAGATGAATTTTTTTTGTCGGCAGTAGCTAGAGTTTTTTTCGGTACATAACGTCAGAAAAGTGACGCCTCATCTGCATTGTATATCTGTTCTAATGACAAATTTTCATCAGCTACAAGGTGACAAAACTCAGTCATGAAATGTTCAGCCGCTTCTACATCAGCGCTTTCTTTTTCTTCACATACTCAAAGCTGCCGAATCCTGTGTCGCTTTTTAAATTTTTCTAACCAACAAGATGAATATTCTCAAGGCGTTTCTACCAAGGACGTAGCTTTAGGGGAGGGAGGGGGGGGGCCTCCCCTCCCAATATGTTCAGGTAGTGGAGCGCCAAAGAAGGCTTAAGGGCGCCGTTAGGTGCCCGGAAAAAAAAGCTTTGTAAGTAGTAATAAGTAATTATAAAATAACTTAATTTGAAATGTAAAATTACAAAATAAATTACTATTCACTGACAAAGCATGAAAAAGGCACTTAATTTTAGACTTGTTACTACCTCTGTTCCCCAACTCCTATTCCGAAGAAAATTTATGCATCCAAAATAAAAAATTTCAAAAACAGGCTTGTAATGAATTCCAGGATAGATGTAAAGTTATTTCCTTCTTATAGTAGTTGTTGGTCACCCTTAGAAACAGATAGAAAGGGAAAAGAAGTGTGGAAACGACTGTAGTGCGTTTGAATGGTTCTATAATATGTTTTAGTAGTAGGGCGCCACAAAAGGTTTAGAGGTGCAGTCAGGCACCTAAAAAAGAGGGTTTCAAAAAGGGCGCCATGGAAGGTTTAAAGGCGCCATTTAGGCACCTAAAATTTTTATTATTAATGCGGCATTCTTGATTATTTTTTACACGCACACACAATAAAAAAGGAAAAAGAAAAAATAATGAAATAGCAGTAACATGATTTGGAATTAATATTATTGTAAATTTATAAGAAAATAAATTATGGTTTCAAAAAAATCTAGGCAATCCATTACATTTGAGACATTTTAAGATTACTACTAAGCGCTATCCCCAGTGCGAAAACAAGAACACTTTCCGGATATGGACATTGTTTGATCACTACATGTAATGTAATTTTTTGGAGAAAAGCTCTCCCCTTATTCCAATTCAAGGTTGGTGGTCCTCGACAGGGTCATCTGACCTTAATTATTTTAACTCCCCTCTTATGTCCTTCCATGTGTGAGGTTAGATAATTTCCGGGCGTCACCTACATACATCTTTGTTGTCCAGTGTCTAGTGTTGTAAGCTAATAACGCAACTTTTCAAAACTAGCGATTTTTTTCGTTCAATTTTTAAAATAAAAAGCTGTCTTTCGTAGTCATCCAGAGAGAAGAAATTCAGTCATGAATGATGACTGAAATAAAACATAAAATAAAAAACCAGGAATAAAAGAGAAAAAGAAGTTATGAAGCAAAGAAATGATGCAAATTTAGGAAAAAGTGGATGAAAAACGATGATGCAGTCGAAGGTAAAATGTTCTTAAAGTACAATGTTTATATTTCTGACGCAATTGTGAGTTCATTTGTTATCAATCATTGCTGTTATTATAGGAAAAAAATCTAATAGCATTCTCAGTTTTCTGGTAAATTTAAGTTTTAATGATTTTTTTATTTATTTCCTAAACAGATAGCTATTTTTTGATTAATGGTGATTTCTGAAACTTTTACATTATTAATAATCAACCTAGTTTTAACCCAGGACTGGGCAGGAATGAAGCTTTCCCCAAAAATTAAAAGAAATATATGTTTAAGGGTGTACTCGAAAACATGCTTTTCTACCTTCAACACCTCGAAATTTTCTGATAGAATTTCAGACTCATTTTTAAAAATAGAAACATGAAACTTGATGGAGTGATTTTTGAAGAGATGTACAAGGTGCTGTATGATCTTATTATCACTCCATTTATTAGAATTTGATTGATAAACAATCATTGCTTCAGCATGGTTCTTTTTTTCGTCTCCAGGTTTTCCGCTTCGGAAAATTCGGTTCACAACGCCCACTTTGATAGCATTTTTCCCTCTATTTTCTACCTTTATCAAAATATCGAGATTTACGGCACCTCGTATAGTTTCTGAATAAGAGAATCTGTCAATCTGGTGAATTTGAGAGCAAAAGTGAATTCAAAATTAAATGCGAAAATAAGCAGTTTGGATCGGAATACACCATTACTTACAAATGTTTTTCGAAAAAGCAATCGAACATAGTAAGATGCAATCGAATAGAACCAAACAAATATTCAGTTTTACATGATTTATTATTATTATTATTATTTAGGTTTTTGGTATCCACATACTGCATTTTCACAGATTTTATTTTATAAAACACTGTATATTAAATTGTAACATTATAGTTAAAAATGCATTGTTTATGATCAAGTGGTACTGATTTCATTCTTGCAAGGGTTACTGATCATGTGGTAAAAAAAATATTTTTCAAAAACATTTTCAACTGAGCAATATTTTTTTTGGCTCTATTTTTGTTTTATAATATGATTCCTAAATATAATTTTGTTATGTTTTATCAATTGTACATATACATTTCAAGTTATTGTCACTCTTCTGATGGGTCTTTTTTCTGCCTTGTGGTGGACATTACAGCTTAAATTTGATTTATCTGAAAAATAACAGTTTTCAATTAACTATATAAACATCACGATGTATCGACGTGCAAAGTGAACTCTTCTATCTGAAATTCCAAAATATATGTGTATATGTCTTTATAAATCCAGATTGAAATATTCTATGCATCTGAGTTTTTTGCGTCGCTAATTGCTATTGTGATAAATTACTTTTGACGAAATTTAATGATATCCGGTATTCAGCATACTATTGCTAAATTGAACATGTTGCTTAAGGGGTTAAAAATGTTTTTGTTCAAGTGATTGGATAAAGGGATTTGGAAATAATTGATTTTTGCTTTTAAAGTAGCCATTGTCAAAAGAGAGAATTAAATTTATTTTGAACGACTATCTTTTAATGTTAAAAAGTGACAGGAAAAAAGTATTTGTTAATGTACTGTATAATTAATAGATTAATCGTGCAATCGATTTTAAAAATGCACATTAGAAAAAAGTAACAACTTTAAAGTTTTGTGTTACAATTGCAGTCCTATACAGGTTATTTTTTACTTATCTGTATTTACTGGGGAACTAAGATTATAAAAGGGAAAACATGTTATTTCATTTTACAGAAACTGGAATATTCAGTATATTTGGTATATAGACCACCGTTACTTCCTTGAAAAAGGATCGAATGTTCATCCAGAGATTTAACATTCCTTTCTTACATAGTTCCTTTTTTACTACTATCACTCCCACCACATTGGTGGGAGTGATAGTAGTGGGCCCAATCTTGGAGGATGTCACCAGAAAAAATTGAAGGCTAAATTCAGTTATATTGACCAGTAAGTTTCGGGCGGAAGCTGCGGCTTTGAAACCACTATAACTCTATTGTAATTAACTTTGTGTTCTGTATTTTTATTTTTCTTCCAAATACAATTGTTCTTATCATGTCAGGAAAATGAATTTAAGGATCCAGGATTCAGATTCTCTTCAAACATTCTACATTGCCTTTTTAGACCTTGAAAAAACAAGAGCTGGGAGAGATATTTTATCATACTGGAAATGGAAGTTTAATCATGACTGCATCACTTATATCACCTAAATAGATGCCATTGCCATGAATAATTAACTAAACATAAAAAGTAGCATAACTACCCCCCCCCCTCTCCTAAAAAATGTGCAAATAATTCAAGGGCGCCAAAACATTAAAAGGTACCAAATTTTGGTTCTCTCCCCCCCCCCCCCCCAACAAAAATTTCACGCTACGCCCCTGGTTTCTACTTTCATTTCAGCATGAAACATTCTCGCTTGAGCCTGTATCATTGCACCTGTTAAAGGAACATTTTCATTCCTTCTTTGACGAACCCATTCTATCATTACTTTATCGACGTCATCAATATTTGAATTCCGAATGGTCTTTCTTTTCTTCATCGCTAGAGGAATATCACTGTCCAATTATAAAAACTGTAATATTTTTGTTTTTTGCTTTTGCAAATCATACACGGTAGACTTTCCTATCCTGTATTCATCACAAATCTTCAGCACTGAAGTCTTCTAATTTTTTTAGCAATTCCACTTTTTTTTCAATTGTAAGCTAATTATGCTTCCGCTTTTTTGAAACAGAATTACTACTGGAGCTAGATGATGAAAGTGATACATTTTCTAAAGACTAAAAATAAAATTAAGAATAGCAACTACAATCACGTGGAAAATCACACAAACGAATAAACATGCACATGCACGCCAAATTAAGATATGAACTTTTACATTGCTAAATCGAAGTGAAGTAATTTTCACATGACGAATCGCATTCTAAAATCCTGAATGATAAAAAAAAACTCGCATCTTTCAAAATCTCAATTAACGAGGAAATAAATAATAAAATAATTTGGTAAGTTATAAAACGGCACTGTAATATTATTACAGAATGAAAGAAGAAATGTACGAATACAACTAGCATAACCCCCCCCCCCCTTATCTCATTTATCTCTCTTTATGAAGAGTTCTTTCGAAGGAAGCAAAACTGAAATGAAACATATCGGCTAGCGTGCGTATCAAGGTCACAGTGCAATGTGTCACCAGGTCGATCATTCAGTCGGAGGTTTAATATCAAGTATCAAGTGTGTTTATCTTTCAGTTGAGTCAGACAGATAACAGACTTAAAAGTTTGTTTTTTTTTTAAGTTATAAATGCGTACACGTGTGGTTTTATTTGGCGCTTCTTTTTTTTTTAAAAATGCTTTAATGCATATTTTTGAACAAAACTTCTGGTATGAAACTAGTTTTTATTCAAATCGACGTAAAAATCCATTGTTGGGCTGGCATCAGGCCAAACTTATAGCTTTTAAAACAAGATTTTTTTATGATGGAAGGGGGGGGGGGGAGGGGGGCAGGGTTTGGGCCGAGCTTTTTTTTCTCTGGATCGGCCGAATCCCGGTCTTGGGAATTTCAACCTGTGCGGATTTCTAGAATAATTTCTGGGGGGTTAAGTGCAAAGTTCTCTCATTCTAGTGGAAAAATATTCTGTTTTTTAATTGCCGTATTTAACTTGCTTGTTTTTGAAATAACTAAAGTCTAATTAATGATTAGGCATCACAAAAATATCCAGACTATGTTTATATTTATTTGCTTAGTTTCAATTAAAATGGATTAAACTACATTCCAGGATAAATATGGAAATTGCAACTAAATCTTATTTTGAAAATTAATAAAACTGAAATCGAAAAAATGTCTGGATTTTAGAGATTTCTGGATTTTGGAGGTCCGGATTTTCGAGATTCAATTGTACTGGACTATATGTCTCTTCATAGTCTAGTCCTTCTCTCTGGTTATTCCCCAAGGCTACTAATCTGGCTTTAAAATTTCCAAGTTTATCATTGGCTTTCCTTTTAAAAGTATATACCCACTTGTTACCTAAAGTTTTACAGTTTTCTGGTTGTGGAACTAATGTTCAGACATTTCTATCAATCATAGTTTTAATTTTGGCATCCATCACTTCTTTCCAAAATTTAGCTTCAGGAAGAGATTTTGCTTGTTTTGGGGATCTTGGTATAATAATTTCTGCACAGCAGGCTTCCTCACTGTCCAGTTCATTAGTGTTACTCTCAGTTTTTAAGATAATAGGACCCTCATATTCATCTTTATATGAAAAACTTATTAAATTTTCATCATATATTATTTTATTTTTCTTACAATACTCTTGCATTTCTCTTTGACTTCTTAAAGTCTTTCCATCAGGTGTAAAAATATAAATATCATTTTTTCCCCTTGAAGCCCCTTTATTTCTTACTGTTCTTATCCTTTGAAATATAACTGTATTCGGTTCTGGTTCAGGACAAGGGGTAAGTGATCAAGGTTCTTCTTTTAATTCAGTCACTTTTCCTTTTCCATTTTCAGTTGGTTTGTTTAATGGCACTGGTTTTAGATCAACTTGTAATTTGGGATTTGAAACACTGTTTCCTAAATTACCCCCCAAATCATCATCGTCAAATTCTGAAGAAATATTATGACCCTCCTTTGCTTTTCTTATATTTTTTCATCAAAAGTTACATGTTTACTTTCTACAATGGTATTTTCATCAGGTATATAGATTCTATAGCCACTTGTTCCAAACCCATATCCAACTAAAATACCTTTCTTAGCATGAGGCTGAAACTTATTTCTTTTCTGTGAGGGTTAATGAACATAGGCTATACAGCCATATCTTTTAAGATGATGTAATGATGGCTTTTTATTATACCACTGCCTGAAAGGGATGTCATTTATAGTATAATGTAATGTCCTATTTCTTATGTAATTTATCGTCATCATGACTTCAAGCCAAAAATCATCTGTTAAATTAGCTGAATGCAATAATGTCCTCATTCCATCAAACAGTACACGATTGTATCTCTCCGCACACCCATTCATTTGCGGCGAATAAATCGTGGTGTGTTCGTCTAATACCAAGATTTTCTAAAAAAATTTCTAATGGTCGGTTACAGTATTCTAAACCATTATCTGTCCTCACAGTTTTAACATTTCTTCCAGTTTGCCTTTCTACCAGAGCTATAAAATCTTCAATTTTACTATAAACTTCATCCTTATTACGTAGGGGGAAACAAAAAGCCCTGCGGCTGTAATCATCAATGAAGGTTAAAACATATCTATAACCGTTTTTTGTTGCAACTGGGGCTGGACCCCAGACATCACTATGGATAAGTTCTAACAGTTCTTTAGATCTAATTTGGGGTAATTTTGGGTGTACAGCTCTTGTACTTTTACCTATAACACATGATTCAGACCGTGTTTCTTCACCTTTAAGTTTCCCAGAATTTTGTACGATTTTTGTTAAACATATCTTTCAAAGTATTTAAGTTTACATGTGCTAATCTTTCATGCCATAGCATCATATTATTCCTATCTAAAGCATAAGCACTGTTATAATTGTTTTCTTTACTTAAGTTTAGTTTATGTTGAGTCTTAATTTGTTCATTTTTTCCTTTAAATTGAAAGTTCTCATTACTAGGCCAACCTCTTATGGTATAAAAATTACTCTTTAACTTAGCACTCCATAAGTATTTCCATTTAGGTGAAAAAATTTGAAACCCTTTATCTAGTCGGGCATGCATTTTTGCTTTATCCATTTTAGACATACTAATTAAATTTCTATGAATAGATGGCACATATAAAACATCATGTAAATTTACAGTTTTTATTTTATTTCGATCTTTAATCTTAAATTCAATTTCCCCAATACCCTGCACTGTATAGGGAGTAGTTCCCATATGCACTACAGCACCTGCTGGAGGTTTCCTTAATTCTGTAAAAAATTCTTTATTCTGGCATACATGTGCCAATGACGCACTATCCAGAGTCCATTCTCTGTTTGCAGGAAAAAGTTCATTTACATAACACTTATCTACCATAAATTCAGAGGCAAATGAGCTTATTCTAGGTTTAGTTCTAGAAATTACAGTTTTGTTTCAACAAAATTTAGCTAAATGATTGCTTTTACCACATAAAAAACAAGTTTGCTTTTTCCTTAAGCCTTGTTCAATTGCAATTTGTTTATTAGAATTATCTTTGGTTTTAACAGTTAATAAACATTCTTGTTTTTGAAGATCACGGAAATTTCTTCAATTGTATTCCTTTAAAATTTCTGTTTTTAGATTATCAAATTTAAAATTAGATTCAACACAATTTTCAGATTCCCTAGCAAGGTAATCATATTCCTCTGTCAAACAATGTAACAATTGATAACACCTATGATCTTCACTAATAGATTCCCCAGAATCAGTTAACTTCCTATAACAATCCTCAAATCTAGCTATAAATGTAGGCAACTCTTCATCTGGAAGTATTCTTAAATTTCTAAACTCTGCTAGCCTATATGCTTTTAAAGATCTACACTCAATTTCTAAATTTGTTTTAAGTGTACCCCATATAATTGAAGGGTCACTTAAATGATTTATTTAAAGTTCAACTTCTCTACTACAATATGTTTTCAGTAAACCAGCAGCTTTACTTTTACTTTGATTTAGTTTAAATTTATCAACTTCACCTAAGTCATCTTCTTTTGGCCATTTACTCTTATCTATCCATATTATTAAACCCTCTGACTCTGGAATCCTCTTTATATTTGTTACCCAAGAATTGTAATTATGCCTAGTCAATAGCAATTGAGGGTTAGGGCTAGCAGCCATGTTTGTTTACAGTCACTGAAATACTTCTAAGTTAAAACTCATTCAATTATGCATTTAAAATGGTGCAATACTGGTGGAACTCTTCTGGGTGGTTTGATCTCTTTTTGAGCGCATTCTTCTGAAAATTCGGCTGTGTATTCGAAATTTTTTATACACCCAATTCCTTGAAACAAATCCTTAAATTCCTCTTCCAAAGCTTTAACTATTTTAATTCTTTGGATTAACCCTGCTTCGATACAGGTAATTCGACCTAGGACTGGACTGATCCCTCCATGTGCTATTATTAACTTAAGTTGCATATGCTTATCTTTAATTCTACAAGAAACTAAAGATTCTCCTGCCACCTCAATAGCATGACCCGAATATGAGAGAAGTTTGCGGATATTTGAAGGTTTTATTTCTAAATGTAATTCTTTTGCTAAGCGAAATGATATAACATTACACTGAGCAGTATCAAGCTTCATAGGAATAGCTTTATTGTTAATTATCACGGTTTCGTACCAATCTGATTTATTAACATCGACGCTTGCTATCATGAAATTTTTATCTTCTGCAATCGTGTCAACATTTTCAATTTCTTGTACTTTATACTTTTTCCGGATTTTTGACCTACATTTCTTTGCAAAATGGTTTTGTTTTTGACAAATCTTACATTTCTTGCCAAATGCTGGACATTCATTAATTTTATGGGTATTACCACAATTTCTACAATCAGTTATCATTTTAAAATTTTTAGTATTAGAATTAGGCTTATCTATCTGTGAACTAAGCTTATGCGACTGCGTGTATTTTTTCGATATCGCAGAAATTACAGGTTGCGATTTATTATCATTAACAATGTTTTTTAATTGCTTTGAAGCACTTTCAGAAGCTAAACAAATCTGTACGGCTCTATCTAAGTTTAAATCAGCATCGCTTAAAAGCTTTTCACGAACATCGTTGTTTTCAATTCCTACAACAATTCTATCACAAAGTAATTCATCTTGCATAATCCCTAGCTTACAGCGAGAAGCTTGAAGTTTAAGCCGTGTTAAAAAATCATTGAAACATTCATCTTGCTTCTGTTTAATTTAATTAAACTTGTAACGTTCAAAAGTATAATTGACCTTAGGAGTGAAATATTCAGAAAACTTACCTTTAATAATCTCTAAATTTTGTTGTTCATCGGCATTCAAATTAAAGGTTTTAAAAATTTGCTGCGCTTCACTACCGATAATAGCCATAAATGTAGCTACTTGTACTTTTTTCTCTTTCTTCTCAAGTTGAATAGCAGCAGCGTACCAATTAAAACTTTGCAGCCAGTCTTCCCATCCATCTTTGGAATCTGCCGTAAACATCAATGGTTTTGGAGGACGGATAGAATTTTCAGCCATTTGTATTTATTTAGTATTTTCAGATACGAAATTAAAAGTAAAACTAGTTAACTTTTTTTTTTTTTAACTTCTGACACCACATCACGATATATGTTGAAATTATTACACATTTATGTTTGTTAATATATATCTTTAATAAGGACAAGTAAAACACAACAAGTAACAAGAAGAACTTAAATTAATTACAGTTAGAAAACAGGTTTGGGCAGTTACAGTTAAATCTAAGTTGTCATAGTAACGATTATATTACAGTCTACTTACAAATCTGAAGGAGCTTTGTAAAAGTAATGACTTGAAAAGAAACACAACCTGATTTAAAATTCAACAGCAGCTTTATTAGTATTGTGTTATAGTATTATACTTTGAAGCATCTTGGAAACATCACAGTAGTAACTTTAATTATAAATACTGTAAACATTGAAGCAAGAACAAGCTAACAAGCATGAGAAACTTTCTCATTTTATAATAGGTGACAACCAGTCACCACTAGCCAGCACATGCTTGAACTATTTTGCATAAAACACATAAAGTTGAGTAACATTGAAAACCTGTTGACAATTAATTGATATCTTGTGAGCAACCAACCAACCATGATTTTAACTGAAAACTTGTCAAATCAAATGTAAACAAAAATGGATATCTGCATGCTGTTGAAGGTTAGTGTTAATGATTAGTTTTGTTAGCAGGTTAGTAGTTTTAATTAGTGAAACAATAAAAAGGTACCTTAATGAATAAATTATAGATTTAACATGAAAAAATGAAAACTTAATATACTTAATGAAAAATGATGGAAAAAACTTAATAAAAATGTGGTTCTTCCACAGATTTGTCTGCCGGATTCGGATATCCGGCCAGATATCCGGTGCTAAATATGTTTTTAGTTATATGAATGTTTGTTTATTTCTTTATACAATGCCATTCAGGGTTCGCCGAAGTGGGCCCAGCCCGAAAAAACCCGCCCGGGTTTTTTCGGGCGGGCCCACTTGAAAAAACCCACCAAAAAACCCATTTGTGGGTTTTTTCAAATTTTCTCGTGTTTCACAACTGTTTCATTATTTAATCTAAGATATGAGAATGGAAAGATAAATGCCAATTTAAATGTATTTCAAACCAACCATATTTAAAAGAATTTCTAAGTACTATTGATAAAATGATCATAAAATAAATTAGTTTGTAAATAAAGATTTCCATGCCTATATATTTTAAAATGCTTCCAAGTGCTTTAATTCTTAATGTATACCTAAAGATGATGCTTGAAATGTGATCCCCATCATGATTGCTTGTATTGTTATAGGTTTTAAGATTAATCGCAACATATATTATCCTGCTTTAATGTTCAATGAAAGTTTATACAGTAATTTTCAACTCAAAAATGGTGACAGATTATAACGGAAAAAAAGAGTGAAATTTTGGTATAGTACTTAAATAATAATTTCATTGTTAAAATTATTACTAATAATTAATTTTTGTAAAAAGAAAATTATAATGTTTATTATTGTCATTGATTTATAAATTTTTTGTAATCAATTAGTTATTTTAAATTGTATTTAGTAGTAAGTACCTTGTTTTCAAACATTCGGAACCATATTAACTTAAATAACCCTGATAATATCCAAAAAAACCCTGATAAAGTATAATCTAAAATGTATCCAGATACTTTAAATGACTGCTTACAGATGGCATACAAAACTAAACTAGTAAAACTGTATTGCCATTTACGATCTAACTTTATAAATATGACTGACATTGACTTTTAGATAATCCAATTTAATACTATTGCAACATAATGTTGCTTAAATTGTAATATATATATATATATATATATGTGAATTCTATTTTTTTCTTCACAAAAATTAAAATATTTACATAAATGTTGCTGCTTTAAATTGATTTCTATTGATGTAAATGAAAGGAATTGCATAAATTAGTCTGTTTAGCTTAAGATTTATATAAAGAAATTCAGTTGCACTTGGTTTAATATATTATTCTTCCAGTAATCTAGTTCCATGAGATACAAAATAATCTTTTTACATCTATATATATTTTTTCTTTTATGTGTTTTTTTTATTGTTAATCTATACTTAATGCAAAATTATACCTTTGTTTCACTGATTAATGAAAAACTTAGGTACTATGCACATGAAAATTAGAAATTTGGAGAGTTCTCTAAAAATTTTCAATAAAACCCGAAAAAAACCCGGGTTTTTTCAAAAAAGCCCGAAAAAACCCGGGTTTTAGACTACTGGGCCCAGTGGGTTGGGCTTTTTCAAAAAAACCCGGGTTTTTTCAAACCCTAAGTCAAATAATAAATTGCAAACATGTTTCACACACTATTATAACATTTTAAACATATTGAAATATATTTTTCAAAAACTATATCTCTTTGACTATCAGAGCTTGAAATTCAGGTTTTCCCAGGAGGAGAGAGTTTCCCACATAACATTTGTAAATGCAGGGGAGTTAAACTATATGAGAGGGAAAAAATATTTTTTAACCCTATTATTTTTTACATGCCACTTCACATTTACAAATATTCACAATTTATACCGACATGACAAAATTCCATTGAAATAATTTAAATCAACAACTCAAGATATCTATTCAAAATTTTAATTAAAACAAAAGAAAAGAATCAAGCCTCATACATATATCTATTTTTCAATTTGCACTCAATGTTATGGGCAATTAATAACTGAGTTGCTTTTAATTGAGATTTTATTCAATTTTGTGTGGTTTAAAATCTTTTATAGGTTACACTTTTGACGAACAGAATAGACCATTTTTTCTAACACATTAAATTGTCGGAAATACTTGGTTATGCTTTTTTCATCTAATTTTTGTTCATAATTTTGTAAAATCTGATGTGCATTCATTTTTAATTTGCTTGCAAGAATAATGCATGTAGGTGATTTATTGTCAATTTCTTTAGGTGATTGTATATCACTTAGTGGAATTATCGTCAATACTGTAATCCCTGGCATTTTAGCTAATTGAATTAAGTTCACCTATGCATTGGAATTTTAAAACCATATGAAAATCTGAAAAGGACTTAGTAGGTTTTTTCTATTACATGAGAAATGGTTTATTTAAAAAATCATGTCCTAATTTCTGTGAACGCACATCAACTATTTATTGTTTCTAAATGTGTTTGAAGTTCATCATTTTTTTTAAATTATTTGGAAAGCGGTTGTTGTTATTGGTTGAGATCAGACCTTGGTGTCTGCATTTTATTTTGCTTATGATTCGTCCAGTTTAATCCATGATGTACGTAATATATGATTCTTATTACATAAAACATGTTTGATCATCATAAAAATGATATTTTTACTGATTTTTAATAACTCAATGGGAAACATTTAAACATTTTGCTTTGGGCAATGGATGTCTGCATTTTATTTATTTATTTTATGAAATTCTTTAAATTTTAAAGAATTTTTATTTGAATAGGAAATCAAAATGTCATCAGAAGAGAGTAGAAAAGTTACAAAATGGGCAGGTGCAAATTATCAGATATAGAAAAATAATGAATATACACAGAAACACTATATGAAAGATCATCTTTTAAATAGTAATAAAAAAAAGAGGTATGATTATTGAGCCCATTGATGACAAAATGTGCAATAAATTTTGAAAAATGAAAAAAATCTAATGTTAAACCATTAATTGTAAAAAACATGTTTTCTTTTTCTTTTCTTTCTTTTTTTTTTTTTTTTGTGCAACACAAGATTTAATCTCATTTTGTTGAGTGCTAATTCCAGACTCATGTGATAGAGCTCAGATTCTAGAGACCATTACTGCCTTTTTAGTTATTTCTTGCTTCGGCACAGGAAAAAAAAAAATTTGCAAAATACATAAATCGGTCATGGAAAAAATATCTCTGATTTTGTCCAATATGGCAAAAATAAATTTTTAAAAACTGTCAATCAGTCTGAAAAAATTTGAACTTTGAGGGAACTTGGGCAGTGGGAAAATATGGCAAAATTCGTCAATCAATTACAGTAAAATTTCATGAAATTTGTTAATCTGTCACAAAGAAATATCATGAAATTCGTCAGCCAATAACAAGGACAAAACATAAATTTTTCAGCTGGACACAGGAAAATAATTGTTAATTTCATCAGATTGTCACCAAAACAAAAAGTGAAAATTTGCCAATCAGTTACAGAATAAAATAGCTAAGTTTGTCAATCAGTTGAGAGAAATAAATTGAGAAATTTGCCAGTTAGTCTCCAGAGAAAAAAAAATTGCAACATTTTGTAAGACGAGCAAGCAAGAAAAATTTGCGAGAAAAATTACAAAACTTTTTAGTCAAATGCAGATTAACAATCATGAATTTTGTATAATTGTCGTAAGAGCAAACTGTGAGATTTGTCAATCGATAGCAGAAAATATCATGAAAATAGTCAGTCAGTCCTGAGACTCGATCGTCATTTCACACAAAAAAAATAAAGAAATAAATTTCTAAAGTTTTTTTTTTTTTTTTTACAGGAACGTCTTGCCCACGATATTTTTAGGGCATGAATCCCGCCATCCTGTCCCGAAATTCAAACCCTATATTTGTATATTAATAATATTGAAGAAAAAATGCAATTCAAGCATTTAAATACTCTGCTTATTTGTCAATGAGCTGCTGATTGCTAATAATTTGTACAATGAAATGCTGATAGTTTTTACAACAAATTTTACACGTTTATTAATATGTCTATAATTGTAAAATATTTTCACAAAGAAATACAGAGAATCTTTTTATAATGTAAACATAAAATGTCTTACTAATATACCAATGGTTGAAGAGTTATCTCAAACATATGTTTAATTGATGATTTTTTTTCCATGTTTTAATTATTTAATACTCTTTTACCTGAAGCTACATTTAATTTTATTTTAAGTTAAATCACTTTGAAATTTATAAGCAAAAAAAAAAAAAAAAAAAAACTTTAAATATTTATAATGAAGTCATGAAAATAACTAGTTGGATGCATCAATGCCAAAACTCTCTTCTATTTCACAGATCTCAATTTTCAAAAAAATATTTACAAATATTAATACTATTTCAATATTGTTAGTTCAATATTATACCAACTTTGATTTTAATCTAGAATTTTTGCTGCAGTCAATTAATTAGATTAAGAATGAGTTAAACTCGATCATGATATTTATTAAAATCAATATATTTTTTTGTTATTCTGCTATACATCAGCTGTTTGCAAATAGCCAGTTTTAGCTAGATACAAAGTTGCCATTGCTGCACGATCCGTCAATTCACTGTATAAAAGGATTATGAAAAAAATTACAATAAAAAGAATATTGCCCAGTTTAATTGATGGCATTGAACTCACGGGCTAAGCATACTAATTGTATATTACAGCCTCATATTTTCAAGGGTTAATGCTGTTAAAAAACAAATTAAGGGGGGGGGGATAGCTTCCCTCCCATTTCCCCTTTTTATCATTAATCATTGAATTCCCTAAACTAACCGGGGATATGCTTTATCACATAAAAAAACCTATGTACAAAATTCATAGCAAATCGAATAATTCTTCATAAAAACCCATTTATATAATTTAAGAAGAGTTAACCCTTTCTTTATACTTTACCATTAAACTTCCAAAACTATTCTGAGATTCACCTTATCAGAAAGAATGTACATCCAAAATTTAGAGCAAATCGGATAATTCTACATAAAAACTCATTATCAAATTTAACAAATTTAAGGGGGGGTTGGGTAATCGCCTGTATCCCTTTTATGTTTAACAAAAGCACCCCACAGCTAATTAGGGAAGTATCTTATCACTATGAACCTGTATCCAAATATTAAAGCAAATCAGTTAATTCTGCAAGAAAAATCATTTACCTAAATTAAGAGGATTAGTCCCACTGATCCTCCATTTATACTTATCCAATGAACTCCCTAAAAAAATCAGGGGAGTGCCTTATCACAATGAACCTATATCCAAATTTTGAAACAAATCAGTAAATTCTGCATGAAAAACCCATTAAACTAAATTAAGAAAGGGGGAGGGGAGTTACCCCCATTTCCCTCTTCTTAGACTTATCTAGTGATCTTGCAAAACTGATCATGGAGGTGTCCTCATCAAAATGATCCTATGTCTAAAATTTGAATGTAATCTGATAATTTTACATGAAAAACCCATTTATCTAAATTAAAGGCGGGGGATTAGCTCCCCCATTCCCCCTCTTTATACTTATCCAATGAACTCTCAAAACTAATCGTGGCGTGTCCTCATCAGAATGTTCTTATGTCTAAAATATGAATGAAATCTGATAAAGCTGATGAAAAACCATTATCGAAATTAAGGGTGGGGAAGTAGCGCCTCGTTTTGCCTCTTTATACTTATCCAATGAGCACCCAGCATAGGCATATAATCTCTCAGGCTTTGATAGCCTGTGAGCTAAAACTCATTATTACAGTACCATCTTCTGCCGAAATATTTTCAAATTGAAAGAATACCCGACAGCCATATTCCCAGAAACGTATCCATAGAAATTTGGTTCAATTCTATGCATAACTTTATACAGTGTTTGATGGTACAATAATGAAAATGGCACAAAAATTGTGATTACAGCCCCACCTTACAGCGAAATGTTTCCATATTGAAGATGGACCTGCTGGCTACAGCCAAAAACATGCACAAAATATTTGGTTCCTTCTATATATAACTTCATACATTTTTTGATGGTATGATCTTAGGATGGCAACACTGGAACAGACAGAAGTTTTGAATAAACATGTTTTCTGGGATATCCCTAAAACATGTAAATTCGTCGAAATAGATCTGTTTAGTTGTTTAACTAAAAAACAAACTAACCCTTTGTTTAAATTAAAATAAAGAAAATTAATTAAAAAATAGTTTAATAAGCAACTTCAAATTTTATAAAGATTAAGGCTTGGTACGAACAGCACTAGTTTTTACTACACTAAAAGAGTAATCAATCAATCGTTGTTGACCAAACGAAACAAGGATAAAATCTCTTTAAATGATTTTTGATGGCTGACCCTCCCAAATTTACAAAGGAAGGGGAACTTTTATCTCCCCACATCTGCAGTCGTAAAGCTGTCAACTGACTTTGCGTTAAATTTCTCTCTTGAAGTTCGAATTCAGTGCACTGAAAGAACAAAAGCGCCGACACGAAAGATCAAAGATAGCGCAAGAAGTTAGTGCTATCTGCGTAGACCTTATAGACAAAATACCAATGATTAGAGAAGCACAAATAATGCATTTAAAGGTATCCATTTCGAATCTACTATTATTCGTTCCCGTATTAAGCCTGCGCTTCTCTCTCGCTTTGCTCAGCTTAGCTTTTTCTAGCATGCTAAGTCTTGTACTAATGAAGAATCTTGATAGTCAATTCGAAACGGCTGTTTGAAATCCTTTTCATGCATTATTAGTGCATTTCTAAATGTTGGTTTTCTATTTATACATTTTTTCAAAAAGACTTTTTTGCTATTTTGACTTCAAATTTTGTTTTGCAATCTGAAAATAAAGATACAATTTTCTTAAAGATATAAACGTAAATTCTTGAATTTATTACAGAGTTTAAATAGTAGGAAAGCTGGAAATTCTTTAAACTTATGAGAATTACCTTTTACTCATTGATAGGGAACTTATTATTTCATCTTTTGCATTATAAACAAAAGTTTTTCGGCATTGTTTGGGATCAAACGATTACTACTGTTATTCATCTCTATTTGTTATGTTGCATCCTGCTGGATATTGAAATATTCAGCCGGATATCCGGTGATTGTGATCCGGATATCTGATGATATTTCGGATATTGAAAAATCAGCCAGATATCCAGTGCATCCCTAATTCGAAGTTATTTTAATGTAGTGTGTCAACAATTTTAATGTCATTTAAATTTTTTGCAACAATTTTTTACAAAACTAAACAATTTCTTAAGACAAAAGCAAAATTTCCAGTCTTTCTTGTAGACGATACTGAAAATATTTGAACTTTCATGACTGATATACTATTGAAAATAAATGAAAAAGAAATTATATATCAATATTTTCATTACACATTAAGCTAACAGTGGAACATAGCCTCTTTGCTACTTGAGTTCAAATATTTGGACCTCAATTCCCTTTCTCATAAAAACTGTTTTTTACTCATTTTGACTTCATTTTTTAATAGCTAGATATTTTTTGATTTAATAGTAAGCTGATAAATGGCAACATCTATGCTGATTTCCACATAAAATAAATGTTATTTTCAGTTGAGTTTGCAAAATGACCAAGACTTTGTGACCAAGGAATGGAGAAATTTTCATACTTATTTAGCTTAAATCCTTTATAATAAAATGTTTTGGGTATTTTTATATCATTCGTTTAAAAGCCTTAAATTTGTGATCATATGAATTTAGGTTAGTAGTAATTAAATTGATGTTTTAAACCTGATTTGTAATTTTAGATCCCTATGTATGAAACAAAATTACTAGCCCCTTAAACTATCAATTTCCAAATAGTTATCTTTTTTTCTGTCATCTATGATGTCATTTTGTTTGTTTCAAACCAATGAACAGTATTTGTAGTATTTTAGCTTCAGGGTGAAAGAGGATAAAATAAATTTGTGTGCAATAAAGTATGCAAATAAAAGGAACTATGGTCATAGTTCATTCAACAGCCCTGATTTATTTGGTTTGCATATTAATCTGAAAAATCTTAAGTATAGAATTTTTTAATTATATCATTTAACATAGCAAATTTCTTTAACATTCTAAGCCTTGTTATTTCACGTTTTTTCTTTCTAGCTGGAAAATGGCATTCCTATCGAAAGTTGGTTTGCTGATAAAGCTGATAATGAGTTAATGAAGTTAGTCCCTTTTTTAGAGAGCCTTGTGTATCTTGTAAGTATTTTTATATTTATTTTAAACTATAATAGCCTAGTTAGCAATTTTTTGGGACATATAATAGATTCTAATTTCTGTAATTAAGTACAGTAGTATAAAGTTCATTTATGGCTAAATGTAAAAGAAAAGAAAACAAATGGAGAGAAGGGAGATATGGAATCTGCCAAAGATCATATGGGTCATTCTATGTCAGATCAACGAGGCCCACAACCTGACCATCTCCAATTTTTGTGAAATTCACAGGATTGACTCTACTTATGTAATAACGCAATAAAATATTTTTTTAAAGCTTTTTTTTCAGGGGAGACCTCCATGAAAAAATGGAAAATACATAAAAAATGGGGTGCTGATAGTTACAAAAATGCAATTTTTTTAACTCCTATGAGAGGTATAGAGTTCATCGTGGTATTTTTTTGAAGGTCTTTGTATGGGCTTTGATATGACATATCACTTGACAGGGTTCATCAAAATTAATATTTCAAGGTCGCAATGTTATCTTTGACCTTGAAAATTTTTAAAAGTCCATTTTTGAAAAATCTGAAAAAAAAATTTTTTTTCTTACTAATGTAATATACATACTGTAAAATTTTCATATTAGGATTGCAATGGGATTGCATTAAAAAATATGTATCTTTGGATCATTCCATATCACTTCATCCAGACCATGAAACCCATGGTCTCAGATTTTGATAAAAATTTTTGTAGTTGTTTCTTTTACCACCCTTATTACCAGTCTAAAATAGTATTTCAATATCTCAAGTATTTTTTGCGAAAAAAAAAAAAAAAAAAAAAAAGTTGCGTAAGTGGCACTTTAAAAGATTTGTATTTAAGAAACATTGTTTCAGAAAAAAAAAAAAAAAAAAAAAAAAATGATAGTTTTCTAAATTTTTTAATATATCAAGTTGAAATGTGCATAAAAATGCACACAAAAAGATGGAAATATAAGAAAAAAATGTTTGATGATCATACTTTAATTTAAGATCTCCCAAAATTCTCTAAAGTTTGTTTTTACAAAAAATATTTTTGTAAGAAAAAAGATTTTCAAATCTCATTTTTTGAAAATGACATAGCAGTTAAACAATCAGTTTTCTTTAAAATTATACGTAAATCCATAAATTGAAAAAAAAAGGGGGGGGGGGTTGAGTGCAAATATACTTTATTTATCACAAACAAAAAAATAAATGCTTGCATTTGGCTGAAAAAAGTAACTGTATACAAATATGGCTTTGGAAATCCCCCCAATAAAGCATTAAAATAATTGTTTGTATTACAAGGGATCTTTTGAAAACAATACATTACTACTTCTATTTATCTTACTTTGATTTAAAAAAAATTATAATATATGTTAATTTTAAATAATTTAGATTTAATTTGTTTTAGCGTCTGTGTATAGCATAGTTTGTAGTTAGTTTGTGTATAGCAAATTTGTATACATAAATTCAAACAAAATATTAAATCCGCTTCAAACAACTTTGTAAAACAATGAATTTTTGAGTACTAATATACTTATTTTAATCAAAGCCTGACTTGAAAGAAAGTTAGGAGGGGGAAGAGGATGGGAGCAGGGTAGGCATAACCATGACTAGAGGCTCCTAATGTATCTTGTTTTACTTAAATCATCTGCTGATTGATTTGGTGTCAACAAATAATCTATACACATAATAACAAAGTTATATTATTATTTTTTTGGGGGGGAGGGCTGAAATTTGGGGCTCAGGCTTTGCATGTTTAAGAAGAAGTTAAGACTGTTTTTGGTCCACAAATCAATATTTTTAACAGTCAGTATTTAGAGAAAAGTTATTGTTATCAATATCCATTTTATTCTTTCAATGCCTTTCTTTGAGTTGAAAAATTTTGTTCACATTTAAAACAAAGCACTGGCATTAGATACTTTTAAATAAAAATGCTCTAATATATTTTCAATTTTACAAAAGTCACTTTGTTACAAGAAATTTAAAATAAACGTATGATATTTTTCAAATAACTTTTTTTAATGATATCTTTTATTTTTTTAAAATTTTGTACAATAGGAGTTACTCTGAGATTATGTTGTTTCTGTGTAAGAAAATCTTTGTTTTTAAACAACACTAAAATGTTAGCTCCCCATATGGCTGAATCATATGGGGCCATGTGGTTTTGTTCTAAGAAGACATTAAATTTGACGTAAGTCCCTCCCCTGTGAAAGGGTTGGTTGATGAAAGGTGGGGGAGAGTGACCTTGTAAGAGACCAGGCCAGATTTTTAGATCTTAGTGTAGAGTACAAACTTAAATTCTTTATTTTCAATGTTGTTATAGCAAAAATTGGTAATATTTTATTTTGCTATGCTTGTTGCTTTGAACCTGCTTTAAAAATGGACACTTCTGACAATTTCTTTTAAGTTTGAGAAGTGGAGTAATTTCTTTTTTTGATATGTTTTAAAACATTAAATGTTTTGAATCTACTTTAGTTTTAGTTTAGAATTAAAAATTGGCAGCCATGGAGCAATCTACTTCTGAGACAACTTCCAAAAAATTGAATTGTTGTAATCCATTTGCAAAGAAAAATCATAATGCCAATAAGAAAAATTTGAGAACAGTTAACAAAAATCTGGTAGAGTTGTCTTAACAAAGATGATAAAAAAATTTGCTTTTTATCATTGGGGGAAAAAAAAACCCTATTAAGCAAAATTTACTTTTATTATTTTTACTGAATACTTAATAATATAAATATTACGAAAGTTGCAGAATGTTAAGCAGATAAAATGAATGAATTTAAGCCTATTTAATTTCAAAATATAGTAATACAATATTCGTCTGGATAGCTGCAATCAAATAGTGAGGACTAGAATGACCACAACACAAAACTACAAATGACAGTTACCTGTAGTGTAAGTTGCTTCTTATTTAATTTTTATGTGATCCCATTGCAATCCCAATATGAAATTTTTACAGATTGTCTGTCCAATTAAAAAGTAAAAAATATTTTTTTTTGTTTTTCAGATTTTTCAAAAATTGACTTTTTAATATTTTTAAGGTCAAAAACAATATTTGATGACCTTGAAATATTAAATTTAATAAATCCTATCAAATGATATATCATACGAAAGCCCACACAAAGACCTTAAAAACAACACAAAGATAAACTATATACCTATCATAGGAGTCGAGAAAATTGTATTTTTGTAACTGCCAGAATGTCCTTTTTTGCATGTTTTCCACTTTTTCATGAAGCCCTCCCCCCCCCCCCAAAAAAAAAAAAAAGGCTGCAAAAAATCTACAAAAAATATTTTATTGCATCATTTTATGAGTAGAACCAATCCTGCATATTTCATTGAAATTGCTTGATGTCAACCTCAAAAGTATATTTTCTTCGTTGATTTGCCATGGAATGACCCAATAATAATGTTAATACATGTAAAATGTCCCTTATGATTGTTGGAAGGCATTAAAAATTTAAATACTATCAAAATATAATACTTGACATTAAAAAAAAAAAAAAAAAAAAAATTCCATTAAAAGTAAATAAGGCTAATACAGAAGTAAGAATCTTCCATATTTCAACTGATTTGTAAAAAAAGAAAAAATCTAAATGCTTCCTTTTGTAAGATTTACAACATCAGGTTAAAAGAATGAAACTAGATTCTTAGATTAGTAATAATCACTAGATACATAGTTGCCAACTTGTATGATTTGGCCGTACAATGTATGGATTTTATTCTAAGTGTATGGTTGTACTGATGAAAAGTACCGTTGCATGGTTTTGCACACAAAAAAACAATCGCAGAGAAATGCTTATTTCGTGAAAAGATCATCGAAAAAGCACACATTTCATCAAAGCTTCGCCGGAAAATGCCGATTTTGTCTAAGTTTCTCGGAAAAAAAAACAAATTTTTGCATTGCTGAAAAATGCAAATTTTGTGACCGGAGCGTTGAAAAAATGTCGATTTCGTCTAAAGATCATGGGTAAAATGCCGATTTTATTCAAAAGATCACGGTTATAAAGCCAATTTCATCAAGCGAGTGCAGGGAAAATATCGTTTTCATGAAAAAATCGCCCAAAAACTCAAATTTTGTCAAAAGACCATGGGTAAAAAGCTGATTTTTTCTAAAGACCACAGGAAAATGTTGATTTTGTCTAAAAATCGTAGAAAAATGCTAATTTTGTCAAAAGATCGCAGATATAATGGAAATTTTGTCAAAAGATCATGGATGAAACACCGATTTTGTCAAAAGATTGTGGACAAACGGCGATTTTGTCAAGAGATCGTGGATAAAATGCAGATTTTGTCAAATGATCGTGGAAAAAAACTTCAATTTTGTCTAAAGGCAGCAGAAAACGCTGATTTCATCTAAAGATCACAGATAAAATGCAGATTTTGTCAAATAAAACACAGATAAAACATAAGACTTCATGAAAAGATCACACATAAATTTAAATATCTTGAAAAGTTCACAGGAAAAAAGTAAATTTTGTCAAAGTATTGCGAAAAAATTGTGCATTTTGTCAAAGATACCCAGAAAAAATATGTAATTAATGCCAGTGGGGATCCCCCCCCCCCCCTCTGTTGTAGCTTTTCAGAAAATTTGCTGTAAATTTAATCTCCTCCTATCTATTGCAGATCATGCAGGACAGCTTTTTGGAAACATGTTCCCAAAGTATGAAATTGCAAAAATATTTTCTTGTGCAATCTCATGTTTTTATTTTGGCAAAATATAAATCAACAAATAAGTATAATTATGGCATAGAAAATATTGTTAAGAAATGACATTACTTTTTTTCATTGCATATGCACATGTTTTGCATTTTTAAGCATGTAAGAATACATCGTAAAAATTGTAAGGATTTCAATATTGACATGTTGGCAGGTATGCTAGATAGATTCTTCTAGATTAGTGATAATCACTAATTTAAAACAAATATGTGAACCTGAAACCTTCTCACTTTTTTAATCTTTCTTTTTTTATATTTAATTATCCTTAGTTTCTTCTTGTTTTCACTTGGGACTCATTTGATTCAATGCTTTACAGAAAATCTTGATTCAATATTCTTATTTTTTAAATGAAGTTGTTAT